>CM076689.1:37369496-37784496 GCA_038501925.1 Xenopus petersii | reverse complement strand
GGGGGTTCATGCATGCATGAAATTTGTATGCCCCACTTTGCTTTAATTGCTGAAAACTTCAGAAGGCATTACCCATATATGTGAATGTTTTACATGTAGTGATCCCCATTGTTCTTGATAAAAAAGAATTTGCAGATGCTTTGTTCCTCCAGAAGAGGTAATCTCCCATGTTTGACAAAACATTATGTCTGACTTTGCCCTTAAAGGGTAATTTAAACTTGTCTGTCATGTGATACTATAATTGCCATATCTTTACTGCAGGGAAACACCACATCTTGGTGATAAGTATGTATATTTTTATTTGTATAGTGCTCCTTGAGGGCAAAGCACTGTACAGCAAATAGTAGAAGAAAGAGGGGATAATTGCAACAGTAAATACAAATAGTGATAAAATAAATACAAATAATTACAAATATGCATAAATATACAATACAATACAAAATACATCTAAGTATAGTTACAATACAATAAAATGTAAACATAAAAAAATTAGTATAGTTACAAGACAGTGCTTAGTGTCAATGAGACAAGGAGGAAGGTCCCTTCCCAGTTGAGCTTACAGTCTAAATGGGAGGGTAACATACACACACAAATCAGAGGGATATTAAGTGCTGTGGGTTACATTAGGCGCCACTGCCATATTAGTTCAATGAAATTTTCTGTTACCGCACACCTCCTTCCACTTTCTCTGCGTAGTGGTGCAGGTCCTCCGTTGACCTTGCCAGGTCACCTTATTGCCTTGTAGATTAGAGAAACGGTCCGCACACACCAATATTGCAGTCGGGGATTATGCCCCTTTTATTAATGCCACCAACAATCAAAATTTTGATTGTTGGTGGCATTAATAAAAGGGGCATAATCCCCGACTGCAATATTGGTGTGTGCGGACCGTTTCTCTAATCTACTGCCATATTAGTGCCAGTTCCCAGATCAGGTGGCTTGCAAGTTTTCCAAGAGGTAGTCTTTCAGTTTAGTTCTGAAGACACTGAGAGAGAGAGGATTCTCTCTGGAGAATTTCAGAAGTGGTATTCCAAATATAAGGAGAAGCAAGACAGAAGGGTTTGATGCGGGAAACAGCAGTAGTAATGGGGGGTGCAACCAAGTGGTTTCTCTGAGGGAGTGGAGAATTCGGACAGGAGCATATAGACAGACAAGAGATGAGATGTAGTTATGTGCAGAGGAGTGAAGAGCTTTGAAGGTTATAAGTAGGAGTTTGTAAGTTATTCTTTGTTAAGCCATGATAAGGACTTCAGCATGGGAGGGGCCTGTACCCTTTTCGATGAGAGAATGAGAATTCTGTCAGCATTGTTTAACACAAACTATAGAAGATCTGGGAGTTAGGAAGGCCATTTAGTAGAAGGTTACAGTAATCTAGTTGGGATAGGATGAGATAGGATAAGAATATATGTTATAGCCTCCTTTCTGCTTTAGAAATAAAACTCCCTGGCCCATCCTGTTGAATGCTGGCATTGTCAACACAGTTGCATAATACCACAAGTAACCAAAGGCCCTTTTCTAACAATGCTTTAATGGCAACCTAGCTCCATTTATAGCATAATGAGCATAATAATAAGTGAGTGGAGATTGATTTAAAACCATATATAACATTGTACAGAAACACTTGGACAAATTCTGCTTACTTAAAACTTAAATGTCAGATTTTCATGGAATAAACTTTTAATCTGTATAATTTCATTAGTAAAGCACCATAACCTTTTTAACAATCTTTTCTCAGACAAAAATATTGGACTCAGCCTTATTCTTCCTGGCAGGAACATTGTCTGTTCAATATCAGTGGGACAACGGAAAACATGAGATAGCGCACGCAGACATTTGTTAGCTGCAATTAGAAGCACTGTCTTTTGCCTTGCATGTTTTGGCAGTGTCTGCGGAAAGTGAATTCCTTGCTGATTAGCTAAGAAACCACATCCATTTTCCATAATTTATGCCTTAAATATTACTTGGATTACAAGTAAATCTAAAAGAAATGTTTTTAATTCAAGGGTTCTTTTGTGGCCTAAAGCAACACTACCGTTTTAAATAAAAATTACCTTTCTACATTTTATGTATGCATGTCAAACTTTTTCTCTTGATTCTTTGAGACAATTTACAGCACAGAAATAAAATGTCCTTTTCCATGAATGGCCGCACCTTTCTAGCTTTGGGAGTGTCAAGAAAAAATTTGAAGATTAGTTAGCAATTTCAGGATTACTGCTCATCACTTGACCTACTTCTGAGCAAGGCTCTAGGCATATAACCTTCATCTACATGACATATCACTCAGGTGTTTTTGTTTAGCCTTTTGTAAACTTGCCCTGTGGCTTAGTGTCTGCTAAACGTAATATTTTCAGACACATATGTTTGCCTTAGTTATGCTTCACATACTTGAGGCCTGGCTTTTCAATGTAATAAACATGGAAGGCCTTGTTAAAAATATAATAATTGAGAACTACTATCTATATTTTAAAAATACATATGTACACATTAAATGGCATTCATGTTAAGCATTCATGTTAAGCAAAGTTGTTATTTTTGTTTCTTAGAATAACCCTATGTTTTTTCAAGTGTGCATATTCTCTTTTAGATTAAGGGGCATATTTATTAAGCCTCGCTTTTTTCTGGTACAGTTTTTAAGGGGAAAACTCACATTTTTAGCAGAAACATTTTTTTTAATTATTTGAGATTTATATGCTCCAAAACTGCTAAAAACTGGATCTGAAAATAATCCAGCTAAAATCTGTCAAAATAGTGTAGAAGTCAATGGCAGATGTTCATTTTACAGTTGATGACATCTCTTACCTTCATGATTTTTGTGGGTTTCAGACATTTTGATGCTGATTTTTGTACGACAATCCGAAAAAGCAATGCTTTCAACTACAGTATTCAACCATTCAAAAAAGTCACACGATTCAGAATCATTGCATGAGTTTGTCACGACTTTCCCACACGTGCTTTTTTCATTAAGATTTTTTTGTAAATTAAGGGCATCCATGCTTGGGAGTTTTTTGCACATGGCCAGATATTTCTATATATACATAACATACTAGCTGAGGTTGAAACAAACTGAGTTTATTAGATAGCCATGGGTCCTTGTCCATCAAAGTATTTGTCTAACTTATTGCCTTAAAGAGTATAAGTGACTTTTATATGCCTATCTTAAATACCTCACCTTACATTTATCAACACTAAGGGGGTTGTTTTTTAAAGTCCGAATGCTCAAAACTCAAAAAAAAAAGGTTTTACTATAAAATTGGAATTTTTATTGGAAAAAAAAAAACTCGAACTTTTCGAGATTTTTTATACCCTGAGGATGGAAAAAGTCAGAATCCAAAAAAAAAATCATCTAAAAACCTGCCGAGGTTGTGTATAAGTCAATGTGAGACGTCCCTATACTATTTGGAAGTTTCTGTGGTCAGTGCTGGAATTAGTTTGCCTTTTTGGCAAAAATCTGAAACATTTTAACTTTTATGGAAAAAGCCCAAAAAAAATTAAGTGATATGGATTTTCGCTCGATTTTATCGAGTTTCCCCTTATCCAATTAAATTGCTTTTAACAATAAATAAGGTCAAATTGTGGTTTCTAGTTTGGTCTGACTTTTTTATTTAAAAAAAACTGATAAATTTGGATTTTGATAAATAACCCCCTACATCTCATCTTACACTTCGACACCCATATTGACAATATGTCCAGATACTCCTGCATCCATGGCACAAACTCAATGGACCTAATTTCCTGCCTAGCTTTGTGTCATCAGCAAAATTATACAATAAACCCTGCAGGACCCACAAGAATTATAATTCAAATAGAATTTGCACCATTGAAAACCACCCAGTAAAAATGTTCCTTTAGCTTCCCCTGATCAAACTAACCTACTTATAGAGGGGCTGCCCTGACAAGTTCGACAAAATCTGGCAGCCATGGACTGATGCTGAGGGCATAACTGATGTAGGTGAATAAAAAGTTATATCACATAGACGTAAGCAAAATCTGTATGTGCAACCTATAAATGCTGAATGGAAATGGAAATGGTCGGTGTCTCCCAGGCGGGATCATACCCTCCCCTTTCTACCCCCTTCCCCTTGTCTTGTGAATGAAAATCAATACAAACTGTTGGTTTAAAAATGTTCCTTTAGATTCCATGTACAAACAACATTGCCAAGTGGTTTAAAAAGTTGTGTTATGTAGTGTCAAAAGCTTCGGAAAATTCAAGTAGAACACATATAATTAACCTCACTTTTCCTGCTATTTACATCATAAAAATCTAGTTAATTTGTATGGCATGATCTGTTCATCATAAAACCATAGTGAATGTTGCTTATAATGTCATTCTCCAGAACAGGAGTGCCCATATTATACTAAAGTGAGGTCTACTTTTAGTGATGTTATCCCATCATGATCTACATCCATAAAAGCATTGTTAGCATTCTGTTCCATGGAAAATATTACTTAAATATTATATTGATTTATGAGAATTGATATTGCTATTTAACAAAACTATTTCTTATGTAACCTTAACATAGTAAATATCTGCATGAAACAGGTGTAGACAAGTTGTTTGTTGACAGTGTTGAGATCTACTGATCACCAGCTAAAGGTCTACTGGTAGATCCCGATCTACCTTTTGGACACCCCTGCTCCAGAACATATAGGGGAATGTAATAGTGGGTGCTAACGCAAAAATGTTTGGAACTCATATGCAATGCGAATAAATCTTTACAAAGTGAACAATTTTGCCTTTGCGAACACTTTAGCCCTCACACGGCAGTAGGATAGTGATTGTGTATTTTATAGTGTGCATTAGTGTGCATTAGTGTGCAGTGTACATAATAAAACTTCTTCATCAAAAAGTTGTTACCTTTGATCCAAAATTTTACGCCACCTTCAAGCAGGTGTTAAAGGTTGCAATGTACAAGTAAGATTCACAACAAAATAAAAGGTCTAGAGAAGATTATAACATTGCGACATGCTAATTTTTATTTGTGCACAAATTTGTTCTCCTTGCAAGTTTTATTACATTTCCCCTATAGTCTTCAATGTAATCTCTTTACAACGCTTCAAATCATTTGACCATTGCAGATGTCAGATTTACAGTTCTTTAATTGCTTGGTAAAAATGTGTCCTTTTTTAAATATTGGAATGTTTTGGAAAATCATTGGCTACATCTGAACTTAATCAAATATCTATTCCATCAGTTCCATGTTAGACATTTAAGTACCATATATCTATGAACTCAATGACCTTTTATGAGCTAAGAAATCTGTACAACTATATGGTGGACCTTGTAATTCAGATTCTTCTCCCCAGAGAGTAGTAATGACTGAGATCATTCATTGTTTTAGAGTCAGCTGTAACCAAAATAGTTCCATGTTTTAATGTAGTCTCATTCTCAATCAGCATATTTTTCGCTGTATACAGGAATATTTTTAGAATTAGTCATTAAGTGAATATGTCCCCACGGAAACGCTGCGCTCTTCATTCCTATTAACTTTTTTACATCTTTGTTAAGTGACAAAGGAAAGTATTGAATGGTTTTAAATATCTTAAGGTTTGCTTTCATGAAATGTGTAGTCCTTGTTGATCCTTTGTATGGTTATTTTGCAACAAATAGTAACTTAGATATTATGTTCATTATTACCCAAGAGTTAATCTTAAATCTCTTATTATTAAGATTTGTTCCAAATGTGCAGCCTCATCAATTTGTAGCAGGAGCTGAGCCTCCTCCTATTTATTTACATGAGGGAATATGTTGCTTTAACTTGCAGCTTGCCTTACAGTCTAAAATGTTTGGCCCATACAGCTTCTTTCCTATTATTTTTCAACACAACCTTTTTTATACTGAGTTTAATGTTGTGTTTACAAACAGATACACTCTTCCTACTTCCACAACAAGACAAAATGTTGTCATCTTATTCACCAGTTTTGTAACACATTCAGCCAATACCAATACAGCAGGGTTCTGTATTCGGCCTACTTTTCCTTACTCATTATTGGTTCATTATTGGCTTGGGGAGGGCACTGTAAGTGTATGTGTTTACTGATGACACAAATCTATACAGGCTAATTAATTCAATCCAGGATATGGCATCCTTACATGGTAATCTAAACAAGTAGACCAGGCAGCTAAGTGGCATGTGAGAATTATTTTTAATAATTGTAAGGATAAGCCTTTGGGATGCATAAATATGCAAGCCACTCACACCCTTAATGTCAATAATATAGACACATCCTTGGCGGAGGAGGACTTAGGGGAACTTGTGTTTAACATACTTGCTGTAGAAAGCAGTCAGTAGGAAGCAGGAAGGGCCAGCAAGGTAATATCCTGTAGTAATGTTGGTCTATTAAAAAGATATTAATGAAATAGAGAAAGTTAAAAGAAGAGCTTGATAAAATGCCTGGGTCATGAGTAAAATGTGGCTAGATTGGGGTTATTTACACTGGAGAAGAGGAACCTAAGAGGGGATATGATGACTTAATATTGACCTAATGGTAAACAACCACTTAATGGTAAACAATGGTACCATACACTTCACTTTACTTTTTTTTTTTTTTTACCAAGGACAAGTACAGGGCCATACATTCTGATTAGAAGAATGGAGGTACCATATTAAAATGCAGAAAGGGTTGTGGAACACTCTCCTTGAGGCAGTTGTATTGGCAGATTCTTTAGAAAATGTGAAGAAACAATTACATTTTCTAATAACTGAATCCAATATTGCTACAACCTGTCCTGCCATCCGAAGACTCCACCCACATTCAGCTGAGCACATGCCACTTGAGTGCTCAGAAACTCTACACTATGCAACAACTGTTCTTCATAGATAAAAAAGTTTCCACTTTTTTCTTATTCCTTTTAAAACATTGCATTGATGTGAAAGGCAAGGGGCAGATAAAAGTGACACCTTCATTTTTATTCTGGTGCAACAGACCACTTTTTGGGGGTTTTTTTTGTATTTTTTGCAAAATAGTTGCATGGGGAAATTCTAATGTGGTTTCCCAAAAATTTCACAATAGTGAAACTGTACCAGGTGAAAATGTTTTCTTATCCCTATACATAACAGCTCAAAGTTGCCCCAATCCCCCAAAAAATTATTCAAAATAGCAACTCTTTTAGAGGGAATAGCTGTGAAACTAGTATTTAGTATTCATTGTTTTAAAATTCCCCAAAATAAAACCTTAAATGGATTTTTGTATTATTACCCACAACCCATACATAATAAGATTCTTTCTTCTAGTGAGAACCATCTTATATAGTCTTCTTAAAAGCTATAAAGATATGTCTTCTTAAATGTGCTTCTGGGAAAACATCTCTATAAACAAACATAAACAATCGTCTAGCATTTCTCTGCAATAAGCAGAGTTTATATAGAGGATTATAAATTATAATATAATAATAATGTTATAATAAGTTTATTACTGGAATTTGACATACAGCTACAGTAGGATACATGACTAAAGTTTTTATGACTAGTGAAAACTGAAATGTTTAAATGGTTGTATTGGTTTTCTTCTTCTTATATCCTTTTCCTCCTGCCTTTTGTGCGTGGTCCACTAACTTACAGCTACATTAAAATTTCCATACAAATACATTCATATAATACACAAAAGCCATGAATATCTTGTAAATGATATACTTATAAACGGTGAGTTCTGATGTCATCAGTTATAAACGGTGAGTTCTGATGTCATTTCTGTCACATGACTAACTGAAACTTGTGTATTATAGTAAATTGTGTATTAAATAAACTCTTTATTTGGAACAAATTGTTCTGGCAAATGAAAGATATTTTCCAAAAGTGTTACTTCTACTATTTACTTGCACTGATTGAATTATCATTCCGGTAGCATTGAGCTCTAACACTTCTTTGAGAAGAATACTTTAAACAAATTATAACAGTAAAAAGATCAAACTTCTTGTAATCTTGATGGAATCCCCCTGTCCAGTCTTTTATATATCTTCCTTATAATGTCTTTCTTTGTACTTAGTTCATACTAGGGATTCACCAGTGAGACACACTGGTAGTGGTAGTGAATACAATGCACAAATATACCTTTTCCCAATCAATACTTTGCATGTAGAGGTGAATAAGTCACTCTATATATCTGGGAAGCTGACTTTCCCTCCATTGATTATGGCTGGATCCTGAAAACACACTTGCCAGCTACCACTCAAAGGCTGCAGAAGGGCCTTCAACTTTCACCAATGTATTTATGGTGGGTTCATAAAAAAGAAATTAGAAAAGCACCATAGAACTAAATCTGTGCTGGATTAAAAAAAAAGTAAATCTCCATAAAGAGGTAATATTGTTTTATTCCTGACATTTGTTAGTTACCATTCATCCATACGATTTCAATTACATTTGGAGGATAGAGCCTTAGTCATTTAATCTGCAGAGGCAGCTGTTTTGGAACACATAAGCTTAAAAAATTATACTTTAGTGTCCAAGTGCTTTTTCCATGGATACATTTCCAAACTGTTTAAAACTGATTTTTTCAAAGTTTAAAAGCAATGTACACTGAAATATGTCATTGCAATCGAACAAATAATTCCCATCTGTAAATAATCGGCTTGCAAATTAAACAAATGTAGATGTCTTGAGAAAAAAAGTTTCCAGCTCACACAGATTTGCCAAATGCAGCAAATATGAACAAACACTTGCAAAGCCTTTTTTTCCCCTAGTTTCTATGATATCTTGTTTCATTCAAGTTCATATTAGGTATTGCATTCATTTTATCCAGATGTGCATATTCAAATCACTGCCCAAATACTGCCACCTACTGACAAAATGAAGGTACAAAGTTAAATGGTAGGAAATTGAATATTAATAGTCTATTTTGCCAAAAGTTATATTGTTGTCTTACAGTGTATGATGTGATACACTTTTTTGGAAACAAATTCCCTGTTATATGTTTTATATTCTTTAAATCTGCAAAACAGCACAACATGTTCTAGTCTTTAGCCAATCTAAAAAAAATCTAAAAATTGCTTTTAGAAGTTGAAGCATTGTGTCTTAAAAATAGTCATAATTTTAATCAAATGTTAAATTATATTATGGCAGTATTTATAAATATATTATATATTTTTTGGTGCTAAGAAAACACTCAAATTTTAGTCAATGGCAGATGTACCTTTTATATTTCGAAGATATCATGATCTGCACTGGGTTTCATACGATACTCCAAAAAATTCATGTTTTTCAGGTGATAATCCAAAAAAGTCTTTTTCAGAGTTTTCAGATGCAAATCAGAAAAAAGCTAATTTTTTTAATGATTTTATTGAGTTTTTTCCCCACACTGAATTTATGAAGTTATTTTACCCCCTTGAAGTCAGATGTGTTCATAGTAAGACATATTATTTATAAATGACTGTGAATTCACATAAAGGAATATGGCTTTTGTTATTAAAAGTTATGTGCTTTCTAGAAATAAGTTATATTTATCAAACCTGGACTCTTGGATGATTATTAAATTCGAAACTTAAAAATTTACTAGACTGGAATGTCTGCTTATTTATGGATTTGTATTCTACTCATGGGTCTACCAACTGTCAGAAAAATGTGAAAAATTCCAGCTGAACACAAACACTTAAATTTTGCCTAGGTCAATTCCCATTGACTTTGGCACAAGCTCAGCAGCCTTTAGATGGGGGATTTTTACAATCAATAAATCTCTAAAATTAGAGTTTTTGAAAATCGAATTTGAATTCTAAGTTTTAGCTAAAAAAATTGAATCTTGTTATTAATTTGAATTGATGAGTCAGACCTATGGAGGCTTATTTATTACAGGTCAGATTTTAGTGGTATTAGAGGTTCTTGAAACCACAACTAAACTTACAAACGATTGCCATTGAATTTATTAAAAGTTCTGATTATAAAAAGTACAAACGAAAAAAGCTCTAAATGAACCAAAAATATATGAATATCTCAGAAACCTCTAAAATTTCAAGTTTTTGGACAATTCATAGTGAAAAAATCTAAAAACCTCTAAAATTATTTTATGACATTTTGATAGAATTTTGAAAAACTATTTTATAAATGGTCCAATAGGGTCAGCACACATCCCATTGACTTCTACAGCACCTCGACAACTTTACTTCACCAAGTTTGGCATTAAAGGTTTTCATGTTTTTTTCACTTAATAAATCTAAATTTTTTAAAGCTTTTTAGACATATAGGAAAACCCCAACTTTTCTGTTATGTATGGAAAAAATTGCAATTCGATTGTTGGTAAATGAACACATGCACATGGGAAGACTTATTTATAAAATTTCAAGGTTGCATTAAAGAAAAATAATTTCAGGGGGAAAAAGTGACAAAACATACCCAACTTTTTCACTGTGATCACATTTTTTTTTACTTGAGTGCTAGCTTATTTAATATACAACTCACTCAGAATATTTGTGGTTAAGTTTTTATCACATAAAATAACTTGTGCACAAGTGAAAATTATATGGTTCCATTAATTTCCAATGAGGCTGACCATCTTAAATGCTTTAATAGACTGGGGAAATAACTATAGTGAATAAGGAAGCCCCTATTGTAAAATACATGGATATATTCGGCATGAAGCTGAAGGCTGAGTGCTTTATACACATCAAAATACTCTGTGTTGATTTCTTATATCCTATATTTTACAACACATATATATACTTTTGTATTATAGTTTTGGTGGTTCGTGTGTCAGAAATAATACTGAGCAATGATTATATATATATATATATATATATATATATATAAAGTTATTTAATTTTTCTCCAAGGTAAATAATAGTATCCAGAAAGAGTCAGCACTTTATAAGCTATTCTTTCTCCTACTCAGTGTATCTGGAGGAGTCATAATTGGCTGAGCCAGATTTGGACGATTTACCCTTGAGTGCTATTCTCATATCTATCACTAGGTGGGGGATGACAGAATTTTTAGTAGTTCATGTGTTTGAATGTTGTTATCTGGTTATCTTCCCATTGTTCTGTTGATCTGCTGCTGTGGGGGAGGGTTTGGGTGATATCACTCCAACTTGTAGTGCAGCAGTAAAGAGTGACTGATGTTAATTATCAGAGCACAAGTCATCGTGACTGAGGGCACCTTGGAAACTAAGAACATGTCTAGCCCCACATCATATTTAAAAAAATCAGTTTTTAATGGATGCATTTTGTAAAAATACACATGCTTTCCCATGATAATCTCTTTAAATATGCACTGTATGCTGATAATATCCAAATAACATATGAAAGTGGTCAAGTGGCAAATGTAAAAAAAAACAAAAACCAATGTAAATATCAGCAAATTTTACCCTGCTATTTGTATCTGTAAATTACTTCATTCTTTCTGTGTCTCTTAACAATTTTCTACTAAGGGGATCTCGTAAAAAGGAATTAAAAATATAAGTCACATAAAGAAGGCATTCAATGTTTTTTGACCTCATGTTACCCAATCTCCTTGATTGTTGATTAATAAATCAGTCCCTTAATAGTTAGGGTCACATTTACTTAGCTCGAGTGAAAGATTAGAATAAAAAATACTTCGAATTTCAAAGTATTTTTTTGGCTACTTTGACCATCGAATTGGCTACTTCGACCTTCGACTACGACTTCGACTTCGAATCGAACGATTCAAACTAAAAATCGTTCGACTATTCAACCATTCGATAGTCGAAGTACTGTCTCTTTAAAAAAAACTTCGACCACCTACTTCGCCACATAAAACCTACCGAGCACCAATGTTAGCCTATGGGGAAGGTCCCCATAAGCTTTCTAAGTATTTTTTTATCGAAGGACAATCGTTCGACCGATGAATTAAAATCCTTTGAATTGTTTGATTCGAAGGACTTAATTGTTCGATCTACCGATTTTTCCTTCGATCGTTCAAACAAACGATATGCGGTAAATCCTTTGACTTCGATATTCACCCTCGATATTCAACCAAAAGTAAATGTGCCCCTTGATGTTATTGTATATAGTTATTTGTGTGCCCTTAAATGTATTGTTAATGTATAATTTGTATGTACAGTGCTGTGTATACGTCATACCATATCAATAATAATAATAGTAAAAATAATAATATACATGCATACACAGGTATAATTAACTGTTTTCAACTTTTGCTTGCTATTTTACTATACTTATTGCAGTTTTTTTTTTTTTTCAAATGGGTGCCTAAAATTGGTTGTACAGTCAACGTAAGCAAAATGCCAAATGTGCAATTGCCCTTCATTTATAATGATAATTCTGATGGTTTTTTTTGGAAACAAATAAAGTAAATATTCATTTTTTCACAGTTGAATTAGGACAGTGTACCCATCTTGGACAAGTTTATGCTGACAGAGATGTGTGGAAACCAGAACCTTGCCAAATCTGTGTTTGCGACACTGGATCTGTGCTGTGTGATGATATTATCTGTGATGAACAAGAATTAGACTGTCCAAATCCTGAGATACCATTTGGAGAATGTTGTCCCATCTGCCCACAGGGGCCAAGTGTAAGTATATTTTCTTGTTGCTTTCCTTTGTTTAATTGCAGACCATTGCTTATATGGGGTGAAAGAAATTATACATATATATATATATAATATATAATGGTCAAGCCTATGTATCAAAAGGTTCCAAAGTACATCAGAGAAAATGCTTCTCTGAACCTGTCATGCTGGCAGTGCTTGTGTTAATGGCAACTGCTGTCACTGCACAGATTTTACTCCAAAAAACTTATGGGGAAATGTAAAAAAAGTAGAAAAAAGAAAAATATTTATGCCTTTGTGTGAACTTAATATAGCTTTTGCAACCCCCAAAACCGTTTAGTGACATCATCCAACAGTGAAAGAAGGTTTGTGAATATTATAGTTAGCGCCAGTTTGCATTGAATGTAATAAAACTTATTACTGAAAAACTTAAGTTTCTCCAAAAGATTACAGCACCTTTCAAGCATTCCTTAAAAGTGTGTAATGCAAATTTTAAAATTCACAATGCAATAACAGTTTAAGGAAGAATATTACATTGCTAAATACAATTTTGTATTCTTATTTGTGCAAATTTTTCTTCTCTTTGTGACTTTTGTTACATTCCGCCATTGGACTTATCTGGCAAAATACAACACAAATATCAGGGCACTGCAATGCAATGCAGGTTTACAGAGACACAACATAATTTGCTAAAAAGTTCTGCTGGAGTTGAGCACTGTATTGGTTAAGCTGAGCTCAGGAGAGGTGGTTAGGAGAAAAAAGTAGGATCAGACAGTTAGAGTTTCTATGGGAACCAGGAATGCTATCTTTTCATTAGCTGTTAGACTGGATGGTGTGTTTAGTAATCTGAGCTGAGAATAACTGAGCATGCTCATGAGCCAAAAGCCAAAGTAAATTCCTGAGGGAGGGGGCAAACTGGTTTAGAGGAGCAGGAGGAATTTTAAGTGGTTAAGGGGATGCTGCAGCCTTACTCTTAACATCTAAAGGCATCTAAAGATGTTAAAGACTCTGTTCACCAATTACATTTTTGTGGGGAAGGTTTACATGTCCTTTAAGTACATTATTTCATTTTCAGCACTTGTGCTCATGGGGCGCAAACAAATCTCACTGTGTGCTTCAGAAATACATGGTTAGTGTAATAAATAGAATTTATGTTAAATATATGACTAAATTTTACTATAGAATTATATGTAGTGTACTGGGAGATAACAAGCAAATACTTTGCATTAGTGATCAGTATTTTGCTACATTAAATTCTAAGATTCCTCTCTTACTGTATCTCGGAAGCAGCACTGTTACTGCAACAGTAACTAAGTACTAACATAGATTTATGTTTTTATATAGCCAACGCCAACTAGCCCAAATGGAGGAGGTACTGTAAACCGAGGCCCAAAAGGTGATCCAGTAAGTATATGAACATTTGACAATGATTGTATTTTTACAGAATATTGGGATCTGTATTTCAGCTAAAGAACTGCTGAGGAGCAAATTGTCTTTATAGTTTATTAGTCTCAAAAATGTAATGGATGAAAATGGATCATAGGCTAATTTTATAAATATAGATTAGACTGCTTTAATACTCAGGTAGTAGTAGATGCACAGCATTGTACATGCTGATGATAAACTTACCAGTTAAACCGCTATTGGGAATCATATATAAATTGGTTTAAAATGTACTTATTTTTGCATGTAAACGATTTAACGGGGCTTCAGTTATCTGGCGTATTATTTATAAGTGAGAAAATTCATATGCTGTAATGAGTGAATCTCATCAACAGACTTTAATGAATCCTGTCAACATAGCATTAAAAATGATTTGTCAAAAATGTTTGTTTGGCTTTAACAATACAATAGCTTTTGCACAATTTAAAGGAACAGTAACACCAAAAAATGAAAGTGTCTTAAAGTAATGAAAATATAATGTACTGATGCCCTGTGCTGGTAACACTGGTGTGTTTGCTTCAGAAACACTACTATAGTGACTAATATAGTCACAGGGGCAGCCATTAAAGGCTGAAAAAGGAGAAAAGGCACAGGGCACACAGTAGATAACAGATAAACTCTGTAATTTACAATAGGATTCTTCTCTGCTCTACTCTGTATCCTGTGCTTGAATGGCTGCCTTCATGGCTACACAATAGCTTGTTTACTTAAACTTCATTATTGTTTCTGAAGCTAACACACCGGTTTCACCAGTGATGGACAACAGTAAATTGTAATTTCTTTAAAACACTTTGATTTTTTGGTATTATTGTTCCTTTTAGAAAAAGCAGAAAAATTTCACTCAGTATTGTGAGTATTGTTTGCCCCTTGAAAAGTTACTAACATGCCACCAAAGAGGCTTAATTAGTAAACACCACTACAATTATTTAGCACGTATTTCTACCTATTTAGCTATGGAGCTTGTATGAAAGACTGTATTACTGACACCATGGATTCTTTGGTCTTTGTCAAACATTTGACTACATATGTACTGCATTTGTAGATCAAAGGAACCTATAGCACATACATACATATATTTTTTATATATGACCAATTACAGAAGAAAGGAGCAACCCATAAATATCTCCATATAATTAAATATAACATACGTATTTGAGGAAAATAAGCTTCCAAATTAATACATTCTTTCATTATCTATAGGGTACTCCTGGTATTCCTGGCAGAAATGGTGAGCCTGGAACACCTGGTTCCCCTGGCCCACCTGGAGTTTGTGAAGGTTGTCCTAGCACTGGTAATTTTCCGGTAAGTTGCATGTATTTTATTATTGTCATTAATAATCATCTCTCTGTCTGATTATATTTATCACAAGGGGGTTAAGTTATTTGTCTTTGACACTGGCTGTCATTGGGTAGACCCTGAATTGAATAAAAATATTAACATGACAAGTCATTATAGGGGTGGTTCACATTTTAAGTTAACTTTAAGTATGTTAAAGAATGACCAGTTCTAAATTATTTGCCTTCTTCCTTTGACTCTTTCCAGCTTTCAAATGGAAGTCACAGAACCCATCTAAAAACAAATGCCCTCTCCTATTCATATTCCAGTCTCTTTTTCAAATCAATTGCCCATAGCAACCAATCAGCAATTTGATTTCAACAGTCACCTACAAGCCAGAAAACAAAAGCATAGATCTGATTGGATGCTCTGGGAAACATTACTGGTGATTTTTCTCTCCATTGTTTTGCACAGAATTATAACTATGCCCATAAACGTTAACTTAAAGGTGAACCACCTCTTTGAGAGGGGTCATTTATGAAGGGCAGGGCAGGGTACAAATTGCAATAAAATATGTGCAAGCTACCCTATTTATGAGCTTTGCACCTGTCATGCACAAGTTGCTTTTTAATAAAAATTTGAGGTATAAATTGCCATTGCGCTAATGTGTGCAGTATAAAATTGATGTTTTGGATTAATTCATTATTCTTTTCGTGGCAGATTTATTAAAGGTGAAGGTGAATTTTCAAATGAAAAAAATTTGAATTTCAAGCTATTTTTTGTGTACTTTGACTAGGGAATAGTCCAAATTTGAATTTGAAAAAAATTCGAATATTGAAATTATCACGTACTGTCTCTATAAAAATTCGACTTCGACCATTTACCATCTAAAACCTGCTGAAGTATTTTCAATACGAAATTCGACCCTTGTTAAATATGCCCCTTTGTGTAAGCTTACCAGATCGATTGAAAATTCAGGGACATCTTTAGCAAATGCATGTTGCTGGGTGGCATCACTTGCATTTAAACTGAATTGCAATCAGCAATGCCTTTCTAGCTGAATTTTCCAGTGATCTAGTAACCCGACCCATGGAGGCTTATTTATTAAAGGTCGGATTTTGGTGGTTTTAGAGGTTTTTGATGTAAAGGTTTTAGAGGTTTTTTTTTTACTTAGGGGCATATTTATCAAGGGTTGAATTTCAATTTGAAAAAACTTTGGAATTCAAATTCAAAAAGACCAACCAAAATGAAGTCAAAGGTTTTTTCTGGTCGAATAGGTCCATTTTCGATCAAATAGGTCCGTATTCGGCCGAATTCGAACTCCAAATAGGTTCTAGAAGGTCCTCTCTAGGCTAAAACTGCAATACGGCAGGATGGCGAATGGTCAAAGTTGAATTTTTAAAGAGACAGTGCATGATAAATTTCGAATTTGGACTATTCCCTAGTCGAAGTACACAAAAAAATAGCTCGAAATTCGCATTTTTTTCATGTGAAAATTCACCTCGACCTTTGATAAATCTGCCCCTTAATTAATCTTGAATTTCTAGATCCTTTAAGAAATATAAGAAAACCACAAATTTTTCCAGATTCGCGGGGGAAAAAAATTAAATTTGACTGTAAGTAAATGGACCCCTTAGTGTTCAGGTTTATTCATGTAAGAGCAGATTATGAACTAGCACACTGTTAACAAAATGCTTAATTACAATGGTGCAAGATTTGCACACAAGCTGTTTTGCCATTGACATTAATAGTCCAATTGCTTTCCTGTCTTTGTTTCAGAATTATTCTCCTCAGTATGACTCCAAATCTGGATACGATGTCAAATCTGGAGGAGGTGGTCAGATGGGTTCAATGCCTGTACGCTTTCATTTTCCTTTCTTGATTTGTAATGCATTACTTTTAAAGAGCATGATTGAGTGCACATGATTCCAAAGTCTTATTTGTGCCATTCATTGATTGTGGAAAGTGATTTGCAAGCAAATATAATGCTCATATTCCTTACTCTAAGCATATACAGATAATAGAGAAGGGAATAATGGGTGTAAATTAGATTTATCAGTTTATCACAAACCCAAGCTCAGATATTTGCAGCACATAATTGTCTCTCTTAGTAACTTACAATATTTAATTTCCAAATGACATAAAGAAAGATGATAAATGATCAGAGTATTAACTCAAGAAAACTTGATTAGTGGAGTATTATAGTTGAATTCAATTCTGCTTTTTTCGTCTACCTCTTTCATCTTACACCTTTAGTTCTTCATTTTGCAGTTGTTTCCTTATTGTCAGTTAAAAAACACACAGGCAGATTTAATAATTTTCAAATCTGAGTTTTTACAAAACTCCATTAAAAAAACATTACCATTCAACTAAATCAAGTTTTTTTTCTTGATCATGTTTTTTTCCCTAACTCATTTTTGCTATTTATTTGTTAGACACTAACCCTATTTTTAAAAAAAGGTTAAAAATATATATAAGAAGTAGTTATGCTTTAGAACAATTCAGCTTTTTACAGTTTTTAACTGTTTGGATTTCAGTCTAGGTAAGGGAACAACAGTGAATGTAGAGGCCAACAAAGAATACTCAAATTACATTTGAACAAGGTGCAGCTAGATACTATCATTAATTTGTATCCATAATTTATATAGCAATACAGATTTACAGAGATTATGAATAATTCACATCATCCCTGCCCCAGTGGAATTTACAGTCTAATATGCTTATAATTACACACAAGCATAAGGGTTACTTTCCTCAGGAGCCTATTAGGGTAAGGTCACACTGGGAGTTTTGGGGAGATTTAGTCGTCTGTGACTAATCACCGTCTTTACGGCGACCAATCTCCCAGAACGCCTTCCCTCACTCTTGTGCTGGCTAAATTGAAAAATCGCCGGCGCTAAGCACACATGGCGAATCGTTTTCTGAAGTCGCCCAAAGTTTCCTTGTGAGGCAACTTTGGGCAACTTCGGTAAACGAATCTCTGCGTGTGCTTAGCGCCGGCGATTTTTCATTTTATTTATACAGTAGATAGGTCTGTATAGGTATGTGTACTTGATGGACGTTGCTCTTTTTTCAATCCAAAATATCTTATGAGATGAGACTTAACTACCTTCCAGTCATGTCTGAGTGTTAGGCTTAAATTTGAGAATACAAATGGAAAATAAATACAAAGAAAATGCATGAGTTTGTGTCACTGCCCATTTATGTGAAATATATGAAGATCTCCAGAAGCATATTCCAAATATATGAACTAAATACAAATATACATAATAATATTTTTTTCATATAGTTTTATAATAAGGCTAATTACAATTGCTTCAGTTATTGGTAGTCACTAGCAACTGAAGTTCCAAGAGCTATGAGTTGATCTCCTATACCAGGAGTCTAACACCAGGACCATAGTCTTCTTCAACTCCAGAAAAAGAGACATACTCTTAATAAAGAGTGACGAGATAATTTGTTACAAAAAAAAAACTCTATAAAATGTTTCATAAAACAACCAGCTTTATGTTATTTCTGATATACAGTATCTTGGGGTCTTTTGTGTAGAGTGATCTCTTCATCTTTTAATAAATATGCTAGATGTGATCTAGATATATATATATATATATATATATATATATTCAGTAAAGAAGGTCCGCACTCTCAGGACTTAAAAATTAAATAATGTTTTATTAATAAAAAGACTAATGTTTCGGCCTCTCCAAGGCCTTGTTAGTCTTTTGTTAATAAAACATTATTTAATTTTTAAGTCCTGAGAGTGCGCACTCTCAGGACTTAAAAATTAAATAATGTTTTATTAACAAAAGACTAACAAGGCCTTGGAGAGGCCAAAACATTAGTCTTTTTATTAATAAAACATTATTTAATTTTTAAGTCCTGAGAGTGCGGACCTTCTTTACTAAATAATTATTTCAAAAATTTTAGACACTGCACCCAGGCAAGTTGAACCTAGTGACGAGAGTGCAGACTCCCCCAAAGTTCTTGTATATATAGATATACAGTATATATGCATTTTTGTCTGCTGCTAGCCAACTTGGAAGTGGTTTTAACACCCTAGGATAAAAGGAGACATTTTGTTTGAAAAACAAGAATGTTCCAGTGCAGTATACTCTTTTAAATTTAAAAAAGTAGTTTCCGGCAGATTTATTAAAAATTTCTGTAAAAATTATTTTAATCCCTCCTTTCTCTTTCACTTCCCCTGCCTACTTCATTGTCTGGCTGTGCAGGGGAGCCGGCAACACTCAGCTCACTGCACTGTAGGACAAGAACCAATCAGCAGCTAGGTTGTCCTGATAGGACTGAAGCCTGTCTTTGCTTGTGTGACTGCAGGGCTGTAATTAGCTGTCCCCCTCCTACCGTAATTCTGGCAGGGACCAATAGGACATGCCCACCCCTCCTTTTAAACAGGGACCAGTGAAGATCTATGGGGAGCTCAACTAAAGGGATAATTTTGAAGACAATTTTAATGTACAGCCAAATGTAAAACCAGCACCATATTTTATTCATTATTGGCTACAAAGTGAGGTTTTCTTTAAGTTATCCTATATGTCGCCTTTAAATTTAAAAAGGTACTTCCCTACACATTTAATTAACTAATGAACATATTGAAGAAATAAATTATTTTGGAAAGATAAGCTTTAGAAATGGTAGACAAGTGGGTTTCTCGTGCAGAGAAAAGTTAGTGACACAAAAAATGCAGGAAAATATTACTTTGCCTTTAATTTATTCCGCTCAAAACAACATCAACAAAGTACTTAACTTAATATATCTTTCAAAATAAAGAACAGTTTCTTTCACACATGAGATTTTAGTCTTGCTGCCTATCTCAGGTCCTCTTCTAGTATCTGGACTGCCACAAGATTAGTACTCTGGCTACTCTCAGTTCAAACATCTCTTCTGTGTATCAGCCAGGCCACACATCATACTTCCCCAATCACTGACAGGCACAGCAACAGGGCCAGGCATCCCTTAAGATTTAATTTAAATGTACACTTTCCTTTATTTAGGCCAGACAGATGTGTTTTCTAAATACACTCCTATCATAAATTTGACAGGGGAGTGGGCGATAGATTTATATATGATCATTTACAGAAAATATATTCATATTTGTGCATAAGTAACGCATATATTTTTACTATGCAGGGACCCCCTGGTCCTCCCGGATCTCCTGGCTCACCTGGTCAACCTGGCCAACAAGTAAGTGAATCATTCATATTTTTAAGATCCAGAGAACATTTCTGATATTCATTTGATTATTCATATGAATAATGCTTACATTTGTATCTCTTTTTTTTCCAGTTAGTTTATGACATTCTATTCTATGCTTTTTTTTTTTTTTTTACAACTTATAAAATAATATTTTAGGTCTTTGCCAAAATACAACTGATAATATGCCGTGGATTTCAAATAGATAATGCAATAAAAGTATCAGTTTCCACTACGGTTGAAAGCCAACTTTTTTTTTGTTTCCATGGGTTACTTAATCTGCTGAAAACTTTGCAACTCTTATTACACTGTTCAATAAGGTATAAGGATAATGAAATTGTTCATAATGTCCCATATCAAGTTTTTTTTTACCATTGTTAGGTACAAAAGCAATTCTGTATTTTATTATTTATATATATCAGAGAAATAAGAAACCACTGAAACTAGCATAATATACTGTATCACATATGTCTATTTTATATATAAACACATCATCTGTCCTAATGGAATTCATGTAGTTGCCTCTTTACTGTGTCCTGACAACTGGCTTTTTGTGGGGGTTCCTGAGCAGAACATAAAAATATTATATAAGTGAAAGGGAGAGATCAGCACCAACAGATTTGGTACCAACAAAAACAGTTTTAGATCAGGTAAAGCTAGTGCTGCCATTAGAAGTCTTAGTATCATTCTATTGCATAAATGATTCTCTCTGAACAAATCTGCTTATTTATCAAACAATGTAAAGTATCTTTGTTTGAAAACAGGGAAGTCATGGATATCAAGGATCTCCCGGTGAACCTGGCCAGCCTGGTTCTCCAGTAAGTACCAATATATTCATTAAGTAATATACAAAATTAACAGGCTACTTTAGCTATGAAAAATCTATATGATTGATTTAGCCCACCCTGTCCCCTTTTGTGATGTCATGTGGATCTTGGTGGTAGGGTTTGGATCAGGTTAGGAGTGGGTCAACTTTTTTGTCTAACCGCAGATTTAGAGGTCACCACAGTAAAACTCCATTACTCTCCTTTTCTTTGGAATTCTTATATTTTTAATTTTTATTTAATTTTTATATAATTTAATTTTTATATTATGGTATATTTATCAAATGATGAACTCTTACCCATTAATTAAAAATCCCATAGGAATTAATATAGAGCAGTGGAGTTTTATTGTGGTGAGCAGTGATACATCTGCCTTTGAGGCTTCAGAAGACATCATATCCCAAAGTGAATCCTGGATTTGTTTTATCCCTATCTTTAATGGCTCCAGGTTATGTAATACTCCTTTGGTACACACACTGCAATTGGCTTCTCAGTAATTTGTGCATTTATAAGAAGAACAACTTTCAGTCTAGAGCATGGGTCCCCCCTTTTGCTGTGAGCCACATTCAATTGTAAAACGAGTTTCGGAGCAACACTAGCATGACAAATGTTCCTGGGGTGCCAAATAATGGCTGTTATTGCCTGTTTGGCAACCCCTATGTGGACCACCGGCCTACAAGATGCTCTGTCTGGAAGTACACATGTTTTTTATGCAACCAAAACTTGTAATTCCATGCCAGGAATTTAAAAATTAGCTTCTTCTTTAAGGCCACTGGGAGCAACATTGCTACTTATGATTTCACACTGAAACATACTGTATAAAAGCATATGATTTTTGCCATTTTAAAAAATGCATCAAATAGTCATAAAACATTACATTGTTCTGCCATTCTTTGCACTGCCATTTTGGATCGGTGATTTGTGACCAAATTTCCAGTTTTGGTTTGAGAATTCTTTTTTTTTTTTGTAATGAAAGAGCACATCATATCAGCTCAATTCACCCTCTTATATTCTCTCTTACAACAATATAAAATATATAAAAAATTACTTCTTCAATATTTGTTATAATCTTTCATTATGTTTATTCCTTGTCTAAATTGTAATGCTCTTGTTTATGAACTTTACGGTGATTACTCAACATAGCCATTACAGTTTCAAAACTCACAGTTCTGGTTTACCTTTCATTTCCAAATCAGTTACAAAGTTTAAAGTGACTTACTTCACTTTTGCACTTTAGACAACAATTTCCTTTCTGTATAAGTAAAATTGCCAAAGGCTTAGTAGATACATAAACAACTAAATTACAACAAAATTTAATTTTCCAAGTTCCAACAGAACTTCTCACAGAAGATTTAATTGTCACAATGTAAAGCCAGCAACATTCAGTCACAAGGGCTATTGCTTGTCCTTTATACATGGTGATTTGTCCTTTCTTTTGCATGTTATATTCAATGAATGCAATTGATTGTTCAATATAAATAAAGATGTGCAAACATAATAATATGTAATATATTTGTTTCATTGTTTGTGTTTTTAATGTTACAATTACTATTCATTTTAGGGATCCCCTGGTCCCGTGGGACATATGGGGCCTGCTGGTCCACCAGGAAAAGATGTGAGTATATCTGTTTTTATATGTAATTTATTTTAATTTTACAGCTTATACAATCTTTGCTTGTCACAAGACAGAGAGAGAGAATTGTTACCCAGTCTGTGTCTTATCACATTAATACCATATTTTTTATGGCATGTCTGACATTGTTAAAATGATTGATATGTGTTCAAGTGAATAAATTCAGCTTTTAACTTCTTCAGGGAGAGAATGGACGTGCTGGAAGACCTGGAGAAAGAGGTGTAGCTGGTGCTCCTGTGAGTATATTACTTCTTAAAATAGATGAAATAAGATTCTTTATTCATCACATGCATAGTTATACAGGTACACATGCAGTGAAATGCATCCTGAGACAGTGCAAAATTAAACATACTGGTTAAATACTACAACTAATTACAAAATGATTACCAGAAAAAATAATTCTAAGAAAATTAGCAGAAGCTTCAGCTATGCAAGTAAAGTTATTTCTTCTTGTCTTTTTATTTTTCTTGTTTACCTCCTTTCTTTTATAACATAGCTGTTTTTATAATTCTTTCATTTCCCTCTTTATTAGTTTGTCACCCAAATCATATTGCATAGTATCATTACAGTGACAAATTACCCTTGGTCTCTTCAAAAACAAATGAAGCTACAAAAAAAGACATGTGCTTAGTAATGTCATCAGTTATAGTCAGTGGTTTGTGATGTCATCTGTGTCACATGGATCATTTAATCTACACTTTTATTAAAACACAAATATTAATAGTTCACCAGTTGTAGTTCCAATTGAAGTTTCATGACCTGTATAAAATCATTTAGCCTGTGGCCTTTTTGTTTTATATAGTCATAGAACTCCTCAGTGACTCCTAATACCCTGCTGTTTTACAAAATGGAACAAATAATCCCCTATATAATGGTTTGCTATTCCCATGTATTTACAGATCACAGTTATCCAAAATCTTCTATGACCATTATTGTTACTGTGACAAATCTGTTTGTGTTAATATAAAAAAGTATTCTTCTCTTTACTTATAGGGTGGAAGAGGACCCCCTGGCATGGCTGGGTTCCCTGGTATTAAGGGACACAGAGTAAGTATAAACTATATGCAGGACATATGTCTCAGTATAGTAACCTCATGGTTGTGTACGGATGGATAAGCACCTGGCACATGAGCCCCCCTTTATTGCACTTGATTATAATTCAAAGAAATAGAAATCTATTGCGAGTGTTTTTTGTCATGTATCCACATAACTACTAATCATAGTAGCTACAAAATGTTTAGAATTATGACTGATGTCAGTACTAAATATGGCCCTATAGGGGATTTATATTGCCCTCACTCTGCTCAAGTGCTTCATAAACATATTTGCATTTCGTCATTTAAATATAATCATGTCTTTACAAGAGGTATGCAAATAATAAACCCACATGTACGAATGTAAACAGAAATGCCCTAAAGCATTGTGCGGAGAAAGATATATAACTGTGATTTACTTTGTACATTGGCAGCTAAGGTTTAAGAAATATAACGGTCATGTTTTACAAAAGCAGCTGATATAGTATTCACATATGCAACTACTGTTGTTATTACTGTAGTTGTTATTGACCAGCCCACAGTCTGACATTGTGTAGGACAGATATTTTATCCAACTAACTCTAGAACTTTTTTTAGAAACAATATTTGACTTGGCACTGGTGGGCCCAGGAAAAAGGTCCTATTGGTGGGCCCAACCTCACCCCAACAAACATCAAACCTAGCCTGATAAGGATAGTCTTCTAAAAATCCATATGTTGATCATATGGTGCATACAAAGTTTCTTTCATTATCAGCACAATTTAAAATTGCTTTATTGTTGTTGTTATTATTACTATTATTATTACCATTATTAAGATAAACAAACCCTTAATAAATAAGTAAAAACTAATGTCTTGATTTTGTGTGGCTGATCTAATATGTGTTTTTAATTTCTCTCTCTTTTTAATGTCATTCCCCAGGGCTTTGATGGAAAAGATGGTGCAAAGGGTGATACCGGTGCTTCTGGTCTAAGGGTATAAACACCTCGATAATATCACTAATGCCACATAAAACTGTTTAACTAATAAACCACAAACTTAATTAGAATTGCACCTTTATCATGTAATGTTTTCATAATGGTTCACTGGAAGTTGCATAGTTTACGCTTACATGGGTCACAAGTTAAGTGAAATGGGTATTGCATGAGTGACATGATGACTTACTCAAAAGCAGAATATCAAGAGAAAAATGCATCTTTCTATCTCTCCTTTGTTGATTAGGGTGAACCTGGCAGTCCTGGAGACAATGGCACTCCTGGCCCAGCGGTAATAATATGTTGTGTGTTTGAATGTGTGGAACTAAAAGAAGAAGATATATTTGTGTTGTGTGTTTATGTGTATACATTAAAAACTTATTAAGAACCCAAAAATAACTAAATCAATTATTAACAGTTAAACACAGTTTAACATTTAAAATACAGGTTTAGCAAAGTATCAAAACTGCACTGTATCATAAAGAGGGGCAACATCATCACATTTTAAAATAAGATCACTATCTTTTAATAAATAATACACAGTTGTATTTCTTGATTGATAAATGGGGAAAATGATTAAATGTTGGGAATCGTTTTGGATTTTCTTGTGAGGTATTTGCTGCCCAAAATACTTTCTTATTATATAAAAAGAATAGCCAAACAGTCAAAACAGGTTTTTATTTAAACTAAACACTTTGGTAGTAGGAATTGCCATATTTTAGCTTTTTATTAAATCATTTTGTGAATAAAATATCCCATACCTGCATTTGAGATTTTTTGTGTTGACATTTAAAACATCAATTTACTGTAATCCAAATGGCTGTTGGTACTAGTGCTCTTCCCTATATATAAAAGTAAGAAATATACTAAATAAAAGGTTTAGTTGGCACTTAAACATGTGCTAAGGTACAAATATACATTAATATACTGTATTGGTAGGGTGGCACATTTCTAAGACACAGTAAGCTGACGAAAATAACATTTTCTACATGGAAACATTTTTAGATAGATAGATAGATAGACGATAGGTAGATATATGTTGATTTGTAAAAATAAGTCAGTAAAAAAGATTAGAACAGAGAAGTGGAACACAACAGCATCACTATCCTTATGACTGGAGAGATCTAACTGAAAACAATGTGCTTATTAACTACTCTAACTGCTTAGTATCTAACTATTGTTTTATTACATTTCAGGGTCCAAGGGGACAAGCTGGTGAAAGAGGTAGACCTGGAGGTCCTGGACCAGCTGTAAGTATTCTCACAGAGCACTCTGCTCTTGATTATTTCTTTGTTATGAGTAAGTTAATGCTAGAGACTGATCAATTCATTTTCACGATCATATGTTCTACCCATTTTAACATAGCAAATGAGGTTAAAAAAACACACATACACAACTTGAAACTGAATTTTAAAAATTGTTTGCCAAATAGCAATTAGCTTGCATCCCCAATAACAGTTATCTATGTTGTCCTTCTACTTATGTATGTCTTATGACTCCTGATACAGTAACTTCAATATATGATTAATGGCTTTCAAATGTGCTGATGTTCAGATTTTCATAAAATTATAGAAAGCTGGTTTGATAGAATTATTCCTTGATTTTCCTGTTGAGTGCCCATTATTTTTAAAATAAATAGTTGGTTATTATAATATTACTTGGTATACATTATGACTATTTACAGGCTAGACTAGCTCTTGTCATTTTAAAGACTCAAGTCACTGACTGAGCCTTAGTGCAAAATAAATGAATCTATTTATACAGTATGTCTTATGAGGAATACCCTGCAATAGACGCAGATTTATCACAGCATACTTGAGATATTTAACACCAGTTTATCAAAAATCTAATGATTTTTTTTTGCACCCAATCTCACACATTCGATTTATTTTTTCAAAAACTTAAATCCAAAACTCAAATCAAAAAATGTGATCAATTCGAATTTTTAGGACATAAATTCAATCGATTTGAGTTTTTTCGGGACATTAACTCCAGCACCATCGTTTTTTTCCCTATAGTTTTTAATGCACGTTTTTGACATTCAGATTTTTCCATAAACACAAACTTTTGAACCATGAGTTTATCCGATGTAGAAAAACCCTCACACAACTCACAAATTTGATTCTTGATAAATATGCCCCAAGGTGATGTTCAGCCTGCCCCAAAAATTCATAAACTGTTTTAGCAATAAAAGGGGCAAGGGCAACTTCCATGGGCTTCTATAATTTGAAATCAAAGTTGACACTCCCAGTGGAGTTGGTTAGGTGTATGTGTCTGGCAGCATAAGAATAAGAAATCAATTTCTAAGAGGAGAAGCAAAACAAATATTTGTAGAGACGTGACCCAGCTTACTTAGCATTAGCATTTAGTGTGTCTACTAAATGGGCAGCACTTGTGAAACAAGCTGTTTTATGAAAATATAGCTACTTGTAAGATCCTACAAGTTGTAACTCCTACTTGTAAGATCCAACAAGTTAACATTATATATTACATATTCTTTTTCTCTAATATATTTCTGTTTTTATTTTTTTAGGGTGCCCGCGGTAACGATGGAGCCCCAGGTTCTTCTGGACAACCTGTAAGGGTCTTAAATGACATATGGTTTAATCTCAATTGTGCAGAAGTTCGTAAAAATATATAGTCACATTTTTTTTCAATTTAGGGACCTCCCGGCCCCCCTGGAAGTGCAGGTTTTCCTGGTGGTACTGGACCAAAGGTATTTAGTTCAAAAGTTTCCTTCACTGTTCTTTGAATGTGTCAGACATATAATTGATCATATTTAAATTTGTACATAATTATTACAAAGTAATTACCATTATGTTTTGAAGATGGTTAGAAACTATTGTACTGATTTTGTTTTTCTTTAACAATGTTTTGTTTCTTTAACAATGTTTTGTTTCTTGAATATTGTTTTTTTTTCTTATTAAATACAGTATTTATTCAAGCACCCAACTAGTAGCTGAAAACTTGTACTTCATATATTGCTGATATATACTGACAAAAAAATGATTTTTTTAAAAAAAGTTCAAATATTTTTATTTTAGGGTGAAGCTGGACCTCCAGGTTCTCGAGGTTCTGATGGTTCTTCTGGTGCTAGAGGTGAACAAGGACCCCCAGGCCCAAGTGGTTCAACAGGCCCTGCTGTAAGTATATTTTATATTAAATAATTTCAATTAATTTCATTGTGATTTCATGAGTGGTTACGAATATAGATAAAGGGAATTACTTGTAATAATAAATGTCTCTGTTTGTATAGGGTCCTCCTGGCAGAGATGGAAATCCAGGCAACAAAGGAGAAGTGGTAAATATTCTATGGGGAGGGAATTATGAATTATTTAAATGTACGTTTCTTTCTGCCTCCTGAGCTGTAACAGTGCACTTATACTTTTTGTCTGTAAGGGATTAATGATTTGCAGTTCTGTCCCTCAGACAACAGCAGCCATGATGCCACCCCAGTCCTGCTTTGCACTTATAACTATAGAATCAGAATGGGTACAAGGGGAACCACATTTCTAGTTCAGAAAGCACTATTGCACTTGTTGCACTAGCATACAAATCACATACAAATCTCATAAGGAATACAAAATTTACAAGACTACATTGTATAAAATGTAAACCAATATTCTCCTTTCAAGTTTAAAGAAATTTTAGAGTATAAAAATAAAAACTGAGTAAATAGATAGGCTGTGCAAAATAAATAATGCTTCTAATATAGTTAGTTAGCCAAACATGTAATGTATAAAGGCTGGAGTGATTTTGACAACTCCTAGATTAGCTAGATCCTTCTCAGTTAAGGAAACTCCCAACACTCTGCCATTTAGCGTATAACTTGCATTTATATTATTTTTGCCAAAGTGCATAACCTTGCATTTATCAACATTGAACCTCATTTTCCAGATTTCTGCCCAGTTTCCCAACTTAGTCATATCACTCTGCAAAGTGGCAGCATAGTGGTGCATGGAACCTATAGTTCTGCACAATTTTGTATCAGCAAAAATAGAAACAGTACTTTCAATGCCCACCTGAAGATCATTAAAAAACAAGTTGAAAAGCAAAGTACAGAGCCCTGCGGAACTCCGCTAACACCACTGGTACAATTAGAAAATGTTCCATGTACTGCCACTCTTTGTAATCTATCGTTTAGCCAGTTCTCTATCCAGGTAAAAATACTATGTTCCAGACCAACATTCCTTAATTTAACAAGTAACCTTCTGTAAGTGACACTGTATTAAATGGTTTAGCAAAGTCTAAATCAATCACAACCATTGCCATCCCAGAATCAAGGTCCCTGCTCGCTTTCTCATCAAAAAAATGACTGTAAGTTAGTCTGGCAAGAGAAAAGATCTATTATGCCTACAACCATGCTGGCACAAACTCATAGTATTATGATTTGCTATGTAGTCCAGTATTTTATCTTTTATTAACCCTTCCAAAAGCTTTCCTACCAATCCTACTAGCTTTTTCTGTCTTGGCAACCCCATTACACTAGTCAAGTCTGGATAATTAAAGTCAATAACTTGACCTAGTTTTGAAGCCGCTTCTATTTGTAAAAGTAGCTGGGCTTTATTCTCGTCACTTATATTCCTCTCTCCTCTGTTTCTCTTCATTCTTTCTTCATGCAGTAGGTGGGTGTCAGATATTCATTAACATATAGATCCAATATATTTTATAGGGGGGGTCCTTTTCGTCCCCAACTCCTGCATGAAGATAGAATAAAGAGAAACAGATGCTGAAAGAGGGATAGTGAACATAAACTTGATTATTTCAGAAACCATGCAGAATGTTTAATTATTTGTATCTAGGAAGTTTATTATTTCAGAATGACGAATCTTACATTATTTTAAATTTTCTTTTTCATGATAGTTCCCCTTTAAAGCAGTTAAGGACCCCCAGGTCACAGATAGTTTCTCAAGGGAGCCTTGCAGTTTAGTCAGCGGAGGACCAAAGCTTTCTCAACCAATATTTGCTATCCTTCTGGCCACACATAGAGACAGGTCAATTTTCAGCCAAACTAGTCAAGGGTGGATTAATTGGCATCCAATAATTGCCACTTCATAGCCAGCTAAACAACATAGCACATTAAAAAGCTAGATAATGTTCTTACCATTAATATTATGAATTACCTTTATACCCTTAAATAAAACATATATCTAGGCATTTTACAACTTAAGTTTGCTGTTCCTTTTTGAAAAAGGCTGATTCCATGATCTGTCTTCCTCTTCACTGCCAAGATGAATAATATTACATTTCATTTCTCTCCAACCATGAGAACATTACATATTATTTGTGAAGCTTGCCCAGTGCCAAGGTATGGCTTTTACCTCAGTAACACACCAATAGTTTTATCCAGTTTGACAGCTTCAACTTATCCAACAATTCAATATCTTTGTAAGAACCTGGTAATTTAGTTAGTGACTCTTGATAATAGGACACATCACTGTGATGTCTTTGTGTACAATTTAAGGTAACATTTAAGGTCCATTTGAAATGATGGCAGTTTAATCGCGATTTTGGAAATTACATTAAAAACTGTTTTGATAAAATACTATTACATTTAAAAGTAGTAAGCTTTTGTAAACAGCTATGAGTATGAGCTTGTGTAATGTTTCAAATAATCTTATGATATTTTTAATCACCAGGGCCCTGGTGGTATACCTGGTGCTCCTGGGCTGGCTGGCGCTCGTGGCCCTCCTGGCCCACCTGGCACAAATGGAGCTTCGGGCTTAAAAGGTGGTCCGGTAAGTGATAAAAAGTAATGACACCTTAATGACAATCATGAATTTTTTCCACAATTCAATTTTTTGCAGAAAAACTCCCAAATTCAAATTATGTTTTCAAAAACTCAAATGTTTTAATGTTTTAAGCAAAAAATTGAAAACTTGAATGTAAATAATCGCATCTAAAAGACAAGTTTATGTAGAAGTCAATAGGAGTTGTCCTGACAAAATTTAACACATATTTTTAGTTTGAGTTTAAATTTAAATTCAAGTTTTCGAGTTTGTAAACTACAGTTTTTGAAGCCTATAAACTCGAAAAAGTTGAGGGTTTTTTTTACTATTGTATTCAATCGGTTTTGCATTTGAATTTTGTCATAAATATGCAAACATTCGAGTTGTTTTAATTTTTGAGTTTATTTGAAGTATAAAAAACTCTTAACCTAACAAATTCAAATTTTGATAAATAGGCCTCTAGGTCAGCTTAAATGGAAAATAATGTCCAGGTTATAATGGAAATAACCTGGCCATTATTTTTTTTATAGTAGAATAATGTCTTCATTCTGTATGGATGTATATTCCCTTTCAAAAATGCAATTTTATGATATAAGGCTACAAGGTGGGTGTTATAAAGTTATAAACAGCATTTTGTTTTACTGAAGTAGCAGATATTAGGAACCTTTATCAGATGATGATAAAATAAACTGTGAAAAAGCTCACTTACAAATCTATGTTCTACCTTCGTAATTTCCATTCATACTTGCATAATTCAAATTTATAATTTCTTTCATTACAAAATGTACAAAATTTCCTTCACTAGAGTATTATTAATATCAGCAAATTGAAAAACATTTAAAATTTACTTTTGTACATTTTCTTTTTAAAGACGAGATCATTTTAATTTAAGAAAAAGCTGATTCTCTGAACTAACTCTTACAAACGTCTTAAAAACATTTAAAATTGGTGTTCTATAACACATTTTCACAAGTTGACTAATTACACTCTTTTATAATTGAATAATTTAGAATCGCAACATTTTAGCTTGGTCTTCATAAGCTGTACTTGTAGGAAATTCCAAATGGTGTTAATTTTTAGAGAAGACATGGATCATATATAACCTATTATATACTGCATGTATTAGTATTTACACATTTAATAAAATTACATATACCATTTTATATAGGGAGAGAATGGCAAAGATGGAGCAAAAGGAGAACCTGGACAAAGAGGAGAAAGAGTAAGTAATAGTTAGTAATTTTTTTTATCTTGATTTGTATCTTTGCACAATGTTTAACCACAAATGTATTAACTTATGTGCAATTAATCATAGGGTGAATCTGGGCCTCCAGGTCTATCAGGACCAGCTGGTGAAGAAGGCAAAAAAGGAACTAATGGTGAACCAGGTACTAATGGTGTACCAGGAACTCCAGGAGAGAGAGTAAGTCATGATAAAGCACTTTCATTTTATCACAAGGACATCTACATTTTAGTGTGCGTTATGTAGCAAGAAAGGCTGTGCAATCTGGGGGTCAAAATTGATTTCAATGGAAAATAAATTGGTGTCATGGTTGAGATAGCAATCATGTATATGATTAAAATGATAGAAAAAAAATGAATTGATATGTATACTAAAGCCTCTATAAAGGTATTATAACCTGAGAATCTTCAGAACACTTCATAAGTCATATCCACTTAGGAGCAGATGTATTAAGGTTTGAATGGTAAATTCAAATTAGAATTTTAGAAAAAAATGTATGTCAAAACTCACAAATTAGAATTTAAAAGCACCAACACAGATGTAAATTAACACCTCAACCATGGAAACACTTCTAATTCGAATAGTCACCACCAATATCCTGCGAAGGTACTTTACAAGTCAATGGCAGAGGTCCCATGAACCATTTGAATATGTTAATTGCCTTCCTGACATTCAAGTTTTTTTCTGGAGGAAAACTTGATTCGAATTTAATTCAAAATTTTCGGGTCAAGTCTATTTGATTGAATATTAGACATTCATAAATAACCTCCCATTCGAGTTGTGAGTACATTCAAATTTATTATAGTAAAAAAAAAAATTACATAAATTCAAAATTCTACTTTTGATAAATACCCCCCCAAAACTCACATCTTTAGAGTGGCAGCAGTCCAGTGATGCCTATATATCTCCCAGTTGGATACTTCCTGCAAAATCCAGTAATTGAGTTGAAAGGGACAAGGGGGTGTGCCTAGTACAGTGCTAGGTATAACTGATATATATCCACATATTGTGTTAATACATCTGTCTGAGACACCTTTTGACAATGTACATGAACATGAGAACATGTAGATATGAAATTTTAAAATCTCAAAAACTCTTCATTGGTGTTTCTTCAAATTGGTATTAACTTCACATTTAATTTTTGTTTTAAAGGGCACCCCAGGTTTTCGAGGACCCCCTGGAAGCAATGGAATCCCAGGTGAAAAGGTGTGTCTTGCCCTAGTTGTAGTGGAGCATGCCTATTTTTTTTATCAGCTTCGTGTTTCATGTGAACTTTAGTTATAACTGTTTTCATTCTTAATATTGTAAGGGGCCTCCTGGAGAGAGAGGGGGTCCTGGCAGCTCTGGTCCTAGAGGAAATGCTGGTGAACCTGGAAGAGATGGTGGACCTGGTTTACCTGGTATGAGGGTAAGAAATATATTTGTAAATCATGTGTATTTTTTCTTTAGCGGGTGTTTCTTAAATGTAGTTTACACATAAATTAAATATACTGTATGTAGTCCAGTCAGTCACACATGATAACATCATAATGCAATCTTTTTGCTTTTTACAATTTAGGGTCTAACAGGAAGTCCTGGTAGTCCAGGATCTGATGGAAAACCAGGACCCTCAGTAAGTGGCCTTTAAAATTTGATTTACAAACCATTTTTCATAAATGATTATAAATGTATGACATATATTATCCATATGCTTGAGATGTGATGTTTCCTACTTAAGAGTTTTTTCCATACTTTTTATGCCCATACCTTAAGTCTTCTAAAAACATGACATAAACCCAACAGGGTTATTTACCATGCAGCTTAGTTCGGATCAGTTACAGGGTACTGTTTTTTATTACAGAAAAAAAGGCAATACTTTTTAAAAACTGTTTGCGTTAACATGACTATAAGAAAGATAGCCTTCCTGGATAAGTGATCACGTAACAGCTTTTTTTTCAGCTATCTGTTTTTGTATTTTGAAGTCACATAAAAAAACAGTATGACCAAACATGATCATATAAAAGCATACAATCCAATATGCTTAATGTTATTAATATATTATGTACTTTATGTAACAAGTAAAGTAACATTAAGAAGGGTTCGGTTAACCTGGGGAAGATGGGGTGGGGGGTAGAAGGACAAAAGAAGATGGCAGCATGAAATCCTTTCTGTATTTTAACAGCATATTTAGCAGAAGTATTACTGCAAGCAACAGGTTGTTTGTATTCCCGTTCATCTTTAAACAATATCCATGTTAGCCTTTGGGCAAAATATTCCCTAATCTGTTTTTTTCAGTATGGACTGAGTGCTCCCCAAAGTTCAGTCTGTCCTCTGGGGGAATGTGAAAAAGCAGTACATATTATGGAGCATTAATCTTTCGTCTGCTTGTGATATGTGAGCATATATGTATATAAGGATCATAGCATGCAACCAGTAAATATGTATTAGGGTGCCTTCTACTACTTACCAACATAGGCATGTAGAATTGGAAAATATTTTGTGCAGCCTAGGAAGTGTATAGTACCATTTGGTTAGAACTACTTCCTCTGTAAGGGTTATATTTAGATATTTTGTCCAGGCCAGCATTATGCATTTATTGCATTATACATTACAAATTGTATTTATTTATTAATAACAGGGACCTTCTGGAGAATCTGGACGTTCTGGTTCCCCCGGTCCTCCTGGACCAAGAGGTCAGCCTGGTGTTATGGGATTTCCTGGTCCTAAGGGTAATGAGGTTAGTAACTGATTGTTGTTTTATAGATCTGGGGCAAATAAGTTGAGTTTATTATTTAAATATTATAATATACTAGTGAATAACAATTTTATTTTTATTCTACAGGGTCAACCTGGCAAAAATGGTGAAAAGGGGGGTCCTGGTTCACCTGGAACTCAGGTATATATTTTGTTTGTTTCAATGGGGTATTGATAGTTAGTATACTTTTTAGTGATGAGCGGATTTTTTGCAATGTATGGTTTTGCAGAGTCTCTCTGCCGAACAGTAGTAAAAATTCTCCACATAGTCAGTTTCGTGTGTGGCAAAAAATGTGTGTGTGGCAAAAATGGGGATGGGGTGCATAAAACAGGAGGTGGACAAAATTGTTTTGCGGTAGACAAAATTGTCATGGTAGATAATAAAATTGCACATAGACTGTATAAAAAGTTGCCTATAGACTTTAATGGGTTTCGCACCTTTTGCACTATTTCGCCATGAATTTACTGTGAAACAGGACAGATTTGCTCATCGCTAATACTTTTTTGTATGTGGTCTCGTATGTAAGCAGCTTTAAAATAAGTTGAGTTAGAAACAAAAATTATCCAACAAAACGCTTAAACATCATATTTCATATATTCAACATAAAATAAATTAAGTAAAGCTTGTGCATGTTTTTTTTTTGCATTTAATCTATATTTGTATCATTAATATACCATTTTTGTCTTGGTAGGGGCTTCCTGGAAAGAGTGGTGATCCAGGTGCACCAGGTCCTGCTGGACCTGCAGTAAGTAATTATGTATAAAAATAATGTATTGTAAGTATTGATGTTGTAATTATGTAGATCATGCATGCCATTGTTTGACTTTTGATTATCTTTAGGGTCCATCAGGTGAGAGAGGAGAACCAGGAGCAACCGGGCCACCTGGATTCCAGGTATTTCTTAAATTGTAACTATACACCATTTTCTTAAAAGGACTGTAGGCACTGTAGGTTGTACACATATTAGCTACAATCTAGACTTTCTAATGACTCTGTTATGAGCACCTGTTAATATACCCAACTGTAAAATCTTGAATTTCACATATTTACATTGCAGTGCTTACTTGTGCATTTATTATAAAGCATGTAAAAAATAGAATGTGGTATGCGTTCTGTTTAACCAAATATAAATTTTAAGATTACATGCCTTAGAACGAGATATGCTGTAAAAATATGCCTTTTCTAAATTAAGTGATGGATGAAGCAGTATTGATAAACCAAAGATGAATTTCTAAAGACCATTTTGTCAGTACTAAATAAGAAATAAATTGTAATGTGGTGCAATAAAAATGAATGGGGAGTCAACAAGAAGAACACTACCACACTCTATTCGCATACCAATAAATTACCAAATGTATCAAATAATCAGTTAATGATTAAATAAATGTAAAATCAACCATCACTAAAACATTTTCATTTTGACAGTTTGGAAATGTGCTTTGTTGAAATTATACAGCATCTTCCATATTTTAGATTATTTATATTAAAGGAAAACTATACCCCCAAAATGAATACTTAAGCAACAGATAGTTTATATCAAATTGAATGACATATTAAAGAATCTTACCAAACTGGAATATATATTTACATAAATATTGCCCTTTTACATCTCTTGCCTTGAACCACCATTTCGTGACTCTATCTGTGCTGCCTCAGAGATCACCTGACCAGAAATACTACAACACTAACTGTAACAGGAAGAAATGAGGAAGCAAAAGGCAGAACTCTGTCTGTTAATTGGCTCATGTGACCTTACATGTGGTTTGTATGTGTGCACAGTGAATCTTACGATCTCAGGGGGCGGCCCTTATTTTTTAAAATGGCAATTTTCTATTTATGATTACCCAATGGCACATACTACTTAAAAAGTATATTATTATGGTAATGGTTCATTTACATGAAGCAGGGTTTTACACATGAGCTGTTTTACTCAGTATCTTTTAATAGAGACCTCCATTGTTTGGGGGGTATAGTTTTCCTTTAAGTACACAGTTAGACCTACTTGTCTTGCTGCTCAGGTTTGCTTTAAACATAGACACATATCCATTGAAATGCATCTACTTCTTGGATTCAGGGGGAGCTAATTGGCAGGCTTGGGTTACTTTTCCTGTTGAAGAATACTAGTGATATTGCGACTCTAAATAGAGGATGAAGGAGAACAGAACAAATATAAGAGAAATGTATGAGATCTTTAATGGGCGGGAGAACTAAAATGGCCTAAGGGTTTAGTATTGGATTCCTGTCCTGTATTAAAATTACAGAATTACATTTATTTTACAGCCTAGTATAAAGTAATTTCTTTTTTCACAATGTTAATTCCACTTATGTTGGTGGAGAGGATATAAAGAACCTTATGAACTTTATATATACCATTTTTTCATCATTTAATGAACGTTATATAATATTTATGTAATATTAACAAATGTTATCATTTTTCAACACATTTATATATAAATGTTAAGCTAGTTAGCTGCATGGATTTGGTGGATAATGCATTATGAGTAAAATATTACAAATATCTGACAAATATATTTCAATGTATCTACTAATGTATCTACTAAGTGTGGTATTTGACTAGTAGTCTGGTAAACCACCATTCCACTTTTAAAATAAATATGGATATTCATTGCTAAAAGTTTGTTGTTACTTTATTTTTCTTCTTTTTCAATATGAATCTGTATAGTATATCCATACTTGAGTTATGCCAGATTTAAATATGGTAATTTGAAAATACTTGCAAAAAGGGTAGAAGAATGGCTTTACAAGGGCAAGACTGACAAAAGGGTATACTGAGTAGATGCCATAAGTGAGATACCTTTTTCTCTAAATAGGGTCTTCCGGGGACTGCTGGACCCGCTGGAGAGAATGGAAAACCAGGAGAAGCTGTAAGTATGCATTTTGAATTATGTTTTCCTCTAAGAGTGATGAGACCTGCAGGATTTTTTAATATTTACATTTTTGGGTGAGATTTTATAAATGACTAATTGTGATATCCACAGAAATTAATGATTTAAGAAAATCAGTGGCTATCTATGGCTGATGCTTTAAGGTTCCTACAACCCAAGAGGTGAGCCTGCAAGCTCTATTGTGGAAACTGATGAGGGAAAATGAAAATTAAAGGGATTAGATCCCCAAATTGTTATAAATAAATGTATTATACATACAACAGTATTATTTGACTGTTTATAGCCCCAGTTCTATTCATCCTCTTCAGAACTCATGACCTCATGATGGAATGCAATCTGAACTTTTTTAATTATGCCCTTAAAAGTGTAGGTTTTGCAACTTATATTTTTCCCTTCTCCGTTTGCCTCATTGTTAGCAACACTGCAGTCAAAACCACAACCTGAATTACATTTATTACTACCACAACAGGCTGTTTAAAATCATGTCTATGCTTTCATCAAATGAAATGATAATCTGTCTATTTACTATGAAACCTCCAAGCCCCTGAAAACAAGAAGAACAATTATTAAACAAATTAATCTGGAATGGAAAGTCAAAAGCAAAAATATTAAGAAATGTTATTTAGCTTAATATAACCCTCATCTTCAAAAGCTGTTTCTTCTTTAATGACCACAAAGTAATTTGAGAGGCACAGTTTCCCTTAGTTTTATTCATATCACTGATATACAGTTGGGTACAGCTCATTTGAAACATCCAGTTATGCAAGGAATATATATACATGATGTTATATAATGTTGTTTTCTCATATAGGGACCAAAAGGTGAAAATGGACTTCCAGGAACACCTGGTGGTAAAGTAAGTAATAAACAGAATTAACAAGCAAAATATTTTTTTTAGCAACAAAGAAAATGAAAAGTTATTCTAATACTGGATTCCTGTGAAAATTATACTCCAGTATAAATGTTATAAATGTACTATGCAGAGTATTAGAAGTGTAAGTGGAGCCATATAGTTGAAATACACAGAAGTTTATTCAGTTGTCATTCTTTTGACCATACGTTAATTCTGTAACTGTATCTGCTAGTATTTTTTAAATATGAATTATATATTACAGAAAAAATTATAATTTTAAGGGATGTGTCTTGACAAACTACAATGGAACAAGAAGATCGTTAAACAAATTTAAAATACTAAACCACAGTAAAAAGGACATATTTCGGAGAGATAATACTATTTTTAGAAAAAAATCCTCTATCCGTGCTATGTTGACTCCAACAGGAGTGAGAAAATGTTTCCACATATGCATATGCTCAATGAGAGGGCCTCCCTGTTCTCTCTTTAAGTGCATGCATGTGACATTACATGAATGTGCGTGATCTATAATCAGGAACACTAATTTTAATTTGCATGCATGTGTCCCAGAATGGCCTCGCCCACCTGTAGCTCTGTCCAAGCATGGCATAGTTCTGGAATGGTGCATTTTTTAACAAAAAATATGGTTAGAGTAGAGTGCTTTCTCTATTAGCCTATTGTGGGAAACAATTTGACCACCTTAAGTGCCCTTTAAAGTTAGCTGTTATAATAAGACATAAGTTGCTAACATGCCACAGATACTGCTAAGAAATATATCAACTAATGTAGCAAATTTTTAACAATTCAGAATCTGCTTCTGAGTCAGTTGCTAGATTGATAGAACGCGTTTAAATAAAAATTTATGAAAATATTTAAAAAAGAATAAATTAAAGTAATTTTAAAAAGTATTTATTTCTGGTGTACTATTTGAAAACACACAAACTTAAAAACTGTTTAGAAGGTGGAAACCCCTTTTAACATTCCCACTTTTATTTTACTGGTCATTTTATTTAAAATAGCATTAATAATCTTGAGATCACAGGTCATTTTATGCTTAGGCCATGTTAATATTATACAGTACATCTCTTTAAACCCCAAACATCAATGTAACAAAAGACAATGTATTACTGTAAATCATAATTTCTTTCCTATTATAGGGTGAAAATGGTGTCCCTGGTGAGAGAGGATCTCAGGGTGCCCCAGGACCTCCAGGAACTAGGGGTGGTTCTGGTCCCCCTGGTCCAGATGGTTCCAAGGTATTCAACTTACCCTTCCAGTATTTGTTCACCTTTCTTTAAATATTTTATTTGTATTGTAGACAAATAGATTCATAATACAATTTTATAAGATTTAATATCAATATTAATATGTGTACAAGAGCATATCATTTGACATAGAAAACACAGACATGTGCCAGTGTATAAACTGTACAGTATATTATTTCATAATTAATCTCTTTACAGGGTCCTGCTGGCCCACCTGGTCCATCTGGTTCAATGGGTCCACCTGGTCTTCAAGGTATGCCTGGAGAAAGGGGAGGATTTGGTAATCCTGGTCCCAAGGGTGAAAAGGTCTGTATTTACTGTTTATTATTTCTTGCATAAAAAATGCTTTTATATTATAGCGTGATATTGTATTACCCAAACACCGTCTAATACCTTAAAAAAGAATTGGTCATAGATACCTTTATAATACATAAATTAATGAATATTTGAATATTTTGATCTTCTTAGGGTGAACCTGGAGGCAAAGGTGGTGATGGAGCTCCTGGACAAGATGGAGGAAGGGTAGGTTTTTGGTGCCTTGTGTAGAAGTCCCTGTAAGAAGTCAAGATTTATACTTCTATATTGTGGGAAGACTGACGTTTCGGCTAATAATATATATATATCCTCACTTTTTCTCTATTCAAGATTCGCCTACTTTTTCCATTAAATATTGACTGGATATGTTATACTGGGCATTAATTATTCTTACGGATACTCTTGTTTCTATATTTAGGGTCCTGCTGGTGCTATAGGTCCACCTGGTCCTGCTGGCCCTACTGGTGACAAGGTATAATGAGTTATCTCTTATTCTATCTTTGTTAATTACAAAAATTAAGAATTTACTTAAAATACATATTAGGCTGGAATGTGTGTGGGCTTTTAATGGAGTGGTACATTATGGGGATATTCTGCCTTTAACTACCCATAAACTACAAAAAAAATAATTACTCCAATGTCCTTTGATACTTGGGTTTGTCTCCCTCTTTAATTCCCTTTATTGTGGTCTAAGCAAGTAGGTTAAAGGGTAATTATGCATATTTATTAATAACTTTCATTCTAAATGTCTGCAGCAATGCATAATAAAGAATTTACGTGATATATTTACAAATAATGCTGCCATACTGATTTCCTTGGCATCTCAGTGAACCTACTGTAGATCCCCTAGCACTCAAAAATACCAATTGATTCCAGTTTGGGAATCCTTGCACCTAAATATGCTAAATACAAACCTTTTCCTATACAGAGAGATTATTTTCCCTTGATTATTCTCCATATGCTTTATTTGACCTTATTTGAATGCAAATACAGTTATGTCATGCTAATTGTGTTAGTTTTTTTTAAATATTGAGACTTTTTCAGAAATGAAATGATGCATTACTGACAAGTCAACAATGCTTTTTAACATGTATTGTGTTCCATTTTTTAGGGTGAAAATGGGCCAGCTGGGCCACCAGGCCCTGTTGGATCTCGTGGTGGTCCTGTAAGTACTATTTCTTGTGTATCCATATTTCTGAAAAGGGTTGAAAGGTTAATTATATTGTTCAGTAATCTTTTTTTGGTAGAAATATTACTTCAGGCAGATTTATTAAAGGTCGAATAGTAAATTAGGAAGGTCCCCATAGGCTTTCTAGGCAATTTGTGATCGAAGGAAAATCATTTGATCGATGGATTAAAATCCTTCGAATTGTTCAATTCAAAGGATTTAATTGTTCGATCGAACGAATTACGGTAAATCCTTTGACTTCGATATTCGAAGTCGAAGGATTTATCGTCGATGGTCAAATATCGAGGGTTAATTAACCCTCGATATTTGACCAATAGTAAATGTGCCCCACAGAGTCAATAATTATGTACTGTATAGGGCAAGAAGAAAAGTGCAAAAAAAGAGCACTATCTGCAGTTTATTGCCCTGCAATTATAGCAGACCTCAAGGTCTATGTAAATTAGCCCTATTACAATATCCCTTTTAACACCTATGTATACACAGATAAACATGAAGTTTCATTAAAGGAAAACCCCCAAAAATGAATACTTAAGTAACAGATAGTTCATATCAAATTAAGTGGCATAGTAAAGAATCCGATATATATATATATATATATATATATATATATATATATATATATATAAATATTGCCCTTTTATATCTGTTGCCTTGAACCACCATTTTGTGATGGTCTGTGTGCTGCCTCAGAGATCACCTGATCAGAAATACTACAACTCTAACTGTAATAGGAAGAAGTGTGGAATCAAAAGACAGACCTCTGTCTGTTAATTGTTTCATGTGACCTAACATGTATGGTTTCTTTGTGTGCACCATGAATCTTACGATCCCAGGGGTCGGCCCTTATTTTTTAAAATGGCAATTTTCTATTTATGATTACCCAATAGCACGTACTACTACTAAAAAAGTAAATTATTATGAAAATGATTTATTTACAAAAAACAGGGTTTTACATATGAGCTGTTGTATGCAATATATTTTTTATAGAGACCTACACTGTTCAGGGGTATAGTTTTTCTTGAAACAATTTATTTTTTATTTTTTTTTTTTTCAAAACAATTAATCCTTTTCTAAACATAAATATTATTGTTTGAAGGGTGAACGAGGAGAGTCTGGCCCTCCTGGACCTGCTGGCTTCCCTGGAGCCCCTGTAAGTATAAAAAACAACCTACAGCAAATAAGTGTCTCTAAAAAAGTAAGGTAAAACATAAAAGTAATTGAGTACAGTGCTAAGTGCTGTGTTCCACCATTTAGCTTAATTTAAAGATAGGTTGCCCATGAATTATTGGCCTTAACAAAGTCAAAATGCATAGCCTTGATGTTGTTTTCCATCTAAGGCCTAGGAGACTTTCCCATATAAAAATTCTGTATGTGTTTTAATTTTTAGAAGTAATGTGGATAAATAAAAGCAAAATAAATCAAATTAATTGGGGGTTATTTATCAAAGTCCGAATTTATCTCAATATTTTCTTCTACAAACTACTACAAATCCACTCAGGTTTTACGCTTATTTATTATTACATTTTCCCAAAAATTTGCTTTGCAGGAAAAAATCTGTTTTTTTTCATCAGATTTTAATGATTTTTTTTGGAATTTTCACCCAAAAACTCAGAAAACTTCTGGTTATTATATGAAACCCAGAGCACATCAACAAATCATTGGGACTTCTCCCATTGACTTATATGCAACCTCGACATGTCTGAGATGCCGGATTTTCAGATTCTGACTTTTCCATCCTCACGGTTTAATAGATTCCCGAAAAATTCGTGATTTTTTAAGTCTGATTTTATAAAAAAGATCACAGATTTTTCGCGATTTTTGCATTCGGAATTTAGTAAATAACTCCCTTGGTGATGGTATAACTATAATTACTTTCAGGATTATTAATATTATTATCATTATTATTATTAACTTGGCAAGTAGTTTCATCTGAAAATAATAGAAAGCCATGGTACATTTCAGATGATCTAGTACCTTAGAAATCTCTACATATACTGTACTATATATTCTGTACATAATTTTAATCAATTCATTTTAAACATTTTAAATTCCTTGCCCATTTAGGGTCAGAATGGAGAACCTGGAGTCAAAGGTGAGAAAGGTGGTCCTGGGGAACGCGGAGAGTCTGGTAGTCCCGGAGTTGGTGGCCCTCAAGGTGGTCCTGGACCTGCTGTGAGTTTATACATCATATACTGTAGTATGATTAGGAAAAATGCAGATGTGTGTAATTTTATTCTTGTGAAATAATATACTGGTTATCTAATAATTTTGAATTCCATTAAAGGGTAATCCCGGTCCTCAAGGAGTAAAAGGAGACCGTGGTTCTCCAGGCACAGCTGTGAGTATTTCCAACAAGGCAACTTAATGTTCTGCTTAGCATTTTGCACTTTGTGCTGAAATTAAACGATAATAATCAGTACATCAGAAAAACAAAAACATCTGCATGCTATACATATCAGATAGAAGAAGGGCAATATCATAGAAATAATTTTAGTTAAATTAAATTTGACTCAGTACTCAATTTGACAGCATTTTGCTCAAAGTTTAGACATGTCTTTTTCCCAAAGTGTCTCTTAAGACAGTGTCAGAAATATTGTAATATGTCATATACTTAAAAAGGTCTAACTTACTGTAACTTAAGTTCAACATGTCTCTGAAATTTTAATCAGTAAGAGTGCATAAATAGAGCAACAGAATGTGGCATCCATGAGTATGGTTAATAATTCATTATTATGCTGTGTAAAGACATCTTTCCAAAGAAAAAGGTATAAAAAGCTGTTCAAAATAAACTGTGGATTTATCGAAGTTTTTATGTGGTCTGAAGGCTAATTTTGACGATTCTACAAAGCTTCAGACCTTGTGTAATTTATTAAAGTCTTACCAGTGCTCTGTACAGTGGAAGAATGACCCCCTCTCCCCTGAATCTATGCCCCTTTTAATACAGCTCAGGGCTTTGTTTGCACTTGCAGCTGCTGACTGGCATTGCTTGCTACAGCCAAGTTTATTATCTAAAAGGGCTCCAAGGTCCTTTTCCATTATGAATTTACTTAGTGCAGTCCCATTAAGTGTGTAAATGTCTTCCATATTTTTACATCCCAGGTGCACTTAGCCACTCCGATAACCAGTGGATCCAATACAGAGCCCTGAGAACCTTACTCCAAGTAGAGAATGTACCATTACCAACCACCCTCTGTACCTGATCCTGTAGCCAGTTTCTTATCTATGTACAAACATCTTCATTAAGCCCAACAGCCCTTAGTTTAAAAATAAGTCGTTTATGGGGCACTGTATCAAACACTTTGGCAAAATCCAAATAGATCATATATACTGCCCCCACATCCAGCATTTTACTTACCTCATAAAAAATACATTTGTCTGACATCACCTATCCTAAAGCGATGTGGATTACTGCTCATAATTAGGGATGGGCGAATTTTTTCGCCTTTTTTCGCCAAAAAAATTACGCCCATAGACTTGTATGGTGTTGTGCGTCAAAATAAATAGATGCGCGTCAAAAAAATTTCGCCGCACGACAAAACGTTTTTGACGCCCATATACTTTAATGGGCGTCCGCGAGATTTCGCCAGCGGCGAATTTTTGGCGAAATGAAACGGGTCAAATTCGCCCATCCCTACTCATAATGCCATTCACCAGGACAAAATATTTAATGTGATCCCTTAACAAGCTTTCAAATAATTTGCCCACCACAGATGTCAAATTTACTGGCCTATAATTGCCAGGCTGAGATTGTAATCCCTTCTTAAATATAGGAAGTACATCAGCTTTCCTCCAATCCATAGGTACCATATCAGATGCAAGAGAGTCTAAGAAAATTAGAATTGGAGGCCAGCCTTAAATTGAACTAAGCTCTTTTAGTACCCAAGGGTGTATTCTATCTGGCCCTGGTGCCTTGTTCACAAACATTTTTAGTAAAGCTTTATGAACCATATCCTGAGTCAGCCACTGACTTGTTTAAGGTCAACAGTGCAGCTATGAGTTGGGGTTTGGAACTCCTCTATTGTATAAATTGAAGAAAATAACTGATTTAGCACATTTGCATTTTCAGTATTTGTTACAACCATGCTTGTACCATTAATTAAAGGAGTCACACTCTCAACCTACATCTTTTTACTATTAATATACTTAAAAAACTTTTAGGGGTTAGACTTAGCCTCTGCTGTAATATGCGCCTCATGTTCGTTCTTTACGTCTGGATTGCTGTTTCACAACATGTATTATGGTGTTTATATTTATTAAATGCAGTTTCTATCCCCACCAATGCCTTTTTCTTCTTTCCTATTAACTTCTTTATTTACATATTAAGCCACATAGGATGGTTCTTAGAATTGAGAACAGTAATAAAAATAATTTTATATAATTTTAAATGACAACCATTTATGTTCTCTGTTTTTAGCAGAAAACATAATGCCCCAAATCTATGCTCTGAAGGGTTTTTGTTGCCCCAGTGGATATTTGTTTGTTGCACCAAACACTATATTAGATCACATTGTGGTCACTATTACCCAGGGGTTCAATCACTTGCACATTTGCTATATATTCTGGGTCATTACAGATAACTATATTTAATACAGGTATCAGATCAGTTATCTGGAAACTCGTTATCCAGAAAGATCCGAATTACTCCCATAGATTCCATTATAATGAAATTATTCACATTTTAAAAATTATTTCCTTTTTCTCTGTAATATTAAAACAGTAACTGTACTTGATCCAAACTAAGATATAATTGATCTTTTGAAAGCAAAACCAGCTTTTTTAGGTTATTTAATGTTGTGGTCCTTCCTGTCCTTAACAGTACCCCCAACAAAATCTCCTCAATTTTCTCTTCTTGTGCCTATTACCTCGTCTAACCTGTCTTTCACGGAATCCCTTACTGCACCCTCCCCCACACCTAGTTTAAAATCTCCTCCAACCCTCTAACCTTCTCCTCCAAAGCAGCTGTACCATCATCATTGAGCTGCCAATTGAAAAATCAGCCCTGTTCTCCAGAAACCCAAAGCCCTCCTCCCTACAATTGTAATTTATGTATTAATTACTAGCAGGTCTACATATCAATAACTGATTTTATTTGTGCAACGGTTAAGTAACATAAGAACTGTATATTTTTATAGGGTGCGGCTGGTTTTCCGGGTACTCGCGGGTTGCCTGGTCCTCCTGGATCTAATGTAAGCATTACATGAATTTCTGTTTCTTGACAATACATATTGTGCTTATTCTGTTTGCAAGACAACAAAACATGAAGTACAATATTATTTAAGTCAAATGTTTTAAGCTGAAGTACAATATTATTTAATTCAAATGTTTTAAGCTGAACTTTTTCTATTTATCCCCCCTCAATAAATAATGTTGTTTTGTACCTGGCACACAATGCATATAATTCAATACAATGTGAAAAAGACATTTGTTGTTTTTTGTCAGATACGGCCAAATAAACTTTACCCCATATATTAAGTCTCATATTATAGTCTCTTTATAGACTATTCACTTTCTTTCATTAATAGGGCAATGCAGGTCCTCCTGGCCCTCCTGGAGGTCCTGGAAAAAATGGACCTCCAGGTCCATCTGGCAATGTTGGTGCTCCAGGAAGTGCTGGTGCAGCAGGTCCAAAGGGTGAACCAGGCCAAGCAGGAGAGAGAGGTGCACCTGGTTCTCGTGGTGAAGCTGTGAGTTTCAAATTACATTTTTCACTCATACATTTAAAAATTATTGCTATCATACTGTTATTTATATTTTCAGGTTATTAACAGTTTATAGTTTAGTTTAAATATATTGTCTATGTTTGTATACTGTATATGTTTATTTTGAATGCAATTTTATGTTTAATTTCAAATAGGGTGCTCCAGGTCCTTCTGGAATTTCTGGCCCTGCTGGTGGTCGTGGTATTGTTGGATTGCCTGGCTTACAAGGCAGACCAGGTGCTCCTGGCCTTTCAGGTTCTAAGGTACATTAGTTTGAATATATTTTCATGTATGTTTAACTGTTTACTATATGTTTCTGTAGTAGATTATATTCATTTTTGCATAAAAGTGATATCCATTCATATATACCGTGTGTGTGTATATATATATATATATATATATATATGTATATATATATATATATATATATATATATATATGCTGGTGGTCGTGGTATTGTTGGATTGCCTGGCTTACAAGGCAGACCAGGTGCTCCTGGCCGTTCAGGTTCTAAGGTACATTAGTTTGGATATATTTTCATGTATGTTTAACTGTTTACTATATGCTTCTGTAGTAGATTATATTCATTTTTGTTTACTATATGCTTCTGTAGTAGATTATATTCATTTTTGCATAAAAGTGATATCCATACATATATACTGTGTGTGTGTGTATATATATATATATATATCTATATATCTATATATATATATCTATATATCTATATATATATATCTATATATATATATATATATATATATATATATATATATATATATATATCCAGAAATGAAGGATCCCATAATTTGGTACATTCAAGAGTGTTTTATGATTTTTCTACTTTGATTCATTTATTTTTACCAGTTGTACCAATTTTTAGACTTCTAATCTATTTAGATGTTATAATAATGGGGATTTTGTGTAAATTCTGTATCAAGATTCCTAAACTGCTACAGTAGTGTCATTAAGGCTTTGTTGCCAATTCTGGGGAGATGTTGGTGTTTCTACATCTTAAAGAAGTGACTCTACTGCACTGATATACCAATTAACACAATATTTATGTACTAGAATTGGCCATTCAAAAATCCTTTATTTTGTATTAATAATATAAACCATTGTATTTAAGTTCTAGTTACTGTGGAGCCAATTTATACAAGTAATATTTGCTGAAACCTGCAATTCTGCTTTAGTCTATGATAATGATATCTGAAGTAGGTGGTCTACTATGACAAGAATACACGGCCTTGACAAGAAAAAGTTGATAAGTCCTGTTGTAGATAACCCTTAATTTTGATACTATATATTATATTAAATTCTAACTAGCTTACATTTATGATTGTCCTATCACAAAGGGTGAGGATGGAAAACCTGGCACCAATGGATCTCCTGGTGAACGTGGTCCTGCTGGTGCTCCTGGACCTGCTGGGCTTAATGGTGCACCTGGTGAAAGTGGCAGAGATGTAAGTGATTATATTATTAGTTTATAAAATAGTTTTTTGGGGTTTTTTTATTGCATATTACGTTTGGAATGTACATACAGTTTTTCAATAAGGAAAGGCTTACAGTTTTTCAATAAGGAAAGGCTTATTCACAGGGAGGCCATTAGTTAGGAACACACACTGAATACATTTGCTATAGTTTTTTTCCCCAGGACTGTGCTTCTTGCAGGATAAAAATGCACTGAGACAAACTGGCATAGCACTGAATCTAAATCTCCAGTACGACCTTGGTACCCACGAGCAAATATGGTTTTGCTTGTACTATTAATTTAAGTACCTATCTGAAATGCGTCTTTCTTAGTCATGTGGCAACGTTCAAAATATACTGGTTTTCTTTGTCTTATGGCTACCCTACATGGGCTGATCGTCTACATTATCTGTAGATTGTCCCATACATACAGTAGAGCATATGAGGTGCACATAGTATAACCATCTTCTTATTGTTCTGATTGCTTGTGTGCTGTGGCTCATCTTCACTTATATGGTGAATCAGCAGATGAACTTTTCTAACCTGACCTCTAAACAGACAGATATGCATTTTACACAGGTATCGGAGAGCATCACATGGCATACACATGGGGGCATATTTATCAATGGTTGAAGTGAAAATTTGAATTAAAAAAATTCAAATTTTGAACTAATTTTTGTGTACTTTGACTAGGAAATAGTCCAAATTCGATTAGAATTTGAAAAAAATTAGAAAACTAAAATTTTGACATCAAAGACATTTATCATGTAACCAAAGACTATGGGGCATATTTATCAAGGGTCGAATTTTGAAGTTGAAAATACTTCGAAATTCGACCATCGAATTGAATTACTTCGACTTCCAATATCGAAGTTGACATTTTTTTCATCGAATTTGGCCATTTGTGGTCGAAGTTAAACGATTCCAAGGATTTCAGCGATTGATCTAATGATTTTTCTTCGACTTCAAAAAACTTAGAAAATTGCTCTAGAAGGTCCCCATTATTGAATGGTTGAATATTCTAACTATTTTACTTTAACCGAAGTCTAAGTCGTAGTATCCTATTTGATGATCGAAGTATCCAAAAAATTACTTTGAATTTCGAATTTTTTTACTTCGAAAATTCCCTCAAATTCACTTTGACCTTTCATAAGTTTGCCCCCAAATATACAAGATACCAGTGCAATACATTTAATATTTTTTTAATACGACCAGTATAGATGAACGCATTGTGATACGTATTGCAAAGTTGACATGTGTTGTAAAGTTTTTCTCCATTTCTAATGCAGATTTTTATTTTTTAGGGTAATTCTGGTTCTGATGGTTTGCCTGGACGTGATGGTTCCCATGGTCCTAAAGTAAACCTCAATTTTATAATATCACATATAATAAAAAATAAATTGATTTTATTTCAGTCAAAAAAACTATTTATATTTTTTTTCTTAACAGGGAGATAGGGGTGAAAACGGATCTCCAGGTGCTCCTGGAGCTCCAGGCCATCCTGGTGCTCCAGGTCCTGTTGGCCCAGCTGGAAAGCCTGGAGATAGAGGAGAAACTGTAAGTCATAATTATTATATAGGCATTGTCAATAGGTATAGTATAGATACTAGTTTTATTGATTTATTTTGTAAGTACTAAGTACAGCACATCAGAATATAAATATATTCACAAACATATGTGTAAAATGAAATCTGGTTAATGCCTTAGAGCACAGACAGTTTACTACATATGGATATGTACATATGTAATATACTAACATATGGAATTACAAAAAAGTTTTATTACAAAATGGCTAGGAAGTTATTACCTGTGATATGGTTTATTGAAATACTGTACTGAAAATCTGTATTATGTTCCTTTGCTATATATAGCTTACTGTATGTCGATATTGATGTGCTCTTGAGGATGCCGGACACAACACTTTTCAATTTGAAATTGTCTGTTCTTATTGTTTGCTCTTATTTTAGGGTCCAGCTGGTCTTTCAGGCCCTTCTGGCCCTGCTGGTGCTCGTGGTGCTCCTGTAAGTTTTTAATCTGAAAATGTAGTCAATAAAAACTAAATAAAATGCTCTAATGTCCTTTATAACAATTGTTTTTGCTAAGCACTTCTGCTTTATGGACACATTTTGCTCTCATCATCAATACCATATTTTAAAATTTATTTTGCTCTCATCAATACCAGGGGAAAACCTTTAAGTGGGTAGAACTCTTTACCAAGATCACATTCTCTAAAGCACTATATAAGATACTATAGATAATTATAAATTATTATGTAGATAATTGGACAGACAAATGGAATAGATGAGCACAACATAGTTTTACTAAATCACATCTAAACCATTTGCTTTTCCCAGGGGGCCCAAGGACCACGTGGTGACAAAGGTGAAGCTGGTGAGCGTGGTACAAATGGAATCAAAGGTCATCGTGGTCATCCTGGTAATCCTGGTTTACCTGGTCCTCCTGTAAGTATTTTTTTGAAGTACATATAAATGTCAAATGTAAAAAATATATATAAATATGGTATAAATACCAAATATTTTGTTGTTTAACAAAAGAGGTTTATTTATTTATCTATATACTTACCCATAGTCCATATAGCCTGCACATTGGAATTTTTAAAGGGTTTCAGATATTTTTGTCTATGAATTGCCCAAAAAATTTCAATTTTTACAGGTTTTCAATGTATTTGTTTTTGGGGGTTTTTGGATCGCTCAGCAATTTTTTTGTTCGTACTTTTTATAATCGTAGCTTTTAATGGATTCAGTGAAAATTTTAGAGTTTGTGATTTTAGTTGTACTTTCAAAAACCTCAAAAACCACTAAAATTCGACCTTTAATAAATACCACCACATGGTTTGTTGTACATTTTTACAAATGACAATGTTTTTCTGTATTATTGAATTACTTAGTTATGGGTATGTTAAGCAGGTATTTGTGTTTTTACATTTAATAGTCTTGTTCGCTAGCATTTAACGTTACTTGTACCTTTCATAACAGGGATCTTCAGGAGAACAAGGTACTGCTGGAAGCCAAGGTCCACAGGGCCCAAGAGTAAGTTCAAGGTTCTTTTCTACATTTGTTATATGAAGAGATTCATATGTCATGAAAACATACATCATACATTTACATCTCTATACACTTTTATTTAGGGACCACCAGGATCTAATGGACCTCCCGGAAAGGATGGTACCAGTGGATACCCAGGACCCATTGGTCCCCCTGGACCTCGCGGAAGTAGAGGAGAAACTGGCCCAGAGGTAACATCTTTTTCTGACATAAACCTTAAATATGAGAATGTTTAATTTTTATTTTAATTTTATTCTCCCTTAAATATTGTTATTTACCTATCAAAACAATTATTATCTATAAGTGTTCATGAAGTTTTAATTATAAAGGTAAAAGCTTTATATGATATCACCTTAAAAATAAGATTTCAACACATGGGTCAACATCGTACTTTTAAAACCATTCAGAGATTATTTAACATATTACAATTTATTTTCATTAAAAAAGAAAACTCCTTGACATGCCATAAAGGATTGATATAGGTAACATTACCCCAACTGGAATATAGCACTTTCAAATATACAATAATTTATATTATTGACAAGAAGTATCTGCTAACTTTTTATATTCATTTTCTAGGGAACATCTGGCCAAGCAGGTCCACCAGGTCAACCTGGTCCCCCTGGCCCACCTGGCCCTTGTTGTGATGGTGGCGGTGCTCAGTTAGGAGCATATGGTGGTGAGAAGGGACCTTCTGGATCTCCATACTATGGTGATCAAGGACATGATGGATCAATAAGTGTTTCTGAGATAATGTCTTCACTAAAAGCAATCAACAGCCAAATTGAAAATATCATCAGCCCAGATGGATCTAGAAAGAACCCAGCACGTAATTGTCGTGACCTCAAATTCTGTCACCCAGAGCTTAAAAGTGGTAAGCATTAACAGTTATATTAGTAAAAAAAAACTGTAAGTAAAAATGTTATTGATTTGTTTTCCAACCATGGCAATGTGTTATCTATGCATGTAAGACCTAACTACTACATGATCAGAATAAAGATTCTTTTGTGATCAAAGGGTTTTCTATACATCCCTTGTTTTTATTCCACTTGAGGTTCTATTTAAAATTTATACTAGTGTTTGCACATAGGTGAATACTGGATTGATCCAAACCAAGGTTGTAAAATGGATGCCATTAAAGTATTCTGCAACATGGAAACTGGTGAAACATGTGTGAATGCCAATCCAATCAGTGTCCCACGCAAGAATTGGTACACTGCTTCTGCAAATATCAAGAAGCACATTTGGTTTGGAGAGTCTATGAATGGTGGCTTTCAGGTAGAAAACCTAAACCTTTATATAGCTTTCTCTTTCTTACTCACCCTTTACTTTCAATTTGTTACATTCATTTTTCAAATTACTATGAGGACAATAATATCATTGACAGTATTTAATAACTGTAGATGCATTGGGAAAGTATGTCACAGCTTCACTATTTCTACTCAGTAATTACCCAATCATTGCAATATTCATTGAAGCCTCCTGGTATTCCTCATTTTAGTTTAATAATAACCTGGGCTAAAGACATACTGTTTTATTGTGTTTTGCAGACTTCAATATGTTTGTTGTATTTATTTATAGTTTAGCTATGGAGATGCAGAGCTTCCTGAGGATGTTTCAGAAGTTCAGATGTCATTCATACGAATCCTTTCTAGCAGAGCTTCCCAGAATATTACTTATCATTGCAAGAACAGCATTGCATACATGGATGGGGAAAATGGAAATGTAAAGAAGTCTCTGAAATTCATGAGCTCTACTGAAAGCGAGATTAAGGCTGAAGGAAATAGCAAATTCACATACACTGTTTTGGAGGATGGTTGCACTGTGAGTTTATGTTAACATACTTTACTTTTTACTATGTATATAAAATTGGCAAAAAAGGGAAGACATACTGTAGGGCAGGCAATAATAAATGGTCGATCAAATTGATCAAATCAGTAGGTCAGTTCTATTTACAAAAAAGATCAAGAACAGAAGGTTTGAAATGGCTTGGAGAAGATTTGTAGTTTGATCTGCGCTATATGGAAGGAAGTTTTGGTCTCTTGGAGCTTAAAGTTAAAGACAAAAACATGAGCATAGTGTTTAAGTACAATTTAGAAGGACTTTACAAATTTCATGTATTGGTCATTTAACTGAAGGATTGCACAAAAGAGAGATGTTTTATAGTATTTTCCTATTCAGAAAATTATATTTCCATTTTATACAATGACATTTGGAATGAAACATTGTTTGGTGTTTTTCCTTTATAAAAATGTGTGTTAATTGTTTTATTTGTCTCTTTTACAGAAACATACAGGTGAATGGGGCAAGACAGTTTTTGAATACAGAACACGCAAGGCAATGAGACTACCCATTATAGATATTGCACCCATGGATATAGGTGGACCTGATCAAGAGTTTGGTGTTGATGTTGGACCTGTCTGCTTCCTGTAAATTAAGAATATTCTTCCTTCTAAACCACAGCAAATGACCTGCACTCAGTGTGTGCCCCTTCTTTTCTAATTTGGTCACCCACTACAGGAAAAACTGTACATCAGTTATTTATTTCCAAAATAATAAGGAAAGAAAAAGATCATTAGACAGAAGGGCTAATATTTTTGCAATAATACAAACTAAATGCTTTTTTTCTCTATTTTTGTACAAATTTCCTATTCTAAAGACATCTAAATGGTGCTATAAAATTCTGATCCATTCAGTTGCCATTTTGTTTTAGTTAAAAAAAAAAACCACTGTGTGATTTTTTTTGGCCAAGATGTATAGCACTGATCATTCCAGGCATCAAACTCAACCCATCTTTCTAACCAAGATGACATTCACAATACCAAAAAAGAACTTCCCTGTTTGAACTACCTCATCATGGACAGAATTTGGGGGGAGTTTGATGAGGTAGAAAACGGATTTCATTTGAAGTCATTGCAATAAATTAAAGCAAAAATGATGCAGTTGTAAGGGAATATGTGAGTCCCAAATTATTATATGATTATGGATATCATATCTGAAGGCGGTCTAGCAGCTTGGTGCTTTTATATTTTCCTGGCATTGCTGGCAAAGACCAGTCAAAAAGTAAATGATTTCAAAGATTATCCATCATGGTGCTAATTGCTAATATGTTTCCATTCTAAAACAGAAACACAAAGAAATATTGAGTTGTATGAACATGAAATAAAATGTTTCACAAAACTCGCCTCCTGTTCAAGATCATTGTTGGGGGGTTCTATTTTGTCTCCACAGTGCCACTGTAAAATATTAGAAAATTAAAATCATGCAGTTGAACATAATCATCCTTATTGTAAATACTTAAAAAAAGAACAACTTATAGTTGTTTCTATTTAGGGTTGACTGACACATCAGAAACATTTAAAAAATTCAATATTTTATTTTGTTATGTCATAGAAAAATAATAAATGGGGTTCAAAAAGCTTTATTTGCAGTCCTTTGCTCATACAATTTCAGTTTAGCTCTTAGATAAACCTCAGAATGCAAAAGCAGGTTTTCAGATTTCAGCATAAGGACAGACCTACTGTATATGAACAATGCACTTTATTTGTAAATAGAAGTAATGCTGCTGAAGGTTAATTCATCTGAGATTATTTTATTCAGAGGATACTGTTATGTCCTCTAAAGTAGAAGCATCTGTAGAGTTAATATTTAGACCCAAGTATTTGATTATTTACAGTCATATGAAAAAGTTTGGGAACCCCTCTTAATTCTTTGGAGTTTTGTTTATCATTGGCTGAGCTTTCAAACTAGCAACTTCCTTTTAATACATAACATGCCTTATGGAAAAAGTAGTATTTCAGCAGTGACATAAAGTTCATTGGATTAACAGAAAATATGCAATATGCATCATAACAAAATTAGACAGGTGCATAAATTTGGGCTTATAACTCAATTTATTTAGTTAAGCCCCCCTTTTGCAAATGTAAAAGCCTCTAGACACCTCCTATAAGCTTTGATGAATGTCTGGATTCTGAATGGTGGTATTTTTGACCATTCGTCCATACAAAATCTTTCCAGTTAAGTTCAATTTGATGGCTGCTGAGCATGGACAGCCTGCTTCAAATCATCCCATAGATTTTTGATGACATTTAAGTCGGGGGACTGTGACGGCCATTCCAGAATATTGTACTTCTGCCTCTGCATAAATGCCTTTGTAGATTTCCAAGTCTGTTTAGGGTCATTCTCTTTTTGGAATATCCAACTTCTGCTTAACTTCAACTTTGTGACTGATGCTTGATCATTTTCCTGATGAATGTGTTGATATTGGGTTGAATTCATCCGATCCTCCACTTTCACAGGGGCCCAAGTCCCTGATCTAGTCACACAACCCCACAGCATGATGGAACCTCCATCAAATTTGACAGTAGGTAGCAGGTGTTTTTCTTGGAATGCGGTGTTCTTCTTATGCCATGCAAAGCACCTTTTGTAACAGCAGTCTTGTTGCAACATACAAAAAATCTTTTGAAGTGTGTTCAAATACCCCCCCCGCCCCAGCAAGATCAGTTGAATATTAGCCATATTCATATCTGGAAAGAAAAGCTGTGTCCCTGTCTAGGCTACAATGCAGGATATTGCATTTCTACACAAATTAATTTATATTTTTTCCCACTCTTTCGCTCCTCTTACCCGTCAATCCCATCAATACATTAATACTGTGGTCACTGTTACAGTAATGTGCTACCACTGAGAGATCTGTTTTACTGCAGCTGATTTTGCATCTTTCGGAGGACACCTCTTGAGGAAGTGTTTGTTCAAGTCATCAGTTCTTGAATTAACCTAGAGAGGAAAAAGACATTATTCAAAGGACTAATAAATTCCTGTTAGGACTTAGATCAAGGAGCCCATCCAACATGATCATCTTGCAGCCCTATGAAGAAAATTGTACATGAAATATGGAAACGCATTCCATAATATGACCAAAGGAAAATGAAAAGTAGAAATGATCCTTGATGACAATATTAATAATATGGAAATATATAAATATAAGCTAGTATTGTTTTCCAGAAAAGGTGGCAACCCTACACAGAATCCAGGCAACCCAAGCATTGTTATTACCTTGATCTCTCAGTAAGCACTAAGAATTCACACATAAGCACCTGTACCTACATACTTCACTATGCCCACATAAGCATAGGACAGTAATCTCCAAGTAGGAATGCATTCTCAAACTAAGAGTAGTGCTCCATTTGTTTGACCTGCCTAAGTTATAAGCTTTGGATTCTTAATCTAACATGATGCTTAAAAGAGACAGGGACCCAGATGCAATTTGCAGTCGGAACCATAATAAAACAGAACCCTTGTAAGAGAAGCACATCACCATAACAGAAATCCAAACATTGACTGGGGTAATGGGGCTGCCAAGTTAGAAAAAGCTAGCAGGTTTGTAAATATGCTGAATGACAACTTTGTATTTCAGCTCGTTCAAGAACCAACTAGTCTCTTTCGGATCTTGTTATAACTAATAATACCAAACTTTAGCATTTGCATGGGTGTGCATTTATGGAATACTGATCATAACATGGTCTCCTTTGAGATTATGTTGCAGAAACAACTCTATAAGAAAGCAACTAAAACACTAAATCTGACACTATAAGGGCATTTCTGCAACATATTAAGGGAGAAATGCTTTTCACAGGGTTAAACACAGAACAAAAATGGGACTATTATAAAATGCTGCTTAGTAAATATGCATGTCAGTATATTCCGCTTGTAAGCAAGGAACGTTGTTGCAAAACAAAACCGTTGTGGTTCAAGAGAAGTGTTGCTGTAGAGGTGGGTAAGAAAAGGCTTTTAAGACAGCTGGGGCAGATAAAATGTTTATCAGGTACAAGAAGGCAATAAATTAAGCAAAAAAAGCTAATCAGACAAGCTAAAATCCATATGGAAAATGGTATTGCAGCAAGCAGTAAAAAAAAAAATAAACAAAGGTCAGGTGCCAGATGATATTCATGTCAGGGTACTAAGAGAGCTTAGCTCTGGATTCATTGAGGTCTGGCACTGTGCCTAGAGAATGGCGTATTGCTAATGTGGTGCCGCTATTCAAAAAGGGACCCCATTCTCAAACCATAATACTATGAGTTTGACCCAGCATGGTTTTATGTGTAATAGATCTTGCCAGAGTAATTTAATTTCCTTTTATGAGAAGGTGAGCAGGGACCTCGATTCTGGGATGGCAGTGGATGTCATTTACTTAGACTTTGCTAAATTTGATACAGTGCCACACAAAAGGTTACTTGTTAAATTAAGGAATGTTGGCCTGGAACATAGTATTTATGCCTTAATAGAGAACTGGCTAAAATATGGTATATAAAAATTTTATTTGGTAATATAATGACCTGGAGGAGGGCATTGAAAGTACTGTTTCTATTTTGCTGATGATACTAAATTGTGCAGAACTATGGGTTCCATGCAGGATGCTGCCACTTTGCAGAGTGTTTTGTCTAAAGTGGAAAACTGGGCAGCAAACTGGAAAATGAGGTTCAATGCTCATAAATGTAAGCTTATGCACTTTGGCAAAAACACTATAAATGCAAGTTATACACTAAATGGCAGTGTGTTGGGAGTTTCCTTAAATGAGAAGGATCTAGGGGTCTTTGTAGATAACACGTTGTCTAATTCTGGGCAGTGTCATTGTTGAGATCCCAAAGTATCATTGGGAGCTGTGCTGATCCTATTGGACCATTTGTAATCAATTTGGACTTTTAAAGGTTTTTGGATTTTTCTTTCCGCTAGTAATTGACGAGAAAAAAAAGTCAAGGCTTTTGTATTCATTAACGCACTATTCATCGTTTTTTGTTTTTTTTTATTCATACTTTTTCTAATCAGATCTTCTAATGACTTTCATGCTGTTTGAGAAATAGAGTTTAATTGTGGTTTCAAAAACCTTTAAAACCACTGAAATTCGACCTTTGATAAATGGTCCTCCCATCTCAGGTTAGCGGTGTTTAAGTTAACTAACAGATAATGCATATTTCTGGGGCAACTGTTTTTATATAGCCATGCATGTTTCATTTAATCATATTTGGCAACCAGTGGGAAAAGAATCTGGGGATACATGAGAGTCTGTGTTTAGGGATATTGTGCTTTTCCTTCTAAATTGTCTCTCTCCCACTGTAGTATTGCAAACTACATTTTTTGCTTCATAAAGTCCAAGAGTGCCCAGGTTTAGTGTTCTTTTTAGCCTTTACATTATCAGTAAAGTAAAAACGTATTCTCCCTTTAAGAATAAAATATTAAATAATACATATATATATGGCAGCAAAGTTTAGCAGTAAAACTTAAGAGAAATCCCATAAAAAGAACTTGAAAAGCTTGGAGTCAGAAACCTCTACCTCTGGGAATTCTCAAGTAATCTTTTTACAAAAGAGGGATTCAGGAGACAACTATTCATTAATTGCCAATCCTGTCATTGAAATGTCAATCAACAAAGCATTAGACAAATTGCATTTGGAAATAGGTAAAATCTCCCATCAACTGGGAAGCCACGATAAGAGGTTTACAGAGCTGGAATCTACTATCTCCACCATCTCTGACATAACACAAAAGAAAACTGAATTCTTGGGGGAAAAAGTAAAGTAAAAGAAATGTTTCTGAAAATCGATGATCTGGAGAATAGATCACTCCGGAATAATCTGAGATTTGTGGATATCTCGGAATCCCATAAAATAGACTCTAGCAAAATTAGTCTCCAAAATTATACCTCAAAAGCTGGGCATCCCTCTGGTCATGAAATGATATGAAAATTGAAAGACTACACAGGATTGGATCCTTGAAAGATGTCCATCTCACCAGACCAAGAGTGTTTATTGCTCAATTCCTTCACTATTTTGAGAAAAATAAGCTCTTTCAAGCGTACAAAAAATCTAAAGGCTTGGATTTAGAAGGCAACAGAATTCTCATTTTCCAAGACCATTCAATCTTCCTATCTCAAAAGAGAAAAGAATTCTCCAATACCTGTCAGTTTCTGTTGAATCAAAATAATAACTTTTCCTTATTGCACCCGTCAAAGTTAAAAATTATTCTACCTACAGGAATTCACATTAATAGTGATCCGAAAGATGCATCTCATTTTGTCCACAATATGAAGTATAAACAAATATGCAACATCCACATCCACTCGGCATAGTTCAAATTCTCCAGCATCTAACTCTCTTTCCAAAAGAGACCGGAAGCTTGAAAGGTCACGTCATCAAGCTCAACTTCCTTCAGTGGAGCCAACCAGGACCAGGGTGGCACTCAAAGGTCAAGTTCTAGATCCAGATTGCCTTTTTCATCAAAAAAGATTTCTCCCTATCTGTCCAGTGAAGATGACATGGTGTTCGGATCTTAATAGTCTTGAGGTGCTGCGATTTGTCTGGTAGTTTTCTTCATTCCAGTTACCTTTCTTTACAAGAGGGTTAATTGTCCTCTGTTTCTAGGGAAAAAAGGAGGTCCGTATACCTGCTTTTCTAGGACATGCAGTTTAATATTGTGTATTTAGCTATAGTTATTGATTTATAGTTTTCCCCTCATCATAAGAAAGGAACTAGAATTGATTACATCCTTTTATCAAACAATCTGTTTGATAAATCAATAAAAGCAGACAGAGGCTCCATTGATCATTCGAACCATGCCCTATTTTCAATCTTACTTTCCAATCCCACTTTCAAAAGAGATCTGTGTCATGGTCTTGCCCTGTAACATTGGCTGATCATCCTGAATTTTCTAAAATGCTTTCTGACAGATATTTATTCCTTTATTCCTCTCCGGAATCCCAGGTACTGATTGCAGGAGTGAAATCAGCCCCTTTCATAATTTTTAAAGGAACCAAACAAGGGTGCCCCTTATCTCCATTATTCTTTAATATTTCTCTTGAACCCCTGATTAAAGCCCTAGATAATTTGGACTCTTTCCAGGGATTAAAAATTAACAAAGTTCATTTGAAAATTCTAGCATTTGCTGATGACCTATTACTGTTAACTCAAAATGTCAACAATTCATTGGAGGAGATTTTCAAAGTTTTTAATAAATTTGGCTCATTTTCAGGTTATAAATGAAACATTAACAAGTCAGAGTTATTGAATATCAATGTATTTATACCTGACTCTTGCTTAAAAACTCTAAACTTCAAATTACTCACTTAGGTCTCAAAGTCCCATCAGATCTTAGGAAACTTTATACTTATGAACTTTATGAATCTTACACCAGCCATCAATAAAGTGTCTTTGCTTTGTCAAAAATGGAGAAATGCTCCACTGGATTTGAAAGGGAAAATAACATTCTATATAATGCAAATGTTTCCCAAACTCATCTATCCTTTATTACATTTACCACTTCTAGTAAAGCATGCTGATATAAAAAAAACTTGATTCTAGTTTTTCTAGAACTTCATCTAGGGAGTAACAAACCTAAAATAGCTCTTTCAAAGTTACATTGTCCCCATGAGTTAGAAGGATTAAGAGTTCCAAACTTCAGGATGTTTAACCTAACTGCTATTACCAGGTATTTAATCAAATGGATATCTGGGGGAGAAAGATATACAAACCCTAAATTAGAAATTCAACATGATAATTTGGAAATATTACATTATAAAGGGAGAGAAATACACTTCAAATACAATTCAAAACTGATTCTCTGTTCACGGGCTCTTTATACACATGCAAACTACTGTTTTCTAGTCATGGATTTAATCATACTCAGAACCACTTTATGCCTATTTAACTCCTATGGAAAAACTTGAGTTCCAGTTGTCCCCCTTTTCTCTCTTTCAGGAGAAAAATTCTTTCTTTAATGATCAAAGATGTAATGAATCCAGCTAATGGCAATATAGTTAAGTGGTCCAATTCTAAAAATATGAACAACTTAAATCCGGGAGATTACTCTATTTATATTTGTATATCAAGAGTGGTTTAATAGGAGTCCCAGATAAAGAGTCATTTGCCCTCCAGAAACACATTGCTGATGCAATTCTTGTATTCATTGAAAATCCTAATCTACTGACAATAGATCATATTTTTCAAAAACTATGGTCCCCAGGCTATGATAAAAAACATCCCCTTCAAAAAGTGGCGGATAAGTGGTCCAGATACTTGCAAACATAAATCACTCCCACCCAACTTTCACGTTCCATTAGTAATTATAATGTGATTTTTATTTCAGAAAATTGGAGAGTTTAATATTTTAAACTGGTCCATTTAGGCTATGGGAAAATGTTTAAAACATTTACAGGCTTATTTTCAATGTCCTTTTGTCCTAAATGTTCCCAGTTAAATATTGACCTGTTTCATTACTTAGGGAGTTGCCCTGAAGTTCGTAAAGTCTGGCTTGCCTTGGAAAACTTCCTAAATCTTAAACTGAAATACCACTTCAAATTAAGCCCTGTCACAGCATTACTACACCTGTACAAACTAGGGCCATGGAAGAAGAAACACTTAAAATCCCATAATCAACTCTTCAACATTATTATGTTGTTTTCAGCAGCAACAAAACAACTGTTATTCTTGAACTGGTTACTTGTCACAACTCTGTCAGTGGAAGATATCATGTCTCTCCTAAATCATCTCTGTTGGCAAGAAACAATAATAATAAGGATGGCTGAACTCCATCATAAACAATCCTTTTTATGACATTTGGTCTATTTATTGTGACTTTTTTGACAGTTGCAAATCCTGATCTTTAGAATTGCTTCAATTATAACTTGTAATGTAATGGCTATTTCCTCCTGTATATCGCTTACAATTATCTTTTTGAGCATTGTTAAGTTTGGTTTAATTTACTTTGCTATCCATAGACTAAGACAGTTTATATGGTGTTGACACCAATGAATTATAGCCTGATACTCTTCCATTCTATGTACACCCTAAGCTGTAAATAATTGTATATCAGTCCATTGCTGGACTTTTGATATAATCTTGTTTGTTTATATAAAACACAATAAAAATGTATTAAATCCAAAGCTGCACCACAAAGATCATACCTGGATAAGATCATTATTATAAAGCTGGAGCTATATGACACATAGATGTATAAAGATGCACCAGTAGATGTATAAAGTTGGTACAGAATATCAGAGCAGTAAATTAAGTGAAAAAGTGTGTATAATACCTATATTTTATTAAATATTGGATGCAGTAACCTATCCCTATACAAATGCAATGCTTGTCCAATTCATTGGGGTGCCAATTTTGTGGCCAACCACCTGTAAATGAGATCACAAACTTTTTAATCTTGGATCAATGCTGTTCTGCAAGAACTAAAAAAATGGTGCTTGGTGGCATGGCGCTCTAGTAGAGAGAACCTGGGGCCAATGATATTTGTACATAAGAAAAGCATTGTCCAAAAAAAAAGTAAACAATTTTTTATTGGGAATGGCTAACTTGGCACCCAACAGTAACTTCCTTTTTCCTTCTTCTTCAATAAAACCTAATGTGGCCTTTTTTTCAAGGGAACTAAAATCATTCTCTCCCTTCTATTTAATTTATTCAAACTTCGAAGGTAAGTTTTGCTAGGCCTGCATGTATTTGACTTATTTAGGGCAAGTAAAATATAAATAATTTAATATAAGATACCAAATCCTATTTTGTTTAGCAGGGTAGTTTTTTACCTGAAGAAGCTCCTGTCTGCTCTCTCAAAATACCATAGGAGTTCATATTCTGCTGCAGCAGTGAGAGGGGCTCCCTTGTGGGGAAGCTGGTGATAAGGGTACAATGTGTGGGCATGGCAGGGGTCAGTCCTGGTTCCAAAGTGATGCAAGGGGCTGCTAGAAGGGGATTCAGTTATTGGGAGTTGTACCTAAAGTGACATCAGGCTGACCCTTTATTATAACTGTTTGTAGTCTTCAGTGTATATTAAGTATTTGTTTTACGGTTGTTATTGGTATTACATTTTGCTGAACATTAAGGGGCATATTTATTATGCTGTGTAAAATGAAATTCGCAAAAATTTACCAAGGTGTGTGTAATGCCATGCAAATGCCAGATTGTATTGCATACATTGCTTCTGGCAGAAGTTACTCCAAGAAAAAAATATGTTATGCTGTTTTTTACGATGTTCTTTCTGCAGGGAAGTCTGGCGATGTGTGGTCTTTTATCCTGATGTATTTTACACAGCATAAAAAATATGCCCCTAACTTTCACACAAATATTCTTCTAAAATTTCACAGGAATGAATTGAAAGAAATTGAGTTTGTCTATGGTGAGCTCTAATTTCACACTATGATAATCTTCCCCATAATTAAGATTACAGACTGTAAATGGTTCCCTAAAATGTTATTAAAAAGACAAACAGGGGAATGTAATAAAAGTCGCAAAGAGCAAAACAATTCGCACCAATAAGACTAAAAATCCACATCTCGCAATGTTATATTGTTCCTTAAACTGTTATTGCATTGCGAATTTTAATTGCGCATTGCGAATTTTAATTGCGCACTCATAAGAAGTGCTTGAAGGTGTCGTAATCTTTTGGAGCAAACATAACGACTTTTTCAGTAAGAAGTTTTATTACATTGACTGCGCATTGGCGCAAACTATAAAATTCGCAAACGGTCTTTCACTGTCGGAAGTGGTCGCTAAACAGTTTCCGGGCGCTCAAAAGCTATATTAAATTCGCACAAAGCATAACTTTTCGCATTGCAAAACAGTTTTTCCGTTAGCGATTTTTATTACATTCCCCCGAAAGACTATTTTTATAAAGAATATAGCTGTACTGTAGCACATTCTATTACACTTTGTGCACTTATGATCAAATCGTCCCTGATCTGTCATGTTTATATTGGAGATTTGAACCAGAGTTTTTTGATGTTTTTTTTTAACATTTTGAAACATAATCAGGGGAATGTAATAAAAGTCGAAAAGAGCAAAACAATTCTCACCAATAAGACTAAAAATCCACATCTCGCAAAGTAATATTGTTCCTTAAACTGTTATTGCATTGCGAATTTTAATTGCGCATTGCGACTTTTAATTGCGCATTGCGAATTTTAATTGCTCACTCATAAGAAGTGCTTGAAGGTGTCGTAATCTTTTGGAGCAAACATAACGACTTTTTCAGTAAGAAGTTTTATTACATTGACTGCGCATTGGCACAAACTATAAAATTCGCAAACGGTCTTTCACTGTCGGAAGTGGTCGCTAAACAGTTTCCGGGCTTGCAAAAGCTATATTAAATTCGCACAAAGCAAAATTTGTTCGCGCAAAGGCATAACTTTTCGCATTGCGAATAGTTTTCCCGTTAGCGATTTTTATTACATTCCCCCGAATGTATGTTAAAATTCAAATATAGGAGAATCTAAAGTGTATTAATGTGAAAATCTTGTTATCATGCTACAACAGCCACAAATGCCAACATCTAGAATCCAATGAAAAGGTAGATACAAATTCCACTGTATTTTGCTACCTTTGTACCAAAAAATGATTCATAACAATTATGATTGATTTGCAAAACCTTGTACATTTGGTATAACTTGTTGTCAGATGTATGTAATTACATAGTAAGTAAGTAAGGTTGAAAAAAGACACATGTCCATCGAGTTCAACCTTTTTTTTTTTTTTTTTTTTTATTAACTACCTATCTGCCAGTTGATCCAGAGGAAAGCAAAAAACCCATCTGAAGCCTCTCCAATTTGCCTTAGAGGGGGAAAAATTCCTTTCTGACTCCAAAATGGCAATCGGACTAGTCCCTGGATCAACTTGGACTATGAGCTATTTCCCATAACCCTGTATTCCCTTACTTGCTAAAAAGCCATCCAACCCCTTCTTAAAGCTATCTAATGTATCAGCCTGTACAACTGATTCAGGGAGAGAATTCCACATCTTCACAGCTCTCACTGTAAAAAACCCCTTCCGAATATTTAGGCGGAACCTCTTTTCTTCTAATCGGAATGGGTGACCTCGTGTCAGCTGGAAAGACCTACTGGTAAATAAAGCATTAGAGAGATTATTATATGATCCCCTTATATATTTATACATAGTCATCATATCACCCCTTAAGCGCCTCTTCTCCAGCGTGAACATCACCAATTTGGCCAGTCTTTCCTTATAGCTAAGATTTTCAATACCTTTTACCAGCTTAGTTGCCCTTCTCTGTACCCTCTCTAATACAATAATGTCCTGTTTGAGTGATAGAGACCAAAACTGTATGGCATATTCTAGATGGGGCCTTACAAGTGCTCTATACAGTGGAAGAATGACCCCCTCCTCCCTTGACTCTATGCCCCTTTTAATACAGCTCAAGACCTTATTTGCCCTTGATGCTGCTGACTGGCATTGCTTGCTACAGCCAAGTTTATCATCTACAAGGACTCCAAGGTCCTTTTCCATAATGGATTTGCCTAGTGCAGTCCCATTAAGGGTATAAGTGGCTTGGATATTTTTACATCCCAGGTGCATGACTTTACATTTATCAACATTGAATCTCATTTGCCACTTAGCTGCCCAGATTGCCAGTTTGTCAAGATCATGTTGCAAGGATGCTACATCCTGGATGGAATTAATTGGGCTGGATAGTTTTGTGTCATCTGCAAACACTGATACATTACTTACAACACCCTCCCCTAAGTCATTAATGAACAAGTTAAATAAAAGTGGACCCAATACTGAGCCCTGGGGGACCCCACTAAGAACCTTACTCCAACTAGAGAATGTCCCATTAACAACTACCCTCTGTACCCGATCCTGTAGCCAGTTTCCTATCCATGTGCAAACGACTTCATTAAGCCCAACAGACCTTAGTTTAGAAAGCAGTCGTTTGTGGGGCACAGTATCAAATGCTTTGGCGAAATCCAAATAGATCACATCTACTGCCCCCCCACTATCCAGAATCTTACTTACCACATCATAAAATGCAATCAAATTCGTCTGACATGACCTATCCTTCATAAAGCCATGCTGATTGTTGCTCATAATGCCATTCATTAGGACAAAATTTTGAATGTGATCCCTTAACAAGCCTTCAAATAATTTGCCCACCACAGATGTCAAGCTTACTGGCCTATAATTGCCAGGCTGAGATCGTAATCCCTTTTTAAATATTGGAATAACATCAGCTTTTCTCCAATCCATAGGCACCATACCAGATGACAGTGAATCTGAGAAAATCAGAAATAAGGGCTGGTCTAAAACTGAACTAAGCTCTCTTAGAACCCGGGGGTGTATGCCATCAGGCCCTGGAGCCTTGTTTACATTAATTTGTATTAAAGCTTTTTGAATCATATCCTGAGTCAGCCACTGACTATATTGAGCTGAACCATTCGTGCAGTTATTAAGTGAGCCTGTGAACCCAGACTCCTCTATTGTATACACTGAAGAAAAGAACTGATTTAACACATTTGCCTTATCTGTATCTGTTACAACCATACTGGTACCATTATTTAATGGAGCAACACTCTCAACCTGCATCTTTTTACTATTAATATATTTAAAAAACTTTTTAGGGTTAGTTTTCACCTCCACCGCAATTAACTCTTCATTTCTTTTCTTAGCCTTCCGGATTGCTGATTTACAACATTTATTACAGTGTTTATATTCATTAAATGCAGCTTCTGTCCCTACAGATTTGTAGTTTTTAAATGCCTTTCTCTTCTGTCCCATTAACTTCTTTACTTCTGTATTAAGCCACACAGGATGATTCTTAGAGCTTCTACATTTAGTCCTTAAGGGAATAAATTGAGAACAGTAATGATTTAATATCATTTTAAAGGACAACCATTTCTGTTCTGTGTTTTTAGCTGAAAACCTAATGCCCCAATCAATGCTCTGTAGGGCAGCCCTCAAGGCACTAAAATTAGCTTTTGCAAAATTCATGGTTTTTGTTGCCCCAGTATATTTTTGTTTTTTGCACCAGACATTAAAAGATATAACATTATGGTCACATTCTTCATCCACCATAATATAGAAGAAAGTTTTAATGTATTTCAAAGATACATGGTTATGTTTATGTGTAACACGCCTTTTAAATATTATACATACTGTAGTTCTTTTCCAAAGAAGCAACAGACCTTTGCACACCTTTAGTGAAAAGGAAAACATTCGCCAGGCTCGAATTTGCGGCAAATTCCCGTGTTTCGCCGCCAGAGAATAAATTCACAAAAATTCGCCGGTGCAAATTTGCCTGTGGCAATTTCCGATTTTCACGATTTTTTCGTGAAACCGTTCGATTTTTTTAGTGAAAAGGTTCGAATTTGCTGGATTTTGCGTGAAAACGTCCGAATTTCACAAATTTTTCATGAAAACGTCCGAATTTCAAAACTTTTTAGCCGTTTCACAAATTTTGCTGGAAATTCGCAAATTTTTCGGATACGTGAAACGGGAGAGATTCGCCCATCACTACACACCTTCTCATTTTAAACCTATAATTAGGGAACACACCAGAGTCTGTCTTGAAGAAACTTAATTAACACAAGTGTAAGCAAACCTAATGTTTTAGGTAAATATTTTTCAGGTAAATATTACCCTTTGTGTATAAAAAATTAGACATAATGGCTCATTTAAAATATTATTTTAACATGTATCGATCCTATTCACTAGAGATCCAAATTGCACTTTGCATATGGTACTTGTGTTCATACAGTAAATGAGCCCTCAAAGCATTGTGCTGTCCTACAATTGCCAATGAATGAGCTACTGGGATTCAAATGTATCAATATTTTGGTGTGCTAGCTCCATTTTTATTTGATGAACCAGGCAATGCCAGGAACAACATTTTTTGTATCTGGATCCTTGAGGAAAAGACAGGTTTATGAAAAAAGAAATATTTGTTTATGCATAGAAAAACATAGCAAAAAAAAAGAAAAAGACACAAGACAGGAAAAAAATCTCTCTATATATATTGCACTCACTTGATAAAAAAAAGATTTCTTTATGGCCTACAAGAAAATTCATATGACAAAGCACAGTTCAGCTTAACATTTAGAAAATAATTTAATTTAGGGGCATCTGTAATTTTTTTTTATTCGGGATTTTACAAAAGGAATTTTAGCACCATGAAACATATACACGGCCTCTCCCCATCCTCTAATGAACAATAAAGGAATAGCACCTTTTCATTATTGGACATGATAATACAACTAGTATTTGCATCCCAGCATATAGAGATGAGGTAGCGTTTGCTAAGCAATGTTGGAACCTTTTTGTACTTGACAATTTGTTGCTAAAAGAGTAGGATGCTTTCCATGTACTATAAGTAACAATTTTGAAGTAAGAATTCAAACACTTCAGTTGTTTGTTTGTACCCAATGAGCAATGAAGTATAGCAAAAACATAGCTACTGTATTTTGGAATTAAATCAACTTGAAAAATTAAATCAATTAAAAACAGAATGTGTTTCTTCTGCACTGCAAAGGGTTGAGGCTGATTCCATTTTCAGTATTTCTGGAGAAATAAGTTAATTTCCATTTTAAAAATGGAAGAATTTACCAAGCTTTACAATTATTTCATGCAACATATAATTATAAAACCAACAGGACATAGAAGGCATTTATATTAACTCAGATCAATTTGTTCCCCCTCATGGCCTCTAAATATACAAGTAAACATATGAAGATCAAAACATACAGAAGTCATGCAAAAACAAATTTCACAATTTTAGTGGTTAGGCTTACTTGTAATAGAATTAACAGCAGCCAAAACTCCCAAATTAAGGATAAGTGTGGCATAATCAGTCTGACATAAAAATAAGGCCAATTAATTGCTCGTTGCTAGGTTTTTTTATGAGAAGTCTAAGATGTTCTGACAAATTCAAATCAATTATTCGAGACTTTCCTGTCTGGAAAATATTCAGTTTTGGTAAATCAGATCAAACTTACTAAATACTACTGAATTACCTAGTTTGACCTATCATACATCTGCCAAAGTGTTTGTTTTATGTATAGATCAGTTGCAAGTTTTCTCTTTTATACTCTTCATCTTGAAATCAGCAAGGCCACATCTTTGAACTCAACTGATGGATATGACTATACTAGTGGCTGTATTCAAAATAAGAGATTGGTTTGCCTTGAGAAAAATAATTATTTTCAATTAAAATGATTCAAAAAGTCAATAAAGCTGATGATATCTTGAGAGGTATCATAATATGAAAACAAATTCATTATAGTGAAACCTTCTGGGGTTTTAGAAATCTTAGCAGGATCCCCAGAGTGTGTTTATCGCAAAATAAATCTAATGACAATTTAAAGGTTGGTGCGTTCTAGCAATATTGTTGTATTACACGGGGATGGAAATGTTCTAAGTGAGTACTGAATAGGAACTGAACAACATATTTTTTGTGACCACACAGCTGTTATTCCCTTTTTACATGTCCATACATGAAGAATACATTTTCTTTGGTTAAGAATCATAACAAAAGGGTCATTGGTCCTCTCAAATTACATTTCTGCTCAAAACTATTAAAAATGAATGCAAAATAAATACTTTGGAAAGGGGCAAGGCCATGAACAAAATGAAAATAATGGAAAACAATATGTACATTTGCTGGCATAACACCAGTTATGATTTTTCAAGAGTCTCAGGATTAACTTTGACAGTCTTATTTCTTTGATATTCTTTATCTTTTACAAGAAACAAACTGGCCCAATGTCAACTCCAAACTCTTGGTCTGCACTGCCAATGTCCACAGGGGCAATGTCGATAATAGGTAGGCGTGCTACTTTTTGGGTTCGGTATTCAAAGACAGTTTTTCCAACATTTCCATTGCGTTTCTGCAGAATTAAAGAGAAAGTTCACAATTGTTAATAAATCCTATGCTATTATAGGCCAAACAAAAATCAAATTCCATTTCCAAAATAACATATCCTAGTGATGATACAGCTGCATTATTTAAAATATTTTCTGCTATAAGTATTATTTGTGCTTACAGAAAGATTCCATTACTAGTGAAGAAAATATTCCCAAATGGCCCTAAACAAAAAGTTACTTACCGAGCAACTGTCTTCAAGAACTGTATACCTAAATCGGCTGTTTCCTTCTGCTCTAATATCAAGGTCATTTGCACCTTTAAGGATGACAGCTTTTTTCAGGTTTTGTGTTTTTTCATCCAAGTATCCAACAGCATTTTTACAATAGTAGGTTATATTCTGAGAAGCTTCCTTTGACAGAAGGCGGAGGAAGGTCAGTTGGGTGACAGCTGTATTCGGTGATTGAGTGTCTCCATAGACAAACTAAAAAATATATTTATATTTACTAATCACAGAATATATAGGTACAAATGACTATAATGTAACTAAAGTTATTTTCACATTAACAAATCTCTTTTCAATATGACATTTATTAGTCTTATATAAAGAACAAAAAAACAGATACACTGGGGGGTCAATATGTTAGGCACCTCCTGTGAATCCAACACTAGGGGCATATTAATTAATTAATTCCTAAACTTACTCTTGTTTTATGCAGTTGATTGCTTTGATTTTTCAGATCCTCATTTGTAAGCATTTTTTAATGTGTTTTTTTGCAGTTGAAAAAAGTGACTATACCGTGTGTAGCCTCTCATACACTGTCTATCCACTTGGGCCTAGGGACATTAGAAATGTGGCCATGCTATGCATTGCCCCTCATACAGGATCTGTACATTAGGTCTACTGCTGATTATTCCAATACTGTTAGAGGTTAGCCCATAGAGTGGTTTCTCAGGCAGGTTTCATACAGATAAAAAGTCTGAACTTGATGTACTTGTGTATTTTCATAAGTTCAACTGTTATGTTTTATTATTTGACGTATATTAGTGTAGGGGATCAGACAAGTCTTTCCCATGTTTTTCGGTCTATGACATTATCCAGCCTGGTTATAGGTTGGATAGCCGTCCGAGCACCCCAGTGCATCCCTGCGAGAGGAGAAGGACCTAGGGGAGTGCCTGATGTTGGAGCCACATGCACAGGGTTACAGATAGATCTGATAAAAGGAGCCCCTGCTGCAACAGCTAGCCAGAGTCAGAGAGACGGCAGAGAGAGAGAAAGTGCAGAATGTAATGTTAAAGAGCTGCACTACTAAGTGAAATTGTGTGTTGTGCTCAGCTGGACAGATGTGAGTTTCAGCCTAGAAGGAAAGGTTGCCCTGCATTCCATTCAGCGGTTGGATGCCAGTTGCAACTCTTGTGTGTCCCTGGTGTGAGGACATGTGTTTCTCATGAGCCTGCCACATGGGAGCCACAGCCTATATCCTGAAGGAGAGGTACATTGGGGCAGGTAGTGCTATCTGGCGATTAAAGAGCTTTGGGGAAAAAGGAAGTTTTATGTGAACTGAACTGTGTTGTCCACCTGGAGTGGAGAGAACTGCTAGTTACTAGACAGAACCACATTTGCCCAGTCTAGGAATATTATTGCATTGCACTATTTAACCTATTCTTTCCTTTATTCTTTATATAAAGTTTCTCTTGGTTTACTGCAAACTGTGTGTTTTATTTTTCTAGTGGAATTCCCCTGAGGTGTAATCTTCAGTGCTCACTAGGTGGAGGCACTGTGTTGTAAATCCCAGTTCCCAGTATCTTTCACACGCAAAGCAAACTCAGGTTTGATTGCAAAGAGTTAATCGCTTTTTAAAAGTGAGTGTAACCAAGATAGGGTTATATTAGTAATAAATGTGCAAAAGCCAAACAGTGGCAAAAGTGTCTAATTGTATAAAATGCTAAATCCAGTTTTAAACAGTGGTTAGAACACAGCTACAACGTGTTTTATTATGATTTATTTGATGGATTGCACTAAAAATTAGATAAAAGCATTTAAAGCATATAAACCTTTGAAGAAAAAATGAAAGGTAAGATTCACACTGAAACGTGTTTTGGTACAGTAAAGTCAACATTCCAAAATATTATTAGAAAATAATTAGAAAGTAATTTGGTATAATTATTATTGCAAGATAGAACACATTTAAATGTGCATTTTGTAGATTTCCTACTTACTTGAGAGCCTTTGTTCATATCAGCGCCATACCATATTGGCTTGAAGTTATCCACTCCTTTACCAGTCCACCATGTTTTTCGGGGTATTGAGGATGGATTTGCAGATATACACGTTTCTCCAGTTTCCATGTTACAGAAAACCTTTACAGCATCTTCTGCGCATCCCTGATTAGGATCTATCCAATATTCACCTTGATAAATTACAAAAAGGAACCAATTCAAACTGGTGATCATTTAATAATTGTTTTTTTTTTATCTTGTAATAAAATAAATCTCCAAATATATGACATACTGTAAATGTGAAAAGGTTACTTTTTCCAAGTGATCCAACCTTCCTGATTAAATCCAATATTAAACATCCCTCCTTCTCTGTTAGTCAGAAATACTCAGATCAATGAAGATAAAAGAGTGGCTTAATGTGTAGGATTTTACTTAATAAAAGTTGCACATATTACACCACATCTAGCAACCCATAACTACTAATATTTAGCCAGGGCAGTTTGATCTGCAGGTACTACTAAGGTACTACTGTCCCTTCCTTCAATATAACCAAAAGCGGAGTTAATGAAAAATATACATACATTCAAGGGCAGATTTACTAAGGGTCGAAGTGAATTCGAAGGTATTTTCGTAAAAAAAATTCGAAATTCGAAGTAATTTTTTGGATACTTCGACCATCGAATAGGATACTACGACTTCGAATTTAAAATCATTATATTCGACCATTCGATAATCGAAGTACTGTCTCTTTAAAAAAAACTTCGACTTCAATACTTCGCCAAATTAAACCTGCCAAAGTGCTATGTTCTACAACCATTTTATAAGTCTTTAGATGTCGAAGGAAAATCGTTCAATCAAACGATTTTTATTCGACCGCAGGATTGCAAAATTTGTTGAAAAAACTATGAATTAGATATTCGTATTCAAAGTTTTTTGTACTTCGAAATTCAACCCTTGATAAATCTGCTCCCTAGTGTAAGGTGTGTATTAAGGCAATACAGTGAATGACTAAGGAAGAAACAGGGCTCATACTGCAAGTTTTGTGGCTGCATCCAATGGGAAGAGTACAGAACTAAAGGAAAGGAAAAGAGCATTTAAAAAAATAAAACATTTTTATAAATAGGCAGAATATTAAACTTCTGGGGATCGATCAGCATTCTCCAGTTCAAACAAATGGCTTTTTGCTATACTTAAAAAAACCTTCCACTTACCACTCTTCTTATTAGAGTGACAAAGTTTAAGATCATCACATGTGCGTGCTGGGTTCTCCTTGGATCCATCAGGACTACGCATTGTTGCAATCTTACTGCTTAAAGATTTTATTGTAGCATGAACACCTGGGTCCGTTTTATTTCCATCACCAGCAGCTTCATCATCTGTGAATTCAGGAAGTGGTTCTGGCATAGTATCATCATAGCCACCCATTAAATCATCAAGTGCTGCAGTGAGAAGTCCAGGAGGACCAGGAGGACCGGGAGGGCCAGCATCTCCAGGAGGACCCTAAATACAAAATGGCAATTAACTATCTTCAAACACACCACAGAATTAACACTGGTAAAAAAAAACAACCATCAGGTGATGATCTCACCCATATTATTTGGCAATGTCCCACCCAAAATCCAACCATAATGGACTCAAATTAAACAACTCCTACCTAGATTCATGAATATGACCAAAGCAGACATGTCCCTTCCTTATATTACATAAGGGCGACATGTCTCTAATACAATATAAAAAATTGGTGATTTTAATTTTAATTTAATTGTCAAGGCATTAATACCTCTTTTCTGGAAAACCAACATTATTCCTACAGCTAAAAACTGGGCACTTAAAGTGCATGAGATAGGTAAAATTTTACCAGAAATGGCTTCAGTTTTTAAAATCTCTGGAATATTCCTATATTCTCTTACCATGACCCTTGATGTGACCTGTAGCTATATTAAAATAGCAAATCATTGGATATCCCCCACCTTTCTGCAGGATAATGCTGGCTGTCCTCTAGCTGGAATTTGATGTTACTTGTTACTGTCCCCTAGCTAGCTAGGAATTGGATGCTTTTCTTTTATCACTGCTGCTTGCTTGCTTGTTATCTTTTTATAGTATTCATTATGTTCTAACTACATAATCTGTTTTATAAATCTTATGATTACTGCTTTCTAAAAGTTTGTTTCATGCAATGCATAGTACTATGTTCTACTGTTGTTTGCGATCTATTTACTGACATTGGCTGTATTAAATAAGAAGTGATGGGCGAATTTGCGCTGTTTGTGAAACTGCAAAAAATTCGTGAAACGTCGCTTTTTTCGACAATTTTTTTTGATGCCGGCGAATTTTCACCAGTGGATTTTTGGGCCCGTTTTGGGAATTTATTTGCCTGCAGCGAATCGCGCAAATTTGCTGAGAATTTGCCCATCACTATATATAAGTCAAAATAAAGAGTTTATAAAAAAAAAAAATAAACCAGTGATAATGCAATAGATTTAATGCACAGGATTACCTCTGGTCCAGATTCGCCTAAAGTTCCTCGAACACCAGGAGGTCCAATTGGACCAGGTGGTCCTGAATTACCTTCTTTACCAGGAGGGCCAACTGGTCCAGGGGGGCCCTATAAATAGACATTAAGATATTATGAAACATTGCACCTCAGTTACCAGTATTTGTAGTGCTAAGTGAATCTATGATGCTGTATTTCAGCTATAGGTCATTATTCCTATAATTATTGCTATAATCTTTCAGCTGTTATTGGTAGTTTCAAGTTACAGTGGGGTTATAAAACCAAAAATCTAATTTGGCAAATGATGGCCTTGGGCTTGTAGAAAAACCCAACATATATGGCATATGGGGTCAATACTATACTGCATAAAAGAACACTTGTGAATCAGATACCAATGATGAGAATATTCTTAACTATTTAGAGACAAGTATTCCTATGTTCATAATAATCATTTTTTGATAATGTGTTTTAATGCCATTACATGCAAACCTGTTGATAATGAAGTGGAATGCCTTTACAAAATACACTTACTCTAGGGCCAAAAGGTCCAATAGGTCCAACACTACCTTGTTCACCAACTGGACCCTAAAACAGAGACAAAAATGCTTAATTCAGCAAATTTAATTGCAGTGCATTGTATCATTACAAGTTTTTAATACCTTAAAAAAGGTACACATGAATTCTCTAATTAAGGAGGAACTATTGTGATGAAAAAAATAATTTAAAACAAATATACTGTAGAGTATGAAAAAGCAAAGACTAATGCTTTGTTTTATTATTAGCTGCAACAGATTTAATACTATTTTTCCCATCTTATTGCATTACAGATTGCATGTGTGCAAGATCAGCCCTCATGTGATTAATCTTTCAGAAAATGAACACATCTAAATTACCCCTGTGCTATTAGAGGATAAAAACAATAAACAAATTATGACCACTCATTTTTGAAGAATATTTTCACGTGCTATATTTATTAAAATGTACACTACAAAACAATTTACTGTAGATGGCAGTTTCACATGAAACAAAAAAAGATGTACTTACTGGGGGACCTGGAAGGCCTTGCAAGCCTGTAAAGCCTCTATGCCCTTTTTGGCCCCTCTCACCAATTTCTCCATTATCTCCCTTATCACCACTTGGGCCTTGTGGACCCTGAAGAAAATTGGACAAATCAGACATTCAGTTTTATGGTTCAGTTAACAAAAAACAAAAAAAATGGCAAAATAACTTACTGGAAATCCACGTTTCCCAGCTCTGCCTGGAGGACCTACAGGACCCCGAGAGCCCTTTAAAAGGACAATAATGTAATTATTAATAGCATGTAAAATAAATTAATTTTTTTTTGTGCAAGAAAATTGACATTGATGTACTGATCTAAGCAAATAATCTTATTTGTATACATATTCCCTTCCACTTGTTAAAAACTGGACAGGTGATAACCCCATATCTAATCATTTACCAAAACTTTTGCCTTCACTTACAAATAATTCTAACCTCATAATTATGAGGGTAGACTGTCAAGGTTGAGGTTGTTTTCTCCGGAAAAAAGGCGCTTGCAAGGGGACATGATTACACTTTACAAGTACATTAGAGGACATTATAGACAAATAGCACAGGACCTTTTACCCATAAAGAGGATCACTGTACTCCTTCAGACTAGAGGAAAAGAAATTTCATTTGAAGCAACATAGGGGGTTCTTCACAGTGAGGTCAGTGAGGTTGTGGAATGCACTGCCGGGTGATGTTGTGATGGCTGATTCAGTTAATGCTTTTAAGAATGGCTTGGATGATTTCTTGGACAGACAGAATATTAAAGGCTATTGTGATACTAAATTCTATAGTTAGTATAGGTATGGGTATATAGAATTTATGTGGAAATATGGAAGAGTGTGTGTGTGTGTGTGTGTATGGATGCTCGGTTTCTTTTTGAGGGGTTGAACTTGAAGGACTTTGTCTTTTTTCAACCCGATTTAACTATGTAACTATGTAACAACAGTAAAACTTTTACACCAATTAGACCACTCCCAGCTTACCCTCCCCCCTGCGCTGCTCCGTTTGCTCCTTGTTGGGTGCTCTGTCTGCAGCGTCCACCACCGCTTATCTCACACTAAACCAAAAAGAAGACGGCACTCCATTCAAGGAAAAGGCAGGTTTATTGCAGATCCCACAGAGATCTCACGCCCCCGTGAGATCCCTGTGGGATCTGCAATAAACCTGCATTTTCCTTGAATGGAGTGCCATTTTCTTTTTGATTTGGTATATAACATCAGTAAAGTACAACTTACCGGTTCACCTCTTTGTCCAGCATCACCTGGGGAACCTACTGGTCCTGGAGTTCCTGGAGCACCTTGGGATCCTGCAAGACCCTCAGGACCTGGGTCTCCACGATCACCCTGAAATGTATTTTAAAAGATGTTGGTTATAGCCTGGTTATATCCCTGTAACTTTGACAACTGTATATAGTGCATTATTTCATTTTTAGATGATTCTGCCTCATAGGATAGACTGTGAGGTGCTATGGGATTTCAGCTAATACAACCCTTTTCTTATCTCAGTATTGGGAATGTGGATATCTTATTTTATCAGGATTCTAATTATATGGCACTGGTGTACTGTAGCAGGTTTTGAGGATTATCGTAATGGGAAATTACCAAATTATGAAAATATTTTTCTTTTTGTTTTTTAATCCCCTTTATATATTTTTGCAGCTGTATATTACCATAAAAGAAAGCTATGAAAAACAATATAATCCATAAAGGAAAATGTCATTCTTGTAGGTGTATATTATAACATTGTGAACTGGGATAAATATTATTCATTGTGTAGCTAAATAAGATCTATCGGTAACTGACTAATTTATAATACGCAACAGCTACCAAGAGTTAAGGCCAACAAGTTATCATACTGAATTACAAGGGTTGTTGGCTCAGATAACGTGTTACAACACTTGGGGTTTCCAGATAAGGGGTCTTTCCATAATGGATCTTCATGTCTTAAATCTACTAAAAAAGCACGTAAACATTAGGCTGGTTTTGCTTCCAATAAGGATTCATTAAATCTCAGTTTGGATCAAATACAAGCTACTGTTTTTATTACAGAGAAAAAGGAAATCACTTTAAAAAATGCTAAATTATTTGATTATAAAGGAGTCTATGGGAGACAGCCTTCCCGTAATTTGAAGCTTTCTGGATAATGGGTTTCCGGATAACAGATCCCATACCTGTACAACAATTAAACTCACATCAAGAAATATTAAACAGATAATGATCATAAACATCCTTTTACCCGTTTTCCAATAGCACCATCTCGTCCAGGGGGACCATCATTACCAGGGGAACCCTTAAGATATAAACAGTTTTCTAATTAGCTTGATTATCAGGTAAGAGCATAACATTCCCTAGTATCCATAACCCATGTGATCACCAAGTCACAAATCTTCTCTGAAACTACAAAGCAAACTTTTCCCAAAATCAACATAACATCATTTTTGCCTTTTATTTCTTTATCCTTATAAACGGCTTAATGTTACTGCCCAGTAGGGAACAAAAACATAGCATCACACTTATCACAGCATTAAATACTTACTTTAACCCTTTTACTAACAATGATAATGTTTGTGATGGCTGACCCATTTATCGTTATATATATAACTAAATTACAAGGAGCTTAAAGAGATATCATGAAAACTAAAATGGTTTATACTACAGTTATTTCAAGCATCTTTGATTAAAAAAACATACCTCTGCACCTGGTTCTCCAACTGGACCATTAGTACCAGGAAGACCAATAGGGCCTGATGGACCTTTGTCCCCAGGAGGACCAGTAGAACCCAGTTTTCCAGGAGAACCCTAAAAATCAGAACAAATTCTACCATGACTACAATTATACAATGAATCTGATAACAAATAAATGTAATGCAACATCAATTATATTGCATGGCCTATAAATATTTTATTTTAAATTAATGAATCGCATTAAGGGGAACAATCATTCAGGCAAGCATAAATGTATTTGTGGCAGATGTTTAACAATATATTGAACATTGTTTATAGATAGATTTTTTATTTTACTTGACTTACCGCTGGACCAGGAAGTCCTGGCATACCTCTTTCTCCTCTTTGACCAGGCATGCCAACAATACCCCTTTGACCAGTTGTTCCAGCTGGACCAGGTGGACCATCAGGACCCTGGAAATGAAATCTAATTTAGGCACATGGATGCTAAAGATTTTTTATAAACTTTTTAAATAAAATTGTTTAACTTACAGGCTGACCATCATCTCCAGAGTCTCCCTTATCACCGGGACTTCCAGTAGGGCCAGCAGGTCCTCTATCTCCAATTCGGCCATGTGCTCCGGGGTCACCACGTAGACCGGGTGGGCCTTCTTTGCCAGGATCACCAATAGGACCAGCAGGGCCTACGGCTCCCTTTATTAAGGAAGACAGTAAATATTAGTAATGGCCTAGAAAACGAATTGTTTTATTTGAATGTTTCTTCTGCTGAATGAAAAGTCTAGCAAAAAATCTGCTCCTAGTTCCTATTATTTTATTTATGTGCTGGTTTTTATTTTTGCAGCCTTCTTTTTTCAACATTACTTTATGGGGCCTATTTACTAACAATAGAATTGTGATTTTTTCCACAAATCTCTAAACATTTCAAACATAGTTTTCTTATATTTATAAAGAACTCCAAAAATTTTCAATTTATTTAGTTTATAAACCATGAAAACCTTTCATGCCAAACTTTGCCAAGTAAAAATTGTTGAGGTGCTATAGAAGTCAAAGGGAGCTGCACTGTTCTTATTGGACAGCATTTAATCAAATCAGACTTTTTAGAGGTTTACAGGTTTTTTTCCACTAGAAATTGTATGAAACTGTATTTTAGGTATTCCTATTTTTTAGCACATTGTTCAGCGTTTTTTTTTCATTTGCACTTTTTATATTCAGATCTTCAGATCGTATCAATAAATTCAATGACAAGCCTCCATCTGCAGCTAAAAATTTAACTCTCCATTTGTTTGTGTTGTTATATATAACCTGGGTAGAAGCATGCAGATACAGTAATTGCTAAATATTTTTAATAATGTTTATTATTTCTCAAGGTTGGTGTAACAGTCAAAAATTTACTTCAATATACGGGCAGCATGTGGAGGCTTAAGGTCAGATTTTGATTTTTTTTTTTTTTTAGCATTAAGGTACTTTGCTCCATATTACATTGTCACTGGGCGCATGTAAGTTCAGTAGCCAGGCAGATCTTCAGTGGAAAGTTTGTGCTTTATTTTTCATGCAAACGAAGAAAACAATGTGCAAAGCTACAGTATACACTTTTCACCAGCAGGAGGTCAGCAGTAACCCTGCAAGCACACATATTCCTAAGCTCCAGAACAACCTCTCCCAAAGGCTTAACACACCCAATGATTTCAGTCTGCAGCTTTTATAGCTTCCAGACTGCTCTATGCTGACACCATGTGATCAGCATCTACCCTATAAATATTCATTAGGAAAGGCTGCCCACCCCTTTAGGAAGTGGCTTCTCTGAGAGCTGTAGGTAAGTGCTTTGTACAATAAATTTCACTATTATATATAAAAGTAAACCTTTCCATGCACACTCTTGTGCATTAACATGGAGCAAAAACAGCTTTCAATATACAATTGTTTAGCACCATTTACATATACTCTGAACACAGCTGAGTCACATGCTTCAAACAAAGTAGACCTCAGTTTGTTAACCAAAGCTAAATAACACCCAAAGTATTTACATAAATTATACACATAGCTATTTACACAGATTACTGGCCAGCAAAACAAATTAGCATTAACAAACAAAAAAACTAAATTCACCCCATCACATAAATAAAGATAGCTCATCTGGAAAACCCTAAACTTCAAGTATTTTGTATAATACTGTAAAATATGTGCATAATGTTAAAACCCTCTCAGGACTTTTAAAACAATACAATTTGTGAAGAGATTTACTTACTGCTGAACCTGGAGGCCCAACTCTACCCGCAGAACCAGGGAACCCAGTTGCACCCTAAAAAATAATACAAAGTCAAAGCAGAATTACAATGAGCATGCTTGTGAAACTCATTTTAACAGACATAGCATGAATATAGCAGTAAGGTCAGAAAGTGGGTTATGCAAATATTGGGCTTTTTAACTAAAGAAAAATGGAAACTTTAGGAATGTGTACAGCTATGCACACCTATGTAAGTTCTATGGACACCCACCAGAAAAGAGCCATGCAGATTTAAGTGCACCAAGAGACATTACTTCTGCTATACAAAGAGCTTGGAATCCACCATCACCACCATTGTACATATACCACAGAGAGCAGAAAATGTAAAAGTTGACATTTAAGGGTTAATAACTAAAACTCAAATTTTTATCACTTTATTATTATTAAAAAAAAAAATAAATAAATAAATAGACCAACTTTTTACTTACCGGTGGCCCTTGAGTTCCTCTGCCACCCTTAAGTCCAGTAACACCAGTAGGTCCCTAAAAACATTAGGACATAAAATTAGTTGAAGTACTTCTACACATAATACTTTAAATTGTTATATTTTATTCCAGTGAATACAAATGCTATAGATTAATGGTCAAAATATGTAAAATAATTTATATTTACAAGGACATTTACAAAGGATTAGAAAGCTTAAAACCACAGTTTGCTGAAGAAATATTATGTAAGATAATAAGATGTGGCCATGTTCATCTTAACTTGCTTTCCACTTTATAGTATTTCATACTTACATGTGGACCAGGAGATCCAGAAAGTCCCTGTGGACCTGGAGATCCAGCATCACCTTTTTGGCCTGGCTCACCAGGTTCTCCTTTCACACCAGGTTGTCCATCAGGGCCCTAGGAATAATGATATGTTTGCTCACTTTTGGGCTCATGGTGCACGGGGTGTATTTTCCAGCATATTTCAGATGATGGAAAAGTCCACAAAACAACCACTGCCTCTTTGCGTTCATTTGAATGGGAATACTTATGAAGACGCTGGCACTTGAGCATTTTTTAGACTGAAAATGCCAGTGCCAGCTCCAACATGTGGCATTGTTGGTATCTCATGATTACCCAATGGTGTCTGTGTGGTACATTTTTTAGGAGATCAGATCCCCTTTAAATGTTTGGCAAGAGTGGAGTGTAACCCTAGTAAACATGGAGCTTATATAATGACTGAATGTGGGTAAATGATGTATGTGCAACAAGTCTTTAAGTAAGGGGAGCTCAGGGACTTCAGTATCCCAGAACAGCTTGCCTTAGTTTAGCTAAAATTACATGTGCAAACAGCTGTTGAACAAGACAGGGAGAGTGAGTTTTCCCAGGGAAAAAACATCTGTAAAGCAATGGTTGGCAGTAAAATACTCTAGGAGCAATGGTCAAACATAGTGAAGTAGCATTTTAATAAATAAAATAGGCTTGAACAGCACCAAATTAAATGATACGAGCATGGACAGACGTTTCATTTGTTCCAGTGTCTGAATGGGATGAATTCAAAAAATGTTGCAAATATGTCATAATGCCAGAAGTGGACTAATGAAAAGGGAAGAGAAAATAAGATGTTCACTAAATAGGCAACAGGGAGAAGGACATCAGTTGCCAGTGCCGTGCCAAGTTCTGGGTGCCAATACCCACTGGTCATCTATATGGACTTCCATTTCCAGTTATCTTTGTTTATAAAATAATTTTTTTGCACTAAAAGTTTATCATTCTTTTACCCAACATGTCTACATCAGGATACACAGCACATGGACCCCTACTTAGCAGTTCTAAACCTGAGATATATGCTGACAGAAATGAAGAAAATCAAAACTACATTACAGAATTTGGCACATTTTTAAATTTCTTCTTTATCCCCTGCTCATTAAAACAACATAATGCTCTGCATGTATGAAAGCATATCAGAAAATTGAATATAGGAGGAAAACATACATCCAAAAATTACTGTAGTTGAAATTAGTGATGGGCGAATTTATTCGCCAGGCGCGAATTTGCGGCGAATTTGCGCGATCTGCCGCCAGCGAATAAATTCGCGAAACGCCCGCGAAAATTTCGCGGAAAAAATTCGCCGGTGTCAAAAAATTTTTTTTCGAAAAACGGGCGCCGGCGTCAAAAACGAGACGCCGGAGCCGTTTCGCAAATTTTTCGCCGTTTCGCAAATTTTGCACGAAATTCGCAAATTTTTCTGCGAAACGGCGCAAATTCGCCCATCACTAGTGGAAATGCAAATAGAACATTGAACATTAAACATTAAAGTCATCAGGTAATTCCAATTACTTCTTAGCTACTGATACTGTATACGTACTGGTGGGCCAGCAAATCCAACAGGGCCAGTTGGGCCACTTTCTCCTCGGGAACCCTAAAAAATTTAAAAGTTGGTCTTGAATATCATCTATAAATCATAGTATACAAGCTATCCTTTTCTGTGGCCTGTGATTAAAAAGTGTATTATTTAGGTATAACAGAGCAACATGGAATGGCAACTGTCTACCCAGCAAGATCGTCAGTATTTACAAAACACCAATATATGAAAACATTTTATAATAGTTATTTTATAAAGGGTTCTGTTATGGCTACGTGACATCTTCATCTTCTACAACATTTTCTCATTTTAACAGGGCAATAACCAGATTTCACAGGTCAATAATGGAATTCCACAAGACTGTAGAATGGAAAGCTTACAGTATTCTGATACAAAAGGCTTTCTGTTTTCAAAAAATAAAATCTATTTGTAGGTGTGGAAAATGGACTTTATATGCCACTGTTCCTTTAAGTGTAGATTTTTTCTGTACATCCTGAACTGCTACTGCATCTGTTATCTGTTGGTGAGGAAGAGCTTCAGGGCTGATATATAGATCATTTTTTTATTCTCTATTTGAAACATTGTAGCTTACGTGTGCTTCCTTCTTTAAAAGTGATAATAACTTTACTTGCAGTTTGAACCTTGTGTACTGCCTGCCCTCCCACTACATTCCAGACACACCTCAACTGTGAACTTAACTTTGTGAACCGTTAATTTATTTGCACAATTCTAAAGGTTTACACATGTATATATCCAATTTCTGCCAATATATTGCACATTTCATGTTTACATATTTATTGTGTATTTTTAAGTGCCTTTTTGTGATATGTACTAGCTGGAGCCACGTTGTCTCGTCTCACTGTATATTTGTATACTGCTGAGATGACAATAAAGTTTACTTTGAGGTGCCAATGTCTTTTAGGCTGCCCTACTGGCCGCAACTACCTTTAAACATTATAATAGCCTCAACCCTTGTCTAAGTAAGAAAAAAACAACCCACACTGGAACCTGGAAACTTGATGTATAATTTAAGGTTCCTTGGAATGCGTTGCAATTTGATGAAGAGCCCCAGGATTAGTATATATTCTTTCAAAAGTGATAAACTGACTGCAAAATGATATGATATTGATGAGTCATGATTGTCATACTGAACATACTGTAGAGTACAGACAGTATGTGTAGAGACAGTATAATAATGAAAGTATCTAGAATAAATATTGCAAATAGTAAAGGGGTAGCTAAATATTGATAAAGCAAACTGTAAGGCTGTATTTCCTTTAATTTTACAAACATCGGTGAAGGGAAAATTAGAGAAATGAAAATACTCACTGGAGTCCCACGTGAACCCACAGGACCTATTGCTCCTCGTGGTCCAGGCTCACCCTAAGAAAAGTATAATAATTAATCAAACTTCCTGTGGTTTACTGACTAAGATGCAGTTGTTTGGCTATTAGAATCCATACCTTCTCCCCAGATGGACCTGCAGAACCATGGGGACCCAGAGGGCCAGGCAGTCCCTAAAGATAATGAAAGGTAGAATAAAATATTACAGCACTTACAACCCCTGTGGAAACATTTTAATGAAATAAAAGCAGGCTTTTATTGCTTTTCATTACTCTCCAATATTGCATATGTGCCAAATATATATATATATATATATATATATATATATATATAGAGTCAATGGAGGAGCCGGCACTCTCGTCAAACGGTTCAACATTGCCTGGGTGCAGTGTCCAAAATTTTTGAAGTATTCATCTCACAAAGAAGGTCCGCACTCTCAGGACTTAAATTGAAAAAATGTTTTTATTAACTAAGCGACTAACGTTTCGGCCTCTCCGAGGCCTTTCTCAAAGTGAGAAACGTTAGTCGCTTAGTTAATAAAAACATTTTTTCAATTTAAGTCCTGAGAGTGCGGACCTTCTTTTTGAGATATATATATATATATATATATATATATATATATATATATATATATATATATATATATATATATATATATATATATATATATATATATATATATATATATATATATATATATATATATATAGTGTATTATAAGGAGTTACATGACTTGTATAAAAGAACTCAGCCTAAGGCCTCAGGAATAAGATAGTAACATCTCTCTATGACCATTAATACCTATATTATTACAGTAGGGTGTACATTATCCACTATATAATACATAAAGTAATTATTATACATAATAATTAATAATACTTCATGTAAATAATATAGCTATAACAGTGTTAATGATGGCAGCAGTTATAATCAATGCTTAGTGATGTAATTGATCTCATATGACTCATTGATACTTGTATAATAAAACAAATAATGTACTCCCTCACCTTGGAGTTCCATAACCTGTATAAATGTATTTATTTCACATGGTTATGGAAGTTGTCATTGACATATTATCCTTAGACTTTATGGGATACAATATTAATTTTGTAAACTGAATTACTTCTTGAGCCTCCAACTGTACATAATAAAAAGCAGTAAAATAAGCACATAATAATACTGTTAGCCAAGGTCCAGTATCCTATAGCAACAAAGCAGAAGGTAACATTTACTGGTCACTTCTTTAAAACCAAACATATTGTTGGCTGTATTGGTTCCTGCACCTTTGTAAACATACTGCCTTTTATTACATATTGGGGGATAATTGAAATTCAGAAAAGTAATATAAAACAGGATGGTGTTTCATTCCTTTACAATATCATTATTAAAATGTAAAGCTTACATACGTTAGACATCTTATACACATTTAAATATTCAACACATTACTTTAATATAATACATGCAAAAGGTAAAAAAACCTGGTGATAAAAAGGTTAAGAAATGCAATGTGGTAAGTTTGCTTAACCAAAATTAAATTCTGACACATAGCAGTCATTTTACTTACTCTTGCACCATCGTTGCCGGCTGTACCTTCCGAGCCTTTTTCTCCAACATTTCCCTGTATTATAAAGCAAAAAATCGTTGCTAAATCTTCAGAACTACATTTTGGAAAACATATAGATGGATATAAAATCAGACATACCTTATCACCTTTTGGCCCAGATGTGCCAGCTATACCTCTCTCTCCGGGCATGCCTTGTAGGCCAGGTGGTCCAACATCACCAGGAGTTCCAGATGGACCTGGGCTTCCCTAGAAACACAAGAAACACACGTGAGCCTATATTCCAGTATGCTGTCAATTCTATTGGTTATTTACAGATACCATAAAAAAATCTAACCCTGATTGTTATAGGTAATAATCTAAAATTATAATTGAAATAAGAAAAAATGGGCACAGTATCTAAATAAAGGAAGTTTCTATGGCTAAAACAGGAGAGGGTACACTGGCAGTACAGTAAGATTATAAGTACTATATTGAGCGTACATCCAGCTTATGCCCTTGCAAGGCTACACAGAAATAGTAAAAAAAAAATGCAGTGCTGCACTCCTCAGCCAAGAACCTGTGCATTTTTAAAAATACACACACCAGCCTAGGAAAGAAGTTTTGTCTCATTGGTGGTACCTAATAAAGTGACTGCATCCCTGTTTTCTTTGTTCTTTATGACCAAAAAAATTATCAGTTGGGAATATACAAATTACTCTATAATGCCTCTGTGACATTTGTGTACCAGACCCGCTGGTTTAAGAACAAAGATATATCCTTATAATACATTGACTTTTAGTACTGATACATACACTTTGACACAGATACACTCTGCATATGGCTGTATCTCTCTCAAGGTATATGCGTCTGTTTGAATGTACTTTTTTTTGTGTGTGTGTGTATCAACATAAAAATTTATAGTGAGTATATCTAACTTAGTTTACATGAATATCAGTTTGCATATCTTTTAAAAGTGTCAGTGCGAAGACATTAAATTCTTTTCTGCATATAAGAGATAACAGGTGGCAAGCATGTACACAAAAAAAAGTGTATGTATCTTTATGCAGTGTACTAAAGGAAGTGTATATCTGTATCAAAGAAAAATAAGAAATATGTAGAAAATATATGGCTGTCTTGTTTATAAACTGTATTATCAAACATAAGGAAACTGTGAAATTACCTTCGGTCCATCAGGTCCATGGCCTCCAGCCATACCTTTTTCACCCGCTAATCCTGAGGCTCCGGGTTCTCCTCTTTCCCCTGGATTACCACGCTCCCCCTAAAAATAAAAACAAAGCTCTAAATATGCCAATTAAGATTTTAAACATAATTTGGCTTCTTCAGGTACAATAAGAAACTTACTCTAGGACCAAGTGGGCCTGCAGCTCCAGGATCCCCTGGTACACCCTGTTATCAGAAATAAAATACAATGTTATATTCACTTATATATGGTAATGGGCGTATCTGACCCGCTTTGCAGAAAAGATACAAAACGGAGAAAAATTCGACAAATGCATTGAAATCTATGGGTGACAAATTTGTGACAATTTGTTTTCACACATCTATGGGCGTCTTTTTCACGGTGAAACCTGGCAAAATAAATTCACTCATCACTACTTATATACAACTAAATATTTAACATGTAATTATTTTGAACATTTTTAAAACTTAGGTATAGGAAAACAGCCCTGTTTGTTTATTGAACAATACTATAATAGTAGGGCCAAGAGGTTACCCTTCATATATTTAGACTTGCTTAGCCAAACAGTGTTTGGATGTTAAAACAAAAATCTCATTGGTATGATCAGTTCAACAATTTAGCCTGACTGCAGAGCTTAAAGAATGCAACTTGCCCTGAGGTATTGTCTATTCCCAGCTTGGAATGACCATGGCTTATTTATTGCCTTGGGAAATGGACTGGTCACAGGAATAGGAATGTATGGAATGATCACTGGGAAAGATGAACAATACTTTTAATGATCAGCTTAATGAAAGACAGGCTGAGAGAGCTGGGATCCAAATGTTCCCATAGTCAGTCTGTGACACAATTACTAATGCATGATGTATATTTTATTTCATTATAGACTGCATTGCATTGAATTGAATATAGTATATACTATGTACTGTATGCAACAAAAGTTAATACCCAGTGTGATATTGATGCATTGCAAACCTCTTCCTCCTTAATAGAGTTAATTCAGATGTGGAAAATAATTGAAAAAATTCCATTGTTCATTAACTGTTGGATATGAACAAGCACATGTTCTGGCACCCCCCAGGGCTTCATTGACTTGCATCTATTTGATGCTCTGTACCTTGTGTAACATGCATATTTGTCTGCACTTCTGGCACAAGGTGCAATATGCCTCTTGTTTGTAAATGTCCCTTCATAATTCAACATCCACGCTTAACAATGCAGAAAATTTCTCCATGCCTAATTAATGTCCATATAAATCTAACATACTCCATAAACATCACTACTAAGTCTTCTAAATACAATAGCTCATGGTCTTTTTTTAAAAAAAAAAAGTGAATTCACAGAAACAAAATGATCCTTTCTCTAACTCAAATGAAATTCTGGTTGGCAAGAATTCTTTCTGCATACTGCAACGTGGATGTGAAAAGCAATATATGGACAGATTTAATTGAATCAGTATCAGTACTGACAAACTGAAGCCCAGTTGAGCTTTCCTAGCCAACTGCTAACATTTAAATTCAATTACAATTCTTTCTGAATTAAACTAATTTGAGCAGATTCCTTATCTGCCTTTTTTTATCCTAAAATTGCTGTAGATCAATACATACCAACCCTAAACAAAAATCTGCCCCTTACTTTAATATATGTATAAATGCAATAAAACGATGTATAAAATCTATATATTTTTAAATACATCTACACCATGACAAGGTATACATAACTGTACAGGATTGCTAGAAAACCTAGCGGAGGAACTTTAGATCTGGTTTGTATATACAAATGAAATATTTACAGACAGGATTTCCGACTGTACAATAGAATCTAAGGACGTAAATATGTTTTCAATAATTTATCTTTTCTATTGACCATTTAATGTTATGATGCTTAGAACTCACCTCATCGCCTGGCTTTCCAGTTTCTCCTGGTGGTCCTGGTGGACCTGGTAAACCCTAAAAAATAAAAACAAAAATAAATATATATAATAAAATTGGATAACATCCTTTGTAATAAAGAACAGTATAACCTGCACCATCCATTGATAAGAATGTGATTGAAGACTTTGTCACAGATAGAGCTGAAATTAAAATCTTACACCCTATCAATCTTCTACATATAAAGCTTGTTTTTGTTGCTTTCTATGTTTCCTGCGAAATTCCAGCCTTGAAGAACATATAAGATAATAATTTGCCTTAAACAAATAAACAAAACTTTTACCTTAAGCAATTGAACATCATTCTGTTCAATGGGGCTATAGTTCAAGCACTAAGAAATATCACCCATATGACTACTACTCCCCTATGCAACTGTTATGTTAAATGTGTAATTGTCAGTATTTCTGAATGAGCAGTAACCATTGTTACTATAGGGCATTACAATGTTGGCCCATAAATATTAAATACCTGAAATCCGGTTGGACCTGGAGGACCTTGTTCTCCTCTTTCTCCGGCTGGGCCCTAATTAAACAAAATAAAACACATTAGATTACTTTCAAATTTTGCACTCCACCTTAAGAAGTCTTTCACCTACTACACCACAAATAACGACAAATTATTTTTCAATTTGGCATCTCTGTACAATTTGTTTTTAAATGTGTTTGTTCCCCTCTTTAGTTTCCTACTGGCTGGTGTGTTATGACACCTACAATGCTTTTTAAAACGTACAATTTTGCCAACTTACTGAAGGGCCTGTAGGGCCAGAAGGACCGACTTCACCATCTTTTCCAGGAGATCCCTATTAATGAAATTTAGAATATTAGTAAAAACATAACCATTACAAACTAAACAAGCAATTAAAATAAATTAAACTTACTCTTTGACCTGGAACTCCAGCAGTGCCTTGTTCACCTGGTTTTCCTGGATCTCCCTATCAGAGAATATAATCATATTTATACAAAAATTAAGAAATATCTCAAAGTTAACTTTATTGCACTGTATCTTACACTGCCGCCTTTTGGACCAACAGATCCCATAATGCCAGGTTCACCACGTATTCCAATTGGACCAGGTTGGCCAGGGCGACCATCTTCTCCAGGAGCTCCCTGCAAAATATTTTTTGTATCTTTATACATTTCTTTATGTAACAAATTCCCAGAGAGAGCAAGAGAGAAGAAGAAAGAAGAAGATGATTTATGGGGTTATGTAAATAAAAGATACTATGTTTGACCAGGTGCAGTAAACCCATAGCAACCAATCAGCAGGTAGAAATTACTGGTCATCTGTTTAAAAGCAAACATCCTATTGGTTGCTATAGATTACTGCACCTGGGCAAACATAGACCTTTATTACATATGGTGGTGTGAACCTTACTAAGCATTTCACGGGTTATCCGTTATGTCTCAAAAATTACAGAGTCTTTCCTAATATGGTTTATTGGTTTCTAGCAAGTCGTAAAATTTCAATGCATATTCATATAATGTGTAATATATGTCCCAATCAAAAAATATGCTATAGATGTCTAATAGAAGGACAATTTTTTGTCAGAAAAAAAACAGTTTTTTGTGCCAGAAAAAACAGCAAAAGCATTATTAGAATTTCTTTATGTTACTGGAAAAAATGCACATTGACTGCAATGCATTTGGAGAATATTCATTTCACGAATTTTGGGAATTTTTTGCTAAAGCATTATCACTATCCGCCGTAAAAATAAATTCAGCTTCTTTTCAAACGAAAATTTCTACAGCTGCCATAAATTGTAAAGGTTCTCAGCAGTGATGGGCGAATTTTGGGCATTTCGCTTCGCCGAAAAATGGTGAAAAATTTGTGAAAATGCAGCAGCATCCAAAACAAAACAAACGCCAGCGTCCGTTTTTTTTTTAACGCAAATTTTCGTGACAATTTTTCAAACTCCAAATGCATTAAAGTCAATGTTCTTATGGGTGTTTTTCTTTGGCAAAATTTTACGCTGCAAATTTTTACCGCAGTTTTGCGAAAAATTCACACATGGTGAAATCTGGAATTTCATCGCAAATCCATGGCTGGTGAATAAATTTGTTCATCATTACAATTGGGGGCCCATTTACTAAGGGTCGAAGTGAATTCGAAGTGAATTTTCAAATTCAAAAACTTCGAGTTTCGTAATTCGTAATTTTTGGGTACTTCGACCATCGAATAGGCCAAAATCCGATTTGAATTGAAAAAACGTTGAATATTTGTACTGTCTCGTTAAAAAACTTCGACTTCACCACCTTAAACCTGCCGAATTGCTATGTTAGCCTATGGGGACCTCCTAGAACCTATAGTCAGTATTTGGCTAAGTTTTTAGAAGTCAAAGTTTTTTTTTGAAAATCGATCGATCGATTAAATCGTTTGATCGAACGATTTGAATACGATCGAAAACTGCTAAATTCACTCAAAAAAAAACTTTGACTATCAAATTCTACAATTCGATGGTCGAATTTCGAAGTTTTACCACTTCGAAATTTGACCCTTAGTAAATGTGCCCCTTGATGTATATTGGAAAGTTGATTAGAAATTAAATTTCTTTTATTACTCAAATTTTATATTTTGGTTACATCCCCTTTGAATAGACATTTGATTAATATAACTGCTGCAAAGAGGAAAGGGAGCTTCTATCAACAGCATCAAAACATAATATGTTTAACTAAATTCTATAATAAACAGCACAATGCTACTCTTATTTTTGTATCTAAAAATTGTTTTATACAATTCACAACACTTACCACTGGTCCTGATTTGCCTTCAGGGCCCTGGACTCCAGGATTTCCAGTTAAACCCTGAAATGCATTCATAACAGTACATGTTCAACAATGAGATACTCTGCAATTTGCTTTGCAAAAAAAAGAATAAATAAATGATGATAAGACAGAAGAGGCTTATGCCTCAGTTGCAACTTGTGGGAGGAGTGAAAGGGGCAGCAAGTCAAGAGAGCCAGTGGGCAGCAAGTGGTGACTATACAGACCTGAGTTGCAGGGAGTAGGGCACCAATATCACATGGCCTGGCACAGCTTAATTCATGAAAACTAGAGGATTTCTATAAGAGTAAAACAACATGGGCGATTTCCATCCGTTTCCGTCAGATCCGACGGGTACAACGGAAAATAACGTAAGCAGCAGCAATGTTGGACGGTGTTGCATCGTTCATCCGACATGAAGCGACTGTCGGATGCAGTTGCAACATGCAGTGTCTGCATCCAACAGTCATGTCTGATGAATGCTGCGACACCATCCAACATTTCTATTTCTTACCTAATTTCCTGCTGCATCCGACTTGATGCCTACGTTTTGCACAGCACCTCGATTCTGCCGAAAATACATGTAAATCGCCCATGTAGTTCTATCCTTAAACCTGTGTTGGTCTGGCCCACCAGGATAGTAGGAAAACTTCTGGTGGGCCAAGGTGTCAGTGGGCCTTGCTTCTCAACAAACCATTTGTCTTGTATGTTTACACAATGGCCACTTCCCATTTCTATATGACAAGAGAAATAATGGAGGGACAAATTGGGGATAATAATATAAATAATGAGAGTGAGTAAAGAGAAAGGAATAACAGTTTGGAAAGTGGGCCTATAGTCAAAGATTTTCTGGTGGGCCCCTGGCACCCCAGTTTGACACTGATAAAAACTTCATATTTTAATTTCTTACCCTAGCACCAGGAAGGCCAGGCTCACCAAGGCGCCCAGGGTCTCCATTTGTTCCTTTAGGACCTGAAGTTCCTGCAACTCCTCTTTCTCCTTGTGCTCCCTGTGTGTTATTGATCAATCAGAATCATTAGCTTTTAACTCACCTCTAAGTAAAACAGACATGCTAACATTTTTTATTCTTTAATGTAAAAATCCTCTTGTGTTTTACTTATCAGAGCATAATTACATTCAAATAATAATAATACGATACATTTGTTATATATTACCTTTGGTCCAGGCAATCCATCTGATCCAGGAAAACCACGGTTACCAGGAGTACCCTACAATAAAATACATTTGCATTTTTACTGTTTGTAAAAACTTAAAATATTATAGGTTGAACAGCCGGAAAACACTTCATAGGAGACAATGTATATTATAATAATATGGCAATGCCTGTTAAACAAGTTTAAGAGCTACACAAAATGCAAATAAAAAATAGGAACGCGCAAAACACAAAATGAAGACCAATTGCAAGTTTGATGCTGACGTCATTCTAAAAGTTAAGGGCAGTGACAAAGAGGTCATTTACAAAACAACCAAAATGCTGTGCCATTGAAGTGAATGTGAATGTTTCAAATATCTGTTCCACAGCTATCATTTTTTATTAGTTCTTTATATATTTAACAATTTATTTAAGTTCTCAACTGATAGATTTGGCTATATCTAACTGTCTAATTCCAGCATGAGTCAGCAATAAGCATGCTCTTCTGTCAAACTGCATGGCTGAGTTGTTTGCAGCAGGAAAAAAAAATTAGGTTAAAAAAACTATATAATATATCCATGGGTTCACACACTCAAAGGTACAAAAATTCAAAGGCAAGAGTGGTATATTTAAAAAAATTTTTTACTTTTGCTTTACTAAATATTTTGCTGAATTGGTGTGCCCTCCATCCATTGCTAATTAAGAAAAACACTTTATATCTCAAAAACTAAAAGAAAAAACTTTTACAGTTTTAAAATGGGAAAAAACATTAATTATCGGTCCTTAACATCAGCTTGTATTACAGATGTAACCTCACGTTCTAATGTGGCTATTGGCAACATTCATAGTGCAAGTTAGCACCTAGGTTTATAAATGCTTGAGACAGGAGCAATTTGTGTTTAATGGATTTCTTACCCTTTCACCAATTGGTCCAGGTGGTCCCACACTTCCTTGGTCTCCACGAGGACCTCTTTTTCCCTCTTCACCTAGTGGGCCTGTTGCACCTTGAGGACCATGTGAGCCCTATTATAAATATCAATTGTGTTGTTAATAAAAAAAAAAAAAAATATATATATATATATATATATATATATATATATATATATATATATATATATATATATACACATATTGACATAGTGTAAAGGTTTAAAATGCAATTATGTGGTATAGTATAAAGCACATGTAACAGGGGCATGTTATCAGTCAGAATATTCAAGAAAATTAAGAAATGTCCCACACTGCTTCTGATGCCTCATCCTGAGATGAACCAGATAAGCAAGGTAAAATTGTGTGATTCAAACTCACCTGACCAGTTCCGTTTTTTCCCCTAACAGGAGCACCAGCCCAAGGAACAAACCTAGCTCTATACTTAGCACCTGCCATAAGCAACTTGAAAATAGTACCATGTTTTTTGCAATTTGCCTTTTTTCTTTCTACTTAAACGTATCTCTTTAATCTTTTAGAATGAAGTGCTACTGACATTGGGTGGATGGGTCAAATGAATTTCTTTTTACCGGACCTGACATTTCTTTTTACCTGTTGCTTACCATATATATTCTTTATAAATGCATATTGTGCTGTGAATTTAAAAGTATGCACAGGTTTAATCAAGTGTTTTGCAACAGGACACGTCCCACTACATTCTTATTCTACCTCTTTATGTACATGTACATGTGACATATAAGACAGACACTATACATAGAGGACCTTCAGTTCCAACTTTTTCATTCTGTTCCCTGTATGCTGAATGGTACAAGTACAAGAGTGTAGGGTTAGTGATAATCAAGATTAGCCTGTTCAAATAAAGTTAACATGCTGGTGTGGGCGCAATCATCACTGTGACATGTTTACTGAATATAAGAGGATGCCAGATTGCCAGGGTCCCAGGCTCATGTCCTGATTCTAAAGTTCTTGTGTGCCCTATTATTATTTGATGTTCTGGTTACCAACGTTTTGCCTGACCCTGACCATTCTGGTTGCATTACTTAACTAGTGCCTGATTATTGGACTTGCTTAACCGACCAGATACCTTGTTATTATTATTATTATTACCCAGATCCACCCTCAATCACCTCTTCTCTTCCTTTTGTCACTCATGATCCATCCTTGAGCCTCATGTGACATCTTAGTCTTAGTTCTGCTTACTTATACTATCTCCCCGCAACCTTGAGTCTCTGTCCTACCCTTCTATAAGATCCCCTTTCCTCGCCACCCCTGATGGCTGGTAATTAGGGATGGGCGAAGTTTTTCGCTTTGTTTCACTGCGGAAATTACGGCCATTCATATGGCGGTGTGCGTCAAAAAAAAATCACTGCATGTCAAAAAAGCTTTGATGCCCATAGACTTTAATGGGTGTCGGCGACATTTCAAGGCGGCAAATTTTTGGCAAAACGAAACAGGTCAAATTCGCCCATCCCTACTGGTAATTACTTATTAAAAAAAGGTATTGACACTATGTATATTTATTCAGAACACTAGAGGGTGTTCTTCACAAAAAAACAGGAAATCTGACATCATTGTATGAACTTTTAAGGTGATTTTATCACTGATTGGATAATTGTTTGAGAAGGTGGAGCATTGTGTGGTTTTAAATTTGTACACAAGATGGGCTAATCACACTTGGAAAAGGGTCCTTGTCGTCTCGAAACACGTGGAATTTGGAATAAAAGATGTTTGCGGCCTCCTTCATACTAAGGGAATTGTCGAATAATTGGCTTTTACAGTGTGATCTAACTAAGAAGGTGAGCCCACTTAATAAGGAGTTAAGGGACGTGCTGGGAAAACTGCATAAGATTATTAAAAAAAAAGGTGGCAACGTTATACTAGACTAAAGAAACACTATTAGAACTTGGCAAAATTCTGCAGTGTGTGTTTGTATATTTTGATATTCTTTACGGTGTTATAATAAGTAGACTAAATTAACCTTGTTTTAAGATAAGGTGGAACCTAAACAAACACTGGCCACAAGTTAGCATTTCATAAAAAAAATGTCTGAAAATTCTCACTGTGTAAATTAGCTAAATGCTGTTTTCTTTTTTTTATATTCTAATGACTATTACATATACGGTCTAGTTGTGGAAAAAATGTACTTACAGGTTCTCCTTTCGGCCCTGCTTCTCCTTTGAAGCCTGATACTCCCGGATCACCCTGTAATATAAAAAAAAAGTCATATGAATCAGCATTCAAGTTTTTTTAGAATTACTTTAGTACAACAACGGTTTAGTTGATGCAAAGGCCTGGAGTGTATTGTTTAGATTGATCCTGAAGATATCTAAATATACCATAATAAAATAATCAAATTCAGGCATTAAAGCACCTATAAGGGGTCACTTACTTAGACACAAGCACAAGAACTTTAATGGGTGCACAGGCATGCCCCTTAGCCCCTTAGAAGCCAGCAGGTGAAAGGAAGCTCTGCCCTTACCACCTGCCATAGGATAGGCAAAAAGCACAGGGCCTCATTGATGTTTATACCTGTCTGTGCACAAGTGATGTGGAGTGTAGGAGGGGGACACCTATATGCCTTCCCTTGCCCACACCTCTCTGCCACTTTTATAGAACACTTGAAGATTACGCACAATAGCCAATCAAGCCATTTTGATTCAATTAACCCAACTAGTCTGTGAATTTCATAAAAAACAATAAACTAGTTTGATTCATTCAATCAAAATTCCCCAAAAGAACAAACAGCTAGAAACTGCAAGATTCTCCATTTGATCTATGATAAATCTGTTAAAGGAAAACTATACCCCCCAAACAATATAGGTCTCTATTAAAAGATACTGAGTAAAACAGCTCATGTGTAAAACCCTGCTACATGTAAATGAACCATTATCATAATAATATACTTTTTTAGTAGTATGTGCCATTGGGTAATCATAAATAGAAAATTGCCATTTTAAAAAACAAGGGCCAACCCCTGAGATCGTAAGATTCACTGTGCACACATACAAACCACATGTAAGGTCACATGAGCCAATTAACAGACAGAGTTCTGCCTTTTGCTTCCTCACTTCTTCCTGTTACAGTTAGTGTTGTAGTATTTCTGGTCAGGTGATCTCTGAGGCAGCACAGATAGAGTCACGAAATGGTGGTTCAAGGCAAGAGATGTAAAAGGGCAATATTTATGTAAATATATATTCCAGTTTGGTAAGATTCTTTAATATGTCATTCAATTTGATATAAACTATCTGTTGCTTAAGTATTCATTTTGGGGGTATAGTTTTCCTTTAACCCTAATTATAACTTGTTTAACGTGAACTTTCTGTAACATTTCTCATTCTCAAAACTGTCCGTGAGATGTGAATGTTCTGCAGCTTTCCAGCTGTTGTTGGGGAAACAACAGCTGGACTGCTGCATTAGTCATCTCTGGTATGAATAATCAGAAGAAATCATTTCATCTGGGGAGAAACTTCCTCGACACCACACTGATTATGTTAAAAAAAAAAAAAAAAAAAAAAGAGGACAACTATTGTCATAAACCTTCATAAGTTGAGATTTATGTTTAAGAGTTAATCATTACCATAGAGCCTCTGATTCCCATTGCACCAGTGCTTCCTTGAGGTCCAGGAGATCCAGGTGGGCCTATAAGTCCAGGTGCTCCTGCAACTCCAGAAACCCCCTACAACAAAATCAGCAGTGATTTTATTCCATATTCAAACATATAAATGACAGATACACATTACTTCCGATTACTTACAGTTGGTCCTTTTGCTCCTGGTGCCCCATCAGTTCCTACAGTGCCCTAGAAAAGAATGTTTTTAAATTGAGACATTTTTCAAAGTAAATTCATGTTCCCATGTCTCTGAAAGTGATACTGACACTAAAAAAAAATATTTTCAAAATACTAATCTACATTAAAAGTTACCTATAGGTCATGTTGTTAGTTTTTCGCTGATAGTTCTGCTTTTTTAAGTAATTGTTACTTGAATTTCCTAAACTTGACTGTTTGGCCAACCTGACTGTCCCATCTCAGCCTGTCAGTTACAGCGCCGGATTTCTCTGAGGCGCGCCCCTAGGCCGCGCGGTCCGACCAGGCGGCCGCGCGGTCCTAGCGCCCACCTCACCTCACTTTCTCAGCGCGCCGGCGAAAAAACGCCGGCGCAGCTGCTGTAAATGAATGGGGACGCACGCGTCCCCATAATGCGGCTGGGCGGCATGCCGCCCCTATTTTTTTGCCGCCCTAGGCCCGGGCCTATGCGGCCTTGCCGCAAATCCGGGCCTGGTCAGTTAGAGTTTCTAATGCTAACGGACTCCTGCTGCACAAATATGGCAGCCCCCTCATACAGGAACATGGGGGTAAGAAAGACAATGTAAAAGCATCAGGCAAATACTATTATGGCAAAATTATAAATAGGATTCAGGCAATGTTATGATAGATAATAAAAAAATGACTATTTTCTGGTGTCAGTATCTCTTTAAGGGCTAAGTATCTCATGATATGTCATTGTTTATATAAAATAATATGATCTTTATATGGACTAGCAACATGTAAGTATTTTTTTCTATAACAGTTGTTCAATATGATCCATTACTAACTATTTTGAGGAACTATATGTTACATTAAACATGTTACAAAATAAACGGATGGGTAAATTATATAGTATATTATTATTATAGTATAGTATATAATATGTTATTATTATAGTATAAAAATTTATAAATGGGCCTCATCAGCTAATGTTTAAAGTAAGTGTAACAAAAAGAATTTTAGCATATTATATAGAATAAGTGCATATTTTTGCTGTATAATGCTTGAAACTAAAGTCAATTGCAGAATAACATGGCCCGATTAGAACCAACTTACTGGAAGTCCCTGTGAACCAGCAGGTCCTTGGTGTCCGGTTTCACCTCTCGACCCTTGTGGACCTTCAGGTCCTCGAGCGCCAGTTGGACCAGCTTCACCCTAGGAAAAAGCAGAATACAAATCTTTGTTAATCAGCAATAAACTAGATATACTATGTATACAAAGCATTTGAAGTATATTAAGCTTTATCTGAATACTCTGCTATTAAAATGTAATTTGGGGTAGCATAATAAATTTATGATTGGTATTTTTTCTAACTGTAGATTATTTTATATTTATAAAATACTAATCATGCATTTTAAAGGCATGTCATACATTTTAAATAAATATAAAGATTTGTGTTCCCATATCTAGAAAGCTCAGAATTCCATCCCATACATTCCATTCCATAGATTTCTATTTGAATAAAATAATTCACATTTTAAACTGATTTTCTTTTTATCTGTGATAAAACAGTAGTTTACACCTAGGGGGTTATTTATCAAAATCTGAAAAGTCCTCTATTTTCTGAAAACTACTCTGACCAAATCCGCACATGACTTTTCCCCCCTATTTATCAATACATTTTTCCAAAAGTTTCGTATGCAGGAAAAACCTTGATAAAATCATGAAAAAAATCAGAATTGTAATAATTTTTAGGATTAGTCGCCAAATTTTTTTGGATTTGATGCCCGAAACCATGAAATCTTCAGATAATTTAATGAAAAAAGTGCAGACCAGGATATCAACGGGACCTCTGACATTGACTTCTACATGAGCTCAGCAGGTCTGAGTTGGAATACTTTTTTATTAGGCCCTTTAACACATCAGAGTTTACTAAATTTAGAAAAAAAATTGTTTGTTTTTTTCTATGAAAAATGTGTGTTTTTCCCCTCTAAAAGTTTGACCAGAAATAATTGGACTTTAATAAATAACCCCTTAAAGTATGGAAATCCCAATTATGGAAAGACCTTTATCCAGAAAAAGGTTCTGAGAATTCTGGTTATCAGGTCCCATCGCTGTAGTACACAATACCCACTTGACTTAAAAAAAACTTTCAATTACCATGGAGCATGCAATGTCCTAATACTTTCATACTTTCATTATATTTAATGTTTATTTATATGCAGTTCTTAACTAATCTTGTCTGTGGGTGGGAGATTATAGGTTAGAATCCCTAACACCTGATTATTACAATTTGGTTGGCCTGCCGGCCAAGAGATCAGGGCAATGAAATATGGTCATCCATGTGTATGGTCAAATTCAGTAAAGGTAGTTTACTAGGACTACATGAGAATCTGCCATAAAGGCCCGGCCTAGGGAGGCAAACATTTAGGGGTGGCATGAGATGTAGAGGACTGAGCTGCCTCAGGGCGCCGCCAAGGAAAATCTGGCCCTGGCCACCTGTCTGGTTTAAACAGCTCAGATTTTGATGGGCTTCCTTATGATTGACGCAGCAATCGGCCAATTATCAATCTTCACATCGTAGCCCTGCCTCTGACATCACACCCCCCTTGGATCATCATCACTCCACCCCTATTACATCACATTTCCGCCCCCTGCCTGGAGTCAGATTGGGCAAAAAGTGGCCACCCTAAGTATAGACTAGGGATGTAGCGAACTGTTCGCCGGCGAACTAGTTCGCACGAACTTCGACTGTTCACGTCCGCCGCGAACGTCGCGCGACGTTCGCCAATAGGCGTTCGCGTCAAAATCGTTCGACCATTCGACCGCTAAAATCGAAGGATTTTCGTTCGAATCGAACGATCGAAGCCATTGGATTGAATGAAATCATTCGATCGAATGGCTTCGATCATTCGATTCGAACGAAAATCCTTCGATCGAACGATTACAATCCTTCGATCGTTCGAATCGAACGATTTTCGGATGTTCGAAGTTCGCGAACAGTTCGCGAACTGTTCGCAATTTTTGCCGGTGTTCGCGAACGGGTTCGCGAACACATCGGCGGCGGTTCGCTACATCCCTAGTATAGACAAGGGTTTAGCAAATAGATTTGGTTGTTTGTTTTATGTTTATATTTATTGGAATTAAAAGCAGGCTTTTATGTCAGTAATATCAATTGTACTTCACAAGGTTACAAATTATAATTTGAAATAAATAAGTAGTATTAGTATTGTTTCTGAATGTTTGGAATTTTTACAGAAATGTTCTTTATACAGCCATTGGGAATTCTGCCTTTGACCTTTATTATGTGTTCTAAATTAGTATACCAAATCCCAGCATTTTTTAATTTTCTAAAGCCAAGAAAGCATGAGAAATAAACTTACTACATACCATTTAAAAATGTGGTTGTTTAATTCAATCTGTAACTCATTATCTAACTAAACTAATTAAAGCATAGATAGAGCAAAAGGGGTTTGCTGGTTCAAATGCAAAAACAATTCTCTCTCCAGCTAAGCGAGTAACGCCTGCACATCAAAGGAATATTGTTTTACAACATTATTATTTTGTACTCCCCTAACACAGAATGAGATGCAGGCTGTATTGTGATATCAAAATTACAGGTATAGGATCCGTTGTCGGGAAACCTGTTATCCAGAAAGTTTCAAATTATGGGTAGGTCAATAATAGAATCAATTGCTTTCAAATAATTCACATTTTTAAAAATGATTTCCCTTTTCTTGGTTATAATAAGACAGTACTTCAACTTCACTACTTCAGATTAAGTCAGTCTAATTTCGCATTTCAGTCACCTTAAGGGGCAGATTTATCAAGGGTCGAATTTCGAAGTAATGGGAGTTTTTTTTGATTAAATATCAATGTTTTTTTCTGCGGATGAATAGGCTGTATTCGAAACGAAGTAAGATCGTATTCGATCGAATCCGATTCAGAGTATTTTAAAAAAAAACTTTTCAAAGCCAATTGACTCCAAATAGGTTCGGCGAATGGTTGAAGTCAAAGTTTTAAAGAGAAAGTACATGATAAATTTCAATATACGAATTTTAAATTTTTTTCCCTAGTTGAAGTACACAAAAATATCTCGAAGTTCAAATTTTTTTACTTTGAATTTTCAATTAGATCCTTGATAAATCTGCCCCTAAGTGTCAAGGAGGAATTTGGGTCATTTCTAGTGTGTCTGTATTTTGCTTATCTAAGGGGCCCATTTACTTAGCTCGAGTGAAGGAACAGAGGAAAAAAAACTTCGAATTTCGAATGTTTTTTTTGGCTACTTTGAGCATCGAATGGGCTACTTCGATCCTTCGACTACAACTTCGAAGCAAAAGGTTCGAACTAAAAATCGTTCGACTATTCGACCATTCGATAGTCGAAGTACTGTCTCTTCGACCCCCTACTTCGACACCTAAAACCTAACGAAGTCAATCAACTGCCCTGGTTTCCAAAAGCAAGTATTTGTTGCTGAAGACCAAAATAGTAACTGTTAAAACATTTTCAGATTTCAGTAGAAATACCTGCTGAGATATGTATTAGCTAAGACTGGGACAAACATCCCTTTCTATTATTCAGTTGTAGAACAAATATAAATTAGCCTTTTTTTTACAGAAACATCACTTGAGGGCAATTTTATGTAGAGTCTGTACTGCTGGCGAGAGCAACTACATACAGTACTTCCATTTTAATTAGTCCTTCGTGTTAAGTGACCTGTCTTTATTAAAAATCTGTATAGACAAGTTTCCAAGCATCCTGTAGAAGTTTTTACATAGTTATTACAACAAGCACTTTATTAAACATGTTAATGGATTTTTTCATGATTTATTAAAGTATGATGGTGTTAAAAGTCTGAATAAAAAAGTAAGCCAACTCAGACCTGCCGAGATCATGTAGAAGTCAATGGCAGACATTCAGAATATTCTGATTTGCGCTGGGTTTCCAAAAAAAGTTGCAGTATTCGGGCGTCAAACCCGAAAAAGTCACAGTTTTCTTTATAATCTTATTGAGATTTTTTTGGATGCAAGAATTTTTCAGGAAAATATAATGATAAATAGAGTGAAGAATGATCAATTCACTGATGTCTGGAGTATTTACAAATACCAATATCAAATTTGCTTTTGCTCTACCTAGTGACAGAATGCAGACACTATAATAAATGTTAATATTTAGAAGCCTTGTCTATTGCAGAACTACAAAAATAAAAATGTGACTTTACATAACATACATCTGAACAGTAATTGAAAAGACAAAAATGATTTCCTTTGCTTTAATGTAGTTTGGCAATGGGAAATGGAGTCACGCATGTGAGCGAGATAAGATTAAGACAAAGACAGAAGGAGCCAGGGAGCAATAGTATAGGGATCAGGAAGCAGAAAAGCACAGGTACTAGGCTAGACCTGGATCTGAGAACCAAACTGCAAAGAAATAGAATGAGACCCATACACAGCTAAACAAAAGTTTATTTGTGGATTGCAATTTAAAATATAATTTGTGTTAATTTACAGTAATTTTACATTTAAATAACAAAGATCCATTATTTTGCTTAATTTATCCAAAGCTATTCATAATTCTAAGAAATGTCATTATTTAGAGTTCAAAAACTAATATGAAAAACAAGATTACATAGAGGAAAAAATAGAATGGTAGATATTACCTTCATACCAGGGTTGCCTGGAAATCCAGGTGCACCAGTTAACCCAAGAGGACCCTGTTAGATAAAACATATAATTCAGCAAATGCTTATCTGTCCATATTAAAAAAAAATCTTCTGCTACCTTATAGCTAAACTTCAATACTATATGGCCGATTTACTAACAATCACATTTCTATTTATTTCACAAATCTTGAAAAAAATTAGTTTTTTCTACATTTCTTAAAAGTTTTAAAAATACAAATTTAAGATCTATTAAGTGTAAATACCACGAAAACCACTAATGAAAACATAGTTGTCGAGGAGACCGTTTTTAATCAATTCAGACCTTTTTTTTTTCGCTAGGAATTGTCAAAAAAACTAAAAAATTTTAGAGGTTTAGAGGTGTTCATATTTTTATTTAGCACATTGTTCAACCTTTTAAATAAATGTCATGACATTTCTGGTGTTAGAGAAAGTGAGTTTAGTTATGGTTTCGAAAACCTCTACAATTCGACCTTTAAAGGAACAGTAACGTCAAAAAATAAAAGTGTTTTAAAGTAATGAAAATATAATGCAGTGTTGCCCTGCACTGGTAAAACTGCTGTGTTTGCTTAAGAAACACTACTATTGTTTATATAAATAAGCTGCTGTGTAACAATGGGGGCAGCCATTCAAAGTAGAAAAGGCTCAGGTTACACAGCAGATAGCAAATAAGCTCTGTCTGTCTAATGGTGTTATCTTTTATCCATCAGTTAACCTGTGCCATATAGCCGTTTTTCATTTTCCGCCATTGCTCCCCAGCAGCTTGTTTATATGAACTATAGTAGTGTTTCTGAAGCAAACAGTTTTACCAGTGCAGGGCAACACTACATGATATTTTCATTACTTTAAATCACTTACATTTTTTGGTGTTACTGTTCCTTTAACAGCTCTGTACTTTTTCACTAGTTACTGTATTTCAGCTCAGTGGTTCTTTTAGGGCATGGGGTTCTATGATCTATAAGGGCTATTATTCTACAGTCCTTAGAACTCCTGCAGTGGTGCCTGGTGCTCTTCAGAGCACAGAGGCCTTTGAATAGAGTGATACCTGTTTTAAGCAAAACTCTATCCAAGAGAAGTGGGCAGGGGGAAGCACATAAGTGTTATCTCTCAATTCCACTAACTTGTGATACATTCAGACCGGATGCTGCATTCTGCTCCTCAGGACAAATTTTCAAGCTTAGGTTTTCCCATGTATTTTTATTCAGGAGCTCCAAACGCTGCAAAAGTATTTATTAACTCTACTCTATATTATAAGCTGTTATTGCCTCCAGACTCTAGAATGTCCAGGAACTATATTATCAATTGAATGAACCATGTTCCAGAGTAAAAGTATTTTATTTTATAAACATAGCATAATGTTAAATGAGCTTTAATTTTTGAAAAATGCCTTATGTTTTATAACAAAAACTTAAACCAACTTACTATTGGCCCAGCCAGTCCAACAAGTCCATTAGCACCCCTTGTACCCTGAAATATAAAGAACATAAGTTTCAAAAGACTATTCAAATATAATGAATGAATATTCATGTTATAGTATATCTGAAGAACTGATTAAGAACAGAATTCATTAATCTGCCAAAGACCATAGCTTTTGGTGCATAGCGGGGTTCACTTGCTAATACTGGATGTTCTCCAATGCAGTCAACCCTAACAACAATTTAACAAATAGATTTAATCAGTAATCTGCAGGTAAAATACTAACAACAAATTTCAGTGGTTACTGCATTGATGCAAATTTTCCAGTTTAAAAAAAATGAGCTCCAAATGTGCCTGTGATTAAATGCTCCGTGTAAGCACAAAATAAATATGGCTACCTTTTTTATACAATGTAAGGGGTGTTGGAACCTCTTTCTAATGAAAAGTTTAAACAACAGCAGCAATCAATTGTGGTCCAGTCTTTGTTTTAAACAAACATTAAGATAATGTCATTTGTTTGCTACTTGCCTAGTAACCTATAGTATTTGCCAATCAGCTGATTGAAAACAACATCTGATTTGCTATGGTTTACTATATGTGAGGAAAGCTTAAGACTATTTATTGCATTGCCCAGATATATTTTTAAAAATAAATTATTTAACTTACAGGTGTTCCCTGAGATCCGATCCTTCCTCTTTCTCCGGGCATTCCCCTGGGTCCCTTTAAAATAAAAAGCAAGGTTAAACATTTAACAGTTTTAAATTAAATTAGCAATTTATAACACCAAATCTTGTTCAAAGCTTTGTTTAATAAAGTATAATATGTAATTTTAAGAAGAATACATGAATATTTTTTTTTAGGTCCAAGCCTCGTTATTAAAGGAGATCAGGTATCTGTAGATATGCTTAATATATTGTTCCAATAAAAGTGAAAGTTTGAAAGTCTGTTTGTTTTTTTAACTTCCATCATGTGATGGAAAAAAATACCAATTTAAATATACACTATACACATGTGTGTGTATATATATATATATATATATATATATATATATATATATATATATATATATATATATATATATATATATATATATATATCCATCCATCCATTATATTGATCGTGCACCCAGGCAAACAAACACTTTATTCGAGAGTGCTGGCTCTTTGCTGGTTATATATTATATATATATATATATATATATATATATATATATATATATATATATATATATATATCAAAGTCATTAAAGGGATACTGTCATGGGAAAAAACATTTTTTTCAAAATTAATTGGTTAAAAGTGCTGCTCCAGCAGAATTTTGCGCTGAAATCCATTTCTCAAAAGAGCAAACAGATATTTTTATATTCAATTTTGAAATCTGACATGGGGCTAGACATATTGTCAATTTCCCAGCTGCCCCAAGTCATGTGACTTGTACTCTGATAAACTTCAATCACTCTTTACTGCTGTACTGCAAGTTGGAGTGATATCACCCCCCTCCCTTTTCCCCTCCAGCAGCTAAACAAAAGAACAATGGGAAGGTAACCAGATAACAGCTCCCTAAAGATAACAGCTGCCTGGTAGATCTAAGAACAACACTCAATAGTAAAAACCCATGTCCCACTGAGACACATTTAGTTACATTGAGAAGGAAAAACAGCAGCCTGCCAGAAAAGCATTTCTCTCCTAAAGTGCAGGCACAAGTCACATGACCAGGGGCAGCTGGGAAATTGACAAAATGTCTAGCCCCATGTCAGATTTCAAAATTGAATATAAAAAAATCTGTTTGCTCTTTTGAGAAATGGATTTCAGTGCATGCAGAATTCTGCTGGAGAAGCACTATTAACTGATGCGTTTTGAAAAAAACATGTTTTCCGATGACAGTATCCCTTTAAGTATCCGCATTAAGTACTCATTAACTTACCGGGTGCACAGTCAATTTTGAATACATTTGATTTGGAATAAACAATTCCCGGACCAGTACTCTCCTTCGTGATACAGTGTCTGTCTCTTTATTTCATATTGCAACTCTCCAATGTTTCGGTCCTATTTGGGACCTTTCTCAAGGATATTTTGGGAATTGTTTATTCCAAATCAAATATATACAGATATAGGAAAGTTGTGCTCACCACTAATTTTTAAAACCATTAGGCAGGGGTGCAGCGAGGCTGTGACCACAAAATACATATAGACAATTACAAGAGTCCTCAGCACTCAACCCATTATCAATATATTTAAGACAGAGACATTTTGTGCATACTGCTACTAAAAAATGCCTTACCCTTTAAACAAAACAGGGATTGTTTGTCCATATATTGCAATATATTTAAGCTGGCCAACTACGTCAAAGTTATCCCATATCTGGCCAGTCCTATGCTCAATTTTATCTGATTCATTAAGAATTCAATTGCTTCATTATACATTTTACAAAGGGACTAAGTTTTACCTGCAGTATGCACAAAATGTCTCTGTCTTAAATATATTGATAATGGGTTGAGTGCAGAGGACTCTTGTATTTGTCTATATGTATTTTGTGGTCACAGCCTCTTTGCACCCCCGCCTAATGGTTTTAACAAATAGTCATTAATTCTTAATGAATCAGATGAAAATTGTAATTGTCTATATATATATATATATATATATATATATATATACATACACATATGAAAAAGTTTGGGAACCCCTCTTAATTCTTTGGAGTTTTGCTTATCATTGGCTGAGCTTTCAAAGTAGCTTTCTTTAATATATAACATGCCTTATGGAAACAGTATTTCAGCAGTGACCTAAAGTTTATTGGATTTACCTAAAACGAGCACTATGCAGCATAACAAAATTAGACAGGTGTATAAATTTGGCCACCCCATTATCCTGAAGAATTTGTTGATATTGGGTTGAATTCATCCGACCCTCGACTTTAACAGGGGCCCCAGTTCCTGAACTAGCCACACAGCCCCACAGCATGATGTAACCTCCACCAAATTTGACAGTATGTAGCAGGTGTTTTTCTTGGAATGCGGTGGTCTTCTTCTGCCATGCAAAACGCTTTTGTTAGGACCAAATAACTAAATTTTTGTCTCATCAATCTAAAGCACTTTACTCCAAAATGACTGTGGCTTCTCAAAATGAGCTTTTGCATACAACATGCGACTCTGTTTGTGGCAAAAGTGCAGAATGGACTTCTTTCTCATCAACCTGCCACACAAATGTTCTTTGTGCAAATTGTACTGAATTGTAGAACGATATACAGATACACCATCTGCAGCAAGATGTTTTTGCAGGCTTTGGAGGTGATCTTTGGGTTGTCTGTAACCATTCTCACAATCCTCCGCATATGCCGCTCCTGTATTTTTCTTGGCCTGCCAGACCTGGGTTTTACAGCAACTGTGCCTGTGGCCTTCCATTTCCTGATTACATTCCTTACAGTTGAAACTGACAGTTTAAACCTCTGAGGTAGCTTTTTGTAGCCTTCCCCTAAACCATGATACTAAACAATCTTTGTTTTCAGATCTTTTGAGAGTTGCTTTGAGGATCCCATGCTGTCACTCTTCAGAGAAGAGTCAAACAGAAGCACAAATTGCAATTGGCCACATTAAATACCTTTTTTATGATTGAACACACCTGTTAAAAAAATGTAAGGCTTAACAACCTTAATCCAACCAAGTTGGTGTTGCTAGTAATCAGTAATTGAGCAGTTACATGCATTCAAATTAGCAAAATTACAAGGGTATCCACATTTTTGCACAGCCAGTTTTTCACATTTGATTTAATTCCATACAACTGAATACTGCTTCACTAAAAATCTTTGTTCAGAAAACACCCCAGTACTCAGATGTTCCTGGGAAATTAAAGACATACCACTGTTATCTTTTTTTGTTGAAAGTTGAGTAAATTATTTGGCAGGTTAGAGGGGGTCCCAAACTTTTCCATATGAGTGTGTGTGTGTGTTATTTCAAGTGCAGCGTTCTCCTCTTTAGAATATATATATATATATATATATATATGAGTCAGTATTATAATTAGCAAAAAAGCACATCAAATAAGACAACTTACAGCAGGTCCATTTAATCCCATTGGTCCTGTAGGGCCAGATTCACCCTAAAAATGCAGAATTCAGAAATATAAGTATATATGAAAACAGATTAAATAACAGGTATTTATTTTAAACAAACTAAAAAAAAATCATTGGCAGGTAGATAATAAATTACAGTGAAGACAATAGGATTAGAGGCAATCCTGTCTACTGAGCAGAAAGGCAGCCGGTTGGAAAAGAGAAGATATGTCCTACAAATTGTCTTTTTATTTACTATTGGCTGCCACTTGGTTCAGCAGCCCTCTTGTTCTAAAGCAGTGATTAAGCTTTTGTATTTTAAGTGCTCCAGAATAAACAACAACATATTGCAAAGCTGCTTATTGTGCTCTATAGATCACCTTTAACACAACAACCACAATATGAAAAGTATTATATTTTAAGTGTACCTATTTAGTGTGATTCTAAAACACCCTTGTAACCTATCTTTGCCCCATGTTTTTACAAAATACACTGTAATCTTTAATAGAGATGGCGCGAACTGTTCGCCGGCGAACTTGTTCGCGCGAACATCGGGTGTTCGCGCTCGCCGGAAGTTCGCGAACGTCGCGCGACGTTCGCCATTTTGGGTTCGCCATTGTTGGCGCTTTTTTTTGCCCTCTCACCCCAGACCAGCAGGTACATGGCAGCCAATCAGGAAGCTCTCCCCTGGACCACTCCCCTTCCCTATAAAAACCGAAGCCCTGCAGCTTTTTTTCACTCTGCCTGTGTGTGCTGAAGAGATAGTGTAGGGAGAGAGCTGCTGCCTGTTAGTGATTTCAGGGACAGTTGAAAGTTTGCTGGCTAGTAATCGTTTTGATACTGCTCTGTTATTGGAGGGACAGAAGTCTGCAGGGGTTTGAGGGACATTTAAGCTTAGGTAGCTTTGCTGGCTAGTAATCTACCTTCTACTGCAGTGCTCTGTATGTAGCTGCAGTGGGCAGCTGTCCTGCTTCTGATCTCATCTGCTGACTGCTGCAATAACAGTAGTCCTTGTAAGGACTGCTTTTATTTATTTTTTTGTTCCAATACAGAGCAGTATCAAGCAGATTACTAGCCAGCAAACTTACTATCATCTGTCCCTGAAATCACTAACAGCTCTCCCCCTACACTATCTCTTCCAAGCACACACAGGCAGATTTTTCAGATACATTTTTGCCCTTGATCCCCCTCTGGCATGCCACTGTCCAGGTCGTTGCACCCTTTAAACAACTTTAAAATCATTTTTCTGGCCAGAAATGTCTTTTTTAGATGTTAAAGTTCGCCTTCCCATTGAAGTCTATGGGGTTCGCGAACCGTTCGCGAACCGCTCGCATTTTTGCGCAAGTTCGCGAATATGTTCGCGAACTTTTTTTCCGACGTTCGCTACATCCCTAATCTTTAAGGGGCAAATTCACTAAGCGCCGAAGCGCCGAACGCTAGCGTTACTTCGCTAGCGTTTGGCATTTTCGTTACTGCGCAAATTCACTAATGAACGCTGGCATAGATTCACTAGTGTTACTTCGCACCCTTACGCCTGGCGAAGTTTCGCTACGGACGTAACTACGCAAATTCACTAACGCGCGCAGTGTACTGAACGCTACCTTTTACGCTAGACTTCCTTCGCCACCTCAGACCAGGCGAAGCAATGGAGGCGCAATAGAGTAGATAGGGATTGCTTCAAAAAAAGTCAAAATTTTTTCTAAGTCCCAAAAAACGCTGGCGTGTTTTCTACATTATGGATGATAGGCTGAAAAAGATCGAAAAATTTTTTGGGGCTCCCCTCCTTCCCCCCTACATTTCCTGATTCATGGCAACTTACCTATACATTGGGCACATGTGTAGGGCAAAATAAAATTTTTATTTGATGTTTTGAAGGTTTTCTAGGCATTTGTAGTGCTGATACGTATTCCTCCATTGAAATTTGAATTTGGCGCCGTATGCAAATTAGCCTTCGCTAGCGTAACTTCGCTTCACTAAGCGAATCAGCGCTAGCGCAACTTCGCAACCTTACGCTACCCCTGAGCGCAACTTCGGATTTTAGTGAATTTGCGAAGCGCTGGCGAAACTACGCCTGCCGAAGTGTGGTGAAGTTACGTCTGGCGCAAATACGAATCTTAGTGACTTTGCCCCTAAGGCTCTTAGAACTGCGCTGCACAACAATTATAAACAAATAAATATCTTATAAATAAAAATTGTACTAAATATTTGGAACATTGTGTTAGGGTACCTTGGATCCAGCTGCACCAATTTCTCCTTTCGGCCCAAACAAACCTTTATGACCCTTAAAAAAGAATAAGAAAAAATGTTATGCAATAAAAACCTCCAAACCTGATAGAAGTACAAATTGAATAAAACAGTGCCAGTATGGATACATAACAACTCCATCTGTCACATACAGGGTTCATTAATCCTTAAAACTGGGTTTAAATTACCTGAAACCAGACCAGGTTCACTAAGTTTTATAACTAAATACAAGCTCATAATGATAACAATGATTCTCTATTACAAGGCTATAAAATGAAACTGAACTGAATACAAGATCATAATGATAACAATGATTCTCTATTACAAGACTATAAAATGAAACCTTGTTTTCCAAAAACATCTCCTGATGTCTCATCCATACCTCTAGTTGTGGTGTTTATGCAGATGGCCTGTAGGTGTCACTGTGCACAAGAGTTGTACTGTATATGCATAGTACTTTCTATTCTGCTTAAGGCGTTAGAGTTGAAGCTACTGTTGAAGTGTAATGGCTGCATACTATGCAACTTCTAATTTCCAGTTTTAACCATACCAGGACTTGCAAGAGAACTTAGAAAGTTTGGAGATGCTTCCTGTGGTTGCAAACTACCCTTTCTGTCTTTGTACACAGATTTTTCACATTACACATTCCCTATGACAAGATAGTACTATATTTTTTGTGTGCTAGCTTTTCCTTACGCTTCCCTTTACTTTTAAGCACAACATTACCTAATATAACTTAGGTACTTCCCAAGATGAATTACAGTTCATAGTTTGACAATGCCCATGTAACATAAGCTCAATTTTTAATCAAATTATTCTCTTCTCGTTTATCCATGGTATTTCTATAGAAATAAGTCAAATAAACTGCACTTGCTTTATTTTCTTTTTTCCCTGAAGAAGTTTCACAGCCAACTGGCTTTCTCAATTCTGAATAAAGCAAGTCCAGTTGATTTGACTTATTACTATAGATATTTAATCAAAGTACTTCTGACATACAGACATAAAAATGTCAAATATTTAAATCCACAGGTTACTATTCAAGAGTTAAATACCTTAGGGTTCAATTAAAAAGTGCTCACACAAACAGTTTTGTTTCTTGCCCACCCTGCACTTTTATGAATTGCCAGAGGTCTCTGTGCTTTAAAATGGATCACAGAGACCCATAAATACAGTGCTAGCACATAGGTGTACCCCCTCCCACCCCTACCCATCCCTTAACTTGTAATTCATTCAACACAGACCTGTTCTTACCAACTACCCTATTGCTGCGTAGCCAGACCCTTTTGCACTTTTCCACCTACCACGTGTGCCCAGAATATTAGTAAATGGCCTCTATTATCTCTAATCCATACTCCCAATTATTTTCTTACAGTTTTCTCTGTCCAATGATCCTGTACAATAAATAGTGCCTTCCATGATTCTGTATGTAACTAATCAACATTCTAAATTAATATTAAAGGCATCCAAATCTCATAATGTATACACAATATTAATTAAGCATCTTGAATACTCTTGAATACTATGCTCACTTTGATATGCCCTGTATATTATACCAAATATTAACCTCATGCAGCTGTGCTATTTTACCTTCTGAAAGATAAAATTAAGTACATCCCCCAAGGAACAGCTTATTTCACCCTTAACCTTCAGTCTCACCTCTACCAACCAACATTCTAATACAGGTATGGCATCCCTTATATGAAAAAACATTGGTATCCTGAACACTCTAACAGACCTTGTACTTGATCCAAACAAAGCTAGCAGAAATCTTTATTGGAGGATAAAAATCCTGGGTTCATTTAATGTTTAAATTTTTTTTTTTTAGAAAACTTATGGTGATATAAATTACAGAAAATCCCCTGGTCACAAGCATTTCATAAAATATATCCCATGTTTATGTCCAATATGCAGTAATATCCAAAATAGGCATCGAAGTGCAATAATATTAAGTTATTGGACTTGTGGTATTTTTCATCCTATATTTATAAAATGTAGCTTGTAGATATCAAGAAGTGTCAAGGTGTGCTTTGCCTATGAATTCAACACACAACATTAAGGTTGGGAAAGAACAATGAAAGGTGTAAAATATGTTTTAACAATGTTTACTTACTCTGTGTCCTTTAAGACCTGGAAGTCCAGGGGCACCGGGGAAACCTCTAGCTCCCTAAACAAGAACAAAAATATTTAACTACCCTTTTTTTAAAAAAAGAAAAAACATACTTTTCAAGATCTTTTGTATAATATATAATGACTATTTACAATGTGTTTGATGTTTTAATATTTCACAGTTTATGGGGCAGATTTACCAAGGGTCGAATATCGAGGGTTAATTAACCCTCGATATTTGACTAGGAATTGAAATCCTTCGACTTCGAATATCGAAGTCGAAGGATTTAGCGCAGAAAATTCGATCGTACGTTCGAAGGATTATTCATTCGATCGAACGATTAAATCCTTCGAATCGAACGATTCGAAGGATTTTAATCCAACGATCGAAGGAATATCCTTCGATCAAAAAAACTTAGGCAAGCCTATGGGGACCTTCCCCATAGGCTAACATTGACTTCGGTAGCTTTTATCTGCCGAACTAGGGGGTCGAATAGTCGAACGATTTTTAGTTCGAATCCTTCGACAGTCGTAGTCGAAGGTCGAAGTAGCCCATTCGATGGTCGAAGTAGCCCAAAAAAAACTTAGAAATTCGAAGTTTTTTAACTTCGAATCCTTCACTCGAAGTTAGTGAATCGGCCCCTAAATGTTTTCTTCAATTCAAAACAAGTATCAAAGCATAACATATTATTCATAGACACCAGTGATCTAAATATACTGTGAATATAATAAATCTGGTCAGAATGCGTCTGTCTTTTTTCTGAAGAAACATAAAACAAATACGGCACAAGAACAATATGAATAAGTAGTGTTTTACTGGGTTTCATACCGCAGATCCTGGGAATCCTGTTTCACCGGTTTGTCCTGGTCTTCCAGCTTCACCCTAATAAGATACATTTGCACACTGTTATGCATCATTCAAGGCATAAAATAAAGTGGAATTGGAATCATAACATATATTCAATTGGGATCTATTTATTTAGAAAATGTGTGGGGGTTTCTAGCTTTTCTAGGTTGTTAAATCCATTTTGCATTGCAGTCAACCATCTTTTACCTGTAAAACACCTCATTCAGTCTGATATTATGATCCTACATAATACATATTCATGACCTGCCTACAATATCCTTGTAAAGAAACTGTACATCAGTTTAAATAAAATGCCATACTGTTTAGGGGCTTTTATTTTTAAAATGTAAACTTACTCCACCTTAATAAATACGCCTCATGAAATCAAATTTTCAAATCCTGAAAATTGTAGACCATTTAACATTGAGATGCTGGTGTGTCATTTATGGAACAGAGAGGCGAACTACTCCCATGGCTGAAAATAAATATTTGTATGATGAAATATATAGTACAGCAGTGCTAGCAGTCACGAACAGACTGTTAAAAACTGCAGAAAAAAGACTACATGGTATATAGTGGAAATAAATGTACTTGCTTTTTATCAAGTAGAACTAGGATATTCTTAGATTTTGCCAGGCTTTTGATACAGTGCTGTATAAACTTGCTTTTTAAACTAAGGTCTTTTGGTTTTGGCAAAAGCTGTTTGTACATGGATAGAAAACTAGGATGGTGCACAGAGGTTCTTAAATCTATTCAGTATGTGTCATCTTTGGAGGAGGATTTGTGTAAACTGAATGTCTGGGCAGATAACATTCAGTGTTGATAAATGATTGAATTTAAAAATATGCAGGCCTGTAATACCATGGATCAACTAGGGCATAAAGGTATTACAAGATAATACAATTCACTGGGACAAAGAGGCTGAACTTGGTCGAAGTTTGCCTTTTTTCAACTTCACCTACTCTGCTACTATTGGACTATGTGATGCAACTTGATGAAAAAGCATTTGGGGGTACTTGTGGACAAGAAAAAGTAATTCTTCCTCTATACAAAGTACTGGTAAGGCCCCATCTAGAATACTCATAGAATACTAGAATACTCATAAAGATATTATTACATCAGTCTAGAGAAAAACCACTAAACTAATAAAGGTATCTAGGATCTTCTACGGTAAGTCCTTTCAGAAGATTTTGTGTAATCCCTTTAAATTACACGAAAGAAAGTTTCGTCATAACATACAAAAATGATTTTTCACAGCTGTGAAGTTGTGGATTTTTTTTCCTTAAAGTATACTGGTATATCAAATTTATATTGTACTGAATACATTGTGAGTTTATCATAATCAATTATTACAATGTAAAGAAATGAAATCTTACATCTTCACCAGGTTTCCCTGAAGGACCCTCAGGACCACGAGGACCGACTGGCCCCTAAACAAACCAAAACAGTTACGTGAACCATCGGGAATCATATATTCACATTTTTACATTAAAGGAGAAGTAAATGTTTAACTCCATCATCACCATCTTCTTCTATCTCTCCATCTTCTCTTCTTTCTGGTCTGGGCAGGCACATGCACAAAAGGGGGAAAGCTGAACTCAGATGCAAAATGACAGCATTTGCACTCTAATGCACAAGCGTCTGCCTGGGTCCAGATATCAGTAGACAGAAAAGGAAGAAGATTGTGGTGGATGAGCTTCTAGAGAAATAACCCAGGCCAGTACAATTTTATGCTAACAAGAGCACCGACCCAGGTACTTAACATTTTGGTCCCCCCCCCCAGTGATTATACATTTTATTCCCTTTTAAATAAGAGAAGGGTTTATGTAGATTTTTTAATGCAATCAAAAGCAAGTAACACAATTGATCATGTGATTTAGTATGCTATTTAGGTGTTATTCTCTTTCATAACTGTAACTAAATTGATGTCATTATGACATTTACATTGCTTGAGATTAAAATAGTGTCACAATATCAAATCTCTTTATCGTGGTATCTTAACAAGAAAATACTAGGACAACATAGCATAAAATCTCATTAAAGTGGTGTTTGACCATAGGAAGCCAGTAAGTTTATGGCTAGATTCAAGGGGTACTATATGCCTATGTTCAACATGAGTTCTCTAGTGGCTCCTGTGTTTAACGCAAAATTGCAGAAATCGGGTAAATTCATAAAGATAATGTCAAAATAATGTTTTATAAATCTGCCCCTATGTAGCTAAACATTTTAACTGACATTTACATCTGAAAAAAATATATAAAAGTGTCTGCATCTGGTGTGTGCATCGGTTTTTTTAAAAATGTTCTTTCTAATTTATATAAGAAGTAATGCATGTTAAAGTAGCTATATATAGCTTTCATTTAAGCATTTTATGTCACCATTGTAACTTACCATAGACCCTGGTTCACCTGCTTCTCCATTAGGACCTGGAGGACCCATGCCACCCTAGATAATATAAAACATCTCAATTAATACAATAATGTAAATTCAGAGTGACCAATGTAATCTGATGTTTTCTCTCTCCTTGTGTTGTCCCTCTTGATGTTGTGTACCATAGTTTTTCAGCCACTGGTATATTACTAAAAATTCAATGGTATATATGCCAACAGTTTTGTACTTGAATAAATATTTATATAATCATATCCATTGTTAAGTGCATCGTTTATAAGCAATGTAACATTTTGATAGGACAAACAAAATCACTTGGAGGTCCACATTCATCCTGCAGACCTGCAGTTAGACAACTCTATACTATGTCATTTTGTTTGAGGTATTTATTTACTAAAATGTTATAAGTGATTAGTATAACAAACTGTAAGAGGATTGTGAGTTTCTTCCACCCAAGATAAGGCTTCCTTTCCTATTCATATCTGTTCATATTAAACCAACCGGTTATACACATGATGTGCCCCTCTACCACCTAATCAGATGGACTATATGCATGCATCCCTCTAAAATGTATAGTCTACACACTGAATAGAATTGCTTCAAATGTTTTTATTAGTATAAAACTTGACTTCTCTACTCTAACAAACTGCTAACCCCCCCCCATCAACATGTTTAATCATTTAACAAACTGGTGGACATCTAATTTATCATGGTACGCCAATTACTTACTGGATTTCCTGGAATACCTTGAGGACCTCTAGGACCTACTTGACCCTACAATAAAAAAAAAACATCTGTAGCCACCAACTGTTAAAGGTAAAAACTATTACAGAAGTTCCAAAAATAACTGAACATTTAAATGCTCAGTGACATTAACTTATTATATATTCTGTCAAACAAATGTATTTAAAAGGGGACAGAACAGTGACAATCATGTTTTGCAAATCACTGCCCACTGTACCAGATATCAAGGAACATCAGAAGGCCACTTAGTAAACAATCTTAATCAATATACAGCCACACATCAGAACAGGCGATCAAAAGAGATGAACTCATGATGAAGCACATATGAAAATCAGAAAAAAGCAGGACCAAATTCCACCGAGGAATTTTGGAAATCCAGGATCAAGCACTAATCTGTATAACATGCACTTACCACTGAGCCAGGCATTAATCCCATTTGTGATCCGAGTCCAGATTTTTCATCAAAACCACCCTGCATGTGAGCGGAAAATGGCTGTGCATAGAGAAAATGTATACTTTGTAAACAAATCCAAAACAAGCAACATTAAACACATTCTGCATTTTGAAATGATTGTAACAAAAAATATAAATACCACATAGTAAAATGCAAGATATAATTTATAAATATCTTTTGAGCTTTATCTATGTAACCCAAGTAAAAAATACATGTATGTTTTAACAATATTATAGCCCTTATCTCATGGAGTATGCTAATTTTGTTTTTATGTACCTGTCCAGGTAGAGATGGATGTCCAGGTGGGCCAGGGTCTCCAGGCTGTCCAGGGATGCCAGGCTCTCCATCCATACCAGCTGGGCCACGTGCACCCTATCCAATACATAATTTGATTACATTTCATAATACAACTACTTATTTAACATCCCTGGCCTTAAAGGAGAACTAAAGCTTAACTAAAGAAGTAGGCTAGAAATGTTGTACATAATGTTTTGGGCTTCTGTACCAGGCCAAGGCAACCACAGCCCTTTAGCAGTAAAGATCTGTGTCTCCAAAGATGCCCCAGTAGCTCCCCATCTTCTTTTCTGCTGAGTCACTGCACAACTCACAATACACAGTACACATAGAATATAAATGGCACAATATAAGGCTGCTTAGTACTTAATACAGATAATTACAACATGGCAGCACAGAAACCAGTGCAATTAGCATCAGAATTTAATAATAAGCCCTGTAGCATCAGCTTACATTACAGATCAACCACATTTTCTGCTTCATAATTTGCATCAACCCCTAAGCTTAGCTTCTCAACAGCTGCTCAGAGCCCACTGAGCACGTGAGTGTCACAGACACTTTCCAAGATGGTGACCCCCTGTGACAAGTTTGAAGTCCTGGATCATTGCTGCTATTGACAAGCTGAAACTTTAGGCTGGTGCAATAAATTCAGTATATAAAATATGGCATATTTAGTTCTCCTTTAAATTGTGACTTTTTTGATGTTTCTATAGTATGCATTAAGAAAATAGCTTTCATTTCTGACACAAGATTTGCTGTCACAGCTGACCATAATGCATTTAGCTTCAGCTCTATTTGTACACAAGTCCCAGTCCATTCTATATTCCTAGACCCTTCAGTCTTTAGTCAAAATTATGGCATGTATCAGAACATAAATGTTAACCTAAATAAACCAAATGAACTTGCAAAATTAATAGACTTGGTTTACATATAAACACATGTAAGCCCAAATATAAAGGAAACACCATTAATTTCCAATCTCTCTCTCAGTTTACAAAGTACAGCATTGTGTCAGCGTGTTTGGACGTTTGGTTCAAGGGTCCTTTTGTCTATGTTTATTAATGGTCAACAGTTATGTGATTTTTATTTTAAATTTATTTGTGGCCACAGTACATTTTGTGAGTCCTTATAAATTAAATCAAAATATATTTAAGTAACAATTGTCATTCAAATTGAATTAATTGCTATTTTCCACATGATTTGTAACTCCTGAAAAGTCGGAAAGCTGAAAACCCACAGTTTAAGTCATATTATTGATTAAGTTGCTTACAATATCTATTGATTTTTAGCCTTTCTATTCAAAAATGTTTTTCTTTACTACACAAAAAATAAAGAGAAGTGTGGGATCTGGTATCTGGAAACCCATTATTCAGAAAGCTCAGAATTACAGAAAGGCCATCTCCCACAGACTTCATTATAAGCAAATACTGTATATAATTTCAAAAATGATTTCTCTGTAATAATAAAATAATACCTTGTACTTGATCCCAACTAAGATAGAATTAATCTTTATTGGACGCAACGCAATACCATTGGGTTTATTTTAATGTTTAAATTATTCAGTATTAGACTTTCTAGACTTTTTTTTTTTTAATTTCTTATTATTTTGTACAAAACAAAAACTGTGGTACCGTGTTAGCCAGTAGCAAAAATAACAAATAAAAAAACAAACAAATACAAAAAGTATTGTAGAAGTGATACCTATATTGGCTAACTAAAAATACATTGCAAGCTTTCGGAGCACCAAGGCCCCTTCCTCAGGCAAAATACAAATGAAAGCTGGAAAGGCACAGCATATATTCTGTTCAGTGAAAGGTATTCATGGGCAATAAATTAGGAAGTTACAGATAGATAGAGATCAAATGTAGGATAATACAATGAATTAGGGTGGGTTGTAAATAGCCCAGGAGTCTGGATTCAGTCAGGTCACATAGTTTGACATGAAACCTGACCCTAAATTAAGGCCCTGTCTTAATGTATTAAATAACTCCATACATTTGAATTCATAAATCTTCCTTTCCCGTTCAGTTTTAAAGTTCCTTTTTAGAATTAAGACTATTTACAACCCGTCCTAATTCATTGTATTATCTCTACAATTGATCTCTGTCTGTTTGTAACTTCCTAGTTTATTGCCCATGAATACCTTTCACCGAAGAAGAAAAGGAGATTCTGGCTAAATATTCGAAAGGTTTTTTTTTTTTACGGTGAGAACCATGAAAATGTGGAATTCTCTCCATGAAGCTTTAAGAAGGGGCTGGATGGCTTTTTAGCAAGTGAGGGAATACAGGGTTATGGACGATAGCTCATAGTACAAGTTGATCCAGGGACTGGTCCGATTGCCATCTTGGAGTCATGAAGGAAATTTTCCCCCTCTGAGGAAAATTGGAGGAGAGTCTTCCAACAGCGATTTTTTTCCTTCCTCTAAATCAGTCCCCAATCTTTTTCCACCCGTGAGCAACATTCAGATGTAACAAGAGTTGGGGGAGCAAAACAAGCATGAAAAATTTTCCTGGCAAGTGCCAAGTAAGGGTTGTGATTGACTATTGGTAGCCACTATGTGGACTGGCAGCCTACAGGAGCCTCTGTTTGGTAGGACACCTGGTTTTTATACAACCTTCAAGCCTCGAATTCAAAAATAATCACCTGCGGCCACTGGGAGCAACATCCAAGGGGTTGGGGAGCAACATGTTTCTCACGAGCTACTGGTTGGGGAATCGGGGATCACTGCTCTAGATCAGGTTATATATAGACTTAAAAGGTTGAACTTGTTTGATGTGTCTTTTTTAACCTAACTTACTATGTTACCCCTTATACAGTAAAACACCAGGTCCTGAGCATTTTGGATAACAGGTCCCATGTCTGTATTATATCTGAGAAATTAAGTCATGTCAAATCAAAGCAGCAATGATTTTTGAATCTTCAATATTAATACATAACCAAGGGCTAGCAGATATGGAGCATATTAATTCTATTTTTCTAGCCAACTTAGTTAAAGGTCCAATCTTTAGCTATTTTCCCATAGTTCAGGAGAAAAAAGAAAAAAAATCATTCCAGCTGTTTTGCAATCTGCCACATAAAATGTTGTTTCTTGTAGCTATGCACGGAATAAACATGGATTTACAAATTTCAATTACTGCATCAAAGTCTTTCCAAACTATTTGCATTTGAAGATTTTCCAATAGCTCACAAACTTTGCTTAATGTTATGAAGCAGCACTGACATCCAGTGTTGATTAGGAGCAAATACAAATTTCATCTTGATTGCCTTTATTTTAATAAAATAAATATTTGTATCTGTATTTTTAAAATCAAGAACACTCTGATATGCGTATGTAGAATTTGCCACACCTTAATATAGTGCAATTTTTAGAAACTGCTATATACTACATAATAAGGGGGTTATTCATTAAGCTCTAAATTTTTCTAAAAGGGGAAAATACAATTTTTTGGAGGGAAAAACTTGATTTATCCTGGAATTATTAAAGTCTGATGGTGTTAAAAGTCCAATGAAAAAAAGAACTCCAACTCAGACCTTCCAAGAACATTTAAAAGTCAATGGCAGATGTCCTGTTACCAACTGGAAGATTTTTTTAAATCATAGCAATCGTCCCAACCAGTGTCAGACTGGGACACCAGGGGCCCATCCAAAAACTTTAGATCAGGTACTCACTCTAAGTACTATTATTCTTTCTCTCCTCACTCAACCTCAAAACCAGGTAATTAGGTTTAATTAATGTTTATATGATTTTCTACTAGACTTAAGGTATAAAGATTCAAATTACTGAAAGATCCGTTATCCAGAAAACCCCAGTTCCTGAGCATTCTGGCATAATAAATGGAGGTGCACACCAAACAACAGCTGCCTGGGTGAATGGAATACAAAACTACTACGGAAAAATATTCTGTATATGAATAAGAAAGTGTATTTAATTATATGCAAAGTCCAAAGTTTCAGTTGCCACAGCTTGACCAGGTGTGTATCCACAATTCTTGTATTTATCTACTTAATATTTAGCATACAGCAAGTCAGCCACACAGAAATATCCAGATTTATACAGCTATTTTCACACACTTAAATATGTCCAGGTATTTATTTAATGATTTCATTAATAACCACTTATGAATTATAAGCCATACAAACCAAATAAAAGAAAATCATTACGTTTAACTACAGAACACAAAGCAGTAAATATTCTGTTATTCTATTTGACCTATTCACAAAGCAGTGATCTAACTGTTATAACAACATGTAATTAAAATACTACTTTATGCTTGAATTCTTACTTACAGGTCTCCCCTTTGGGCCCCTGTCTCCTCTTGATCCTTGGGATCCTGGGGGTCCCTGTTGTGAACAACATTTTATTTTATATTTGTATAACAGTTGAGAAAACTACAAAACTGTATTTCAGAGGCAGATTTCTTTTTTTTTTTTTTTTTTTTCTTCTTCTTCTTTTTTTTTTCATTCATTGCCTCTGCTTAAAACATCATGTTGATCATTTGATCAGTGTCAGTACTTACCGCAGGACCCGGGCGGCCACGGATACCAGATACCTAGTAAATGAAACAGGTAATTGCCATTAGCAAAGCAAGTTATGGCACTGCTGTAGTGTACATTGTATCATTTCATTGTCAACATGTGGTCACTTGCATAACTGGGATAACTTACAACTGGATTTTAATCAAGACAGAAATATCTAAGGATTTTATGCGGATGTAAGTAATATGGATGCAAAATCAGTTTAATATTTTAATCTCTGGTGTAAAACTGTGTGATTAAATGTTTCCTAAGGTTGCGCAATGTTGAAACTGAATTTGTTCTTCTGTCAGCCACCAAAGAGAACAGAATATGTGTATTGGCACAAACACATTTTTAAGATTGAAGTGTAACCACACTTTTTCCAACTTCTGATTTATGCAATATACCAATATCTGTCCGTTACACCTAGTCTTATCTTAATAACACTGAGATTTATTCATCAGTCCTGTGGTGGCATAATGGCTGGAGTCTTAAAACCTGCCTGTGGGATTTTAGTGCAAACTCTGCTCTGCCCCTTGTGCTGGATTAAAAAAATATTTGCAAAACAATGTTATTTCATAGTAGATATATGCACACAGAATATGATCCTGCTTCAGTCCAAAAACATAAAACACAATACTTACAGCTGGAACATCACCAGGATCCCCTTTCTGGCCCTGGTTTCAAAAAGCACATAAAATCCCATTAAAAAGAATGCAAAATCTAAGAATCAGACTAACTACACAGCATTTAGTTACAGGGATACTGTCATGATTTTTATGGTGTAGTCGACGTTACTAAATTACACTGTGTACACTGAAAATAATTTATTTTACCATTTAAAATCTTATTTTTGAACCAATGAATATATTTAAATGTTGTAATATTGGTGTGTAGGCAGTCATCTCAGGTCATGGTGCCAGATCCTGAGCTTTCAGAATTAGCCAGCACTGCAAAATGCAACTGCTTTCAGATAAACTGCTTCTACTTTTCAGTGCTATCGTCAAAGTTGCTGAAAACACGTTAGCTGTCTTCAACTTGGGTGAAATTCTCATACCTACCACTTGGTAGCGCATGGAAGCCTTTTTAGCAATGCAAACTATTTTTGGGTTCATTTTGATCTATATAATGTGTAAACCTTCTCTAGACTTTGTTAACCTGGAAGGGTCAGAGAGGTCTTGGGCTAAAGTTCCCACTGCCTCAGATGTAAAACATGGCTGCAATCTGGCTTAATTGCTGAGGAATTTCTCACGATTAAGATGGATTGCTGTTCATAATATGTTTCACATGTGACAATCTCAATGTAGTGACAGTAGTGCAGATTTATAGAGATTGAAACATCTCTTGGTCTATTGCACTGGGAGATTTGTCACCCATTGGAAACCTGTGATGCCCACAGATGAAAAATCTTCTTCTTGTATGTGTGAATTGAGAGAGGTAAAACAAATGAATCGCATTATCGATGGAAAATGTAGAAGGCAAATTTCTGTGGTTACCCGGTTCATATGTTTTGCCTAGGAAATTTCTACTGATACCAAAGTAAATGTATTTTTGAGAGATTTGCCACCTACACCTACAGAGCAGATTTCCTGTGGGCAACAATTCTTAGGTGTGTCTTCGCCCTAAAGTGAATGGGAAATTTTTTTTTTACTTTGCCAGTCTGCCAAGCAGAGCAGAGGCAGCAGCATTGGAACATAGAGGTGCAATCAATTCAGGCAGCTGAATCCTTCAGCAGAGGTGTCAATGAGCTATTATCTGGTTACCTTCCCACTGTCCAGTTAATAGGCTGCTGGGGAGAAAGGAAGGAGAGTGATATCCCTCCTCCTTGCAGTGCAGCAGTATAGAGTGACTAAAGTTTTTCAGCACACAAGTCACATGGCTGAGGGCATTTGGGAAAATAAGAAAATGTCTAACCTCATATCAGATTAAAAAATTAAATATAAACAAATCTGTTCTAAAAAGCTGTTATGAACAACAGCTTTAGTACAGGTTTTAACTGTATTAACTCTATTAACTCATGTATTTAGAAAAATCACATATTTATCTAAACCTCAATGGTAGATGACTGAATGGGAGGCCTTTTGGTGTAGAGTCATGGATAACTTACAGCAGTGGCTGCCTGAGCAATGGCCTTGCTCAGGATGAAATGATGTGGGCAGATTAGAGAGAGCGTACAGAGGGATAACTCTCAGGGTACATTAATAATAAATTCAGCAGTGTAGCAGAAGAAGTCCCACATAGATACATCTAAAACTTGAACTGACATCAATTGCTCACTAATGTTAGGAAATTTTATCAAAAGAAATTTGGCAATGGACAAAATAGCTGCCACGTTATAAAAAAGGCTACCACCAAATCCCACTGGAAACCACACAAAAAACAGTTTACCCCTTAACAAACAAAGTGAAGTGAAGTGGCAGGATTCTATTTAATGGTAATATAAAACCTAAATAGACCATTACTAATTGATAGACTAATTGGCTTTCCCAAGTAAAGGAAGAGTTATGGTTAGTACGTGCAACATTTTAAATTCCTCTCTAGTTGTCTAAGGGGGAGGGGTTAGCGGTATAGGAGCAATGGCAATATCGCTGTATCCCTTCATATTGTTACTATAGTCAAAGTAAAGTACTTTCATTCAAAGTGCACCGTTTATGGTTACTATTAGAGATTTACTCACCTTGGGCCCCTGTCCTACATTAGCAAAGAAAGAAAGAAAGAAATATTACTGAATGTATTTCAAACTCTTGGGATAATTTCAAATCATTTTTTACATGAGTTAAGGCAAAGGACACTGAGAGCATTTTTCTAAACCCTAAACTGCAGATGATTTTTGTAGTGCTTTAAACAGAGGGTAAGATTTTTCTAACTGAAATTAATTTGCATAAATGTTCTATTATGAAAATATAAGGTGGTCTAATAGACTACACTTAAAATAACAATGTTGTTATCACTTTCATTGCAAGATTTTTTTTTAATTACTTAATTCCACAACACATAATAATACCCCAGTGACTTAATGTGACAAGTAATTACCAGGGTTATTTGGGCGACCACCAGATGTACTTCTGCAAACTGGACAGCATTCTCCAGGAGGGATTTCCGGACTATCACAGTCTAAGATTTCAGGACACTGAATTTCATCACATAAGGTTGCACCATTGTCACACACACAAATTTGACAGGGGGAAGGTTTCCAGACATCTCGGTTCATATACATTTTACCATCATGCTTACAGACAATGTCATCCACTTCACCTGAAAGAGAATCCAATGAATAGTTATTGACTGGGATTTTTTTTCTTTACACTACTTTTGATGGTATGATTAAGTTTTATGTGAATATTTCATCAACGTTAAAAATAATACATTTTAAATGAATATTGGTACATAAGGAATCATCAAAGATCAGCAGAAGACCTACAACATAAGAAATTAATTGCTTTTTCTGTGATTCTACTGATCATTCATTCTTTAATACTGATGGATACTTAAAGGACCAGTAACATCAAAAATTCAAATTGTTTTAAAATAATAAAAATATAATGCAGTGTTGCCCTGCACTGGTAAAACTGCTGTGTTTGCTTCAGAAACACTACTTTTGTTTATATAAATAAGCTGCTGTGTTGGGGGCAGCAATTCAAAGGAGAAAAGGCTCAGGTTAAACAGCAGATAGCAGATAAGCTCTGTAGAACATAATATTATCTCAAAAATGTTATCCTCAATCAAAGGTGTGGACTTAAGGTGACCATACACGGAGAGATTCGCTTGTTTGGCGATGTCGCCAAACTAGCGGATCTCTTCCAGATATGCCCACCTTGATCGGGGTGATCCGATCGTGGGCCCTAGGGCCCAATGATCAGATCCTAACGAATAGTATCGGATCCTAACGAACAGATGCGGCCGCGATCCGAGATCTGGCCGACTTTCGGCCAGATCTCGATCGGGAAAGCCCGTTTCGGGGCCCAATCCACAGGCCAATAAGCTGCCGACTCGGTCTATCAGCAGCTTTTATCGGCACGTGTATGGCACCCTTAACACAACAGTTTTTTTTTTTATTGCCCGCCGGCAGTGCCAGGAGGCTCTCACCGGAGGGAGCTCCCAGTGCGAGCCGCCATGTCATTCATAGTGCATGCGCATAATGCTCTTCTGATGTCACACATATGCGCAAAATGGGAAAGTTGTTAATGGGGGAATGTAATAAAAGTCTCAAAGCGAAAAACAATTTGCACAAATAAGAATAACAAATTTGTATTTAGCAATGTAATATTGTTACTGTTTTTGCAGGTGTCATAATCTTTTGGAGTAAACATAACTTTTTTAGTAAGAAATGTTATTACACTCACTGCGCACTGGCGCAAACTATAAAATTTGCAAACCTTCAAAGAGGTCACTAAACAGTTTCTGGGTTCGAAAGGGCTATATTAATTTTACGTTTGCGCAAAGGCATAACTTTTCGTATTATTATTCTTATCATTTTCCATTTAAGACTTTTATTACATTCCACTATTAGAAGGTGCAAAGTTTACCCAGTTACCAAAATTATGTATTGCTATATATATTACTAGAACTGTAACAAATTATCCCATTTATGGCTTATGCAACCAAGTTGCTTACAGAAAGAAGCAAAAAACGAAACCTTGCACTATCATTTCTTTCCTGTGCCAGGATGTTTGCTGCAAAACTGGCTTGTACACATGCACAACAGAGTTTGAGAGTTTTGCCACACCCCCTAATTTCCATGTCCATTTTACAAAATTTGGCAGGTTCTGAAAGTTTGAACACATTTCTGTGGTTTTCATTTATTATTAAAGTTTTGCTAATGAAGGTGAATTGCCCTTTAAGGGCAGTGGCATCCGCTGCTACAGGGGAGATTAGTGGCATAGCGACAACTAGCCTCAACTTTGGGCAACTAATCTTCCCTAAATGCCTTCCCGCCGGCTAGAATGTATGCTCACGAGGAAACTTTGGACAACTATGGAAAGCCGAATCAATCAAAAAGTAAAGGTCCCCATACATGGAGAGATCCGCTCGTTTGGCAATGTCGCCAAACGAGCAGATCTCCCTCCGATATGCCCACCTTGAGGTGGGCAATATCGGGCTGATCCGATCGTGGGCCCTAGGGCCCAACGATCGGATCCTAGCGTGCGCAAACGGGCGGTCGGATCGCGGGACCGCATCAACGAACAGATGCGGCCGCAATCCGACGGGATTTTTAATCCCATCCGATCGAGATCTGGCCGACTTTCGGCCAGATCTCGATCGGGGAAGCCCGTCGGGGGCCCCCATACACGGGCCAATAAGTTGCCGACTCAGTCTGTCGCCAGCTTTTATCGGCCCGTGTATGGCCACCTTAAATTGGAACAAAAAGAAAAGTTGGGACAAACCCAGGACTGCGAGTTGAACTGTCACAACGGGACAGTTGGGAGGTATGTACTCTGCTACCAGAGTGATATTACCAAGGAGCTACTCTCTTTCTCAGGAAACTTTGCAATTAGTAGCATTAGAGATGTACACCTATAGTTTTTCTTTGCAGAGTAATCTGCTATTTTTCACACCTTTCACTAAGTAGTTCTCTGATTATATATATATATTTTTTTTAAAAAAAAGTAAAAATCTATGTTTTTTTTGATCAGTAAATTACATTTTCCATCACTTTTTTTTAAAAAAAATAAACAAGGATTTAGGCAGAAATATTGTACTTCATGCACAGGGCGTTTTGGAATCATAGCACTTTGCTGGGCTCACTCGCTTTTTTTAGTTTAGAGTTTAATTATTGTTAAACATTGTTCGTGGGTGGCTTGATTGTTTTAAACACAGCTCATGGGTACATAATGGAAATGTTAAATAATATATTTAACAGAGAGAAAGTGATAAATATCTCATATAATAATAACAACATGCAAAATAACAGAAGCAACAATTATATCACTGAAACAATGCTTTTATTTTTACAATTTGCCAAAAGTTTCAGTTGATTTAAAGATACAATGTGTTTTTTCTTGGGAAAATAACTTTTGCCAAAGGAACATACCGCTTAAAGGAACATCTGGTCCCAAAAGTAAACATTTTTTTTTAAACAGTTAACCAAACTTATCTCATGTGAGAAAACAGATTTGACAGCTGAAATTTTCACTCTGGATGGAATTCAATTTAATTCCCCCTTCTAAGCATGATTATATTATGCATTATTTGAAAAACAAATGAGATGTCTGCCCAGATATCTAACATATGATTTGTATCTTCCAGTCTCTACTACAGTGATATGACAGCTGAATCAAATGTTGAATTAACATTATTTGTCTTTAGCAAAGGCATACAGGATTCTACGTCATTATATTATATACCATTCAAATAATGCCAGAGCATCAACAGACAATTCATTTTAATCAAACAATTTAATTTTTAAAAATTGATTTCCTTTTTCTCTGTAATAATAAAACAGAACCTTGTACTTGATCCCAGCTGAGATATAATTAATCCTTATTGGAGCCAATACAATCCTTTGGGTTTAGTTAATGATGAAATTATTTTTTAGTAGTTTAAAGATACAGAAATACCTCTTGTCCAAAAAAAACCCCAGGTCCTGAGCATTCTGGATAACAGGTCCCATACCTGTATTTTTAACAATATGGCCTAGTAAATAGGTAGGGTTCATTTAAATAAAGCAGTATCCCCCATATTTAATAAAAGGCACTAAGTTTGCCCTGGAGCAGTGACCCATGGCAACCAATAAGATGTTTGCTTTTAAACCAGTAAATGCTGATTTTTTTTTTTGGGTTGCTATGGGCAAACTTAGTGCCTTTTATTACATAACCCCCTATATGTTTTCTTCCTTGGAAATCGAACACTTGGGGGCACATTTACTAAGGGTCAAATATCGAGGGTTAATAAACCCTCGAATTCGACCCTCAAAGTAAAATCCTTCGAATTCGAAGGATTTTATCGCAAATCCTACGATCAAACGATTCGATCGATTTTAATCGATCGATCGAAGGATTTTTCTTCGATCAAAAAAAGCATAGAAAAGTGATGGGGAAGGTCCCCATAGGCTAACATTGTACCTCGGTAGACTTAAACTGCCGAAGTATGTATTTGAAGTTTTTTTTAAAGGAACAGTACTTCGACTATTGAACGATCGAGTAGTCAAACTATTTTTAGTTCGAATCGAAGTTGAAGTCGAAGGTCGTAGTATCCTATTCGATGGTCGAAGTACCCAAAAAAATACTTCGAAAAACGAAAAAAAAATTTCATTCGAATCCTTCACTCGAGCTCAGTAAATGTGCCCCTTGATGTTATAATTAAAAGCACCACCCACATCAGAAAAGTCTTAGATCTATGGCATTTAGTCAGTTTCTTGAAATTCAAAGTTTATGATGATCTTTTCTCATCAAGGAACATTCTGACTGAACTGATTCCAAGGTTATTAAACTTTCTGACATGATCTCCTTTTGACATAAAGTATATGGCATGAAATAATTTATTTTAGCCTGCAGGTGATTCATTCTTTCACTATGCAAATAGCTTCATAGCATTATTGGCCGCTAAACAGTAGTAAAATGGTTTGTTCTTCTCATTAGCAAAAACAAGGTTAATTTAAAGCTGCATTAAAACAGTGTAGAGCACGGAATATGGCATGATGGACTGAATGACATTAAAACTATGGCCTGAAACTTTAAAGGAATTGTTCAGTATATAAAAAATGTTTCTTATATAGTTAGTTAGGCAAAAATGTAATGTATGAAGGCTGGAGTGACTGGATGTCTAAAAAAACAGAACAGAACACTACTTCCTGCCTTCCAGCTCTCTTGGTTTCCACTGACTGGTTACCCAGGTGAGTAAACAGTAACCAATCAATTACTTGAGGGGAGGCCTCATGGATCATAACTGCTGCTGTTGAATCTGAGCTGAATGCTGAGGATCAACTGCAAACTCACTGAACAGATATGTCCCATGTGACCCCCCTTCAAGTTGTTGACTAACTCAGAGTTAGAACTGCAAAACAGGAAGTAGTGTTCTGTTATGTTAGACATCCAGTCACTCCAGCGTTTATACATGACATTTTTGGCTAACTAACTAACTAACTATATTAGAAACATTTTTTATTTTGCACATCTATTTTTCCAGTTTTTAATTTTATACTGAACTGTTCCTTTAAGACAACTTCTAAACTGCTAAAAACTGTGAATTGGAAGTCCCAGGAAGCACAGGTGGGAAAAAAACAGAGAAGCACAAGTGTGTATGAGCACATTTTTTAGCATGAAAATGCTCTAGTGAGCCAAAAAAATCACACACACCTACCTACTCTTTCCTGACGTTTCACATTGAAGTGACAGTTAGCTGTCAGAGCTAATCAGCTAAAATATATCAGCCCCCATGTGACAGTAGCCTCAAGTTAAAGAGAACACATAGGCACATTGGCAACTGTGATAATGAAAATGAGCTCCTGCTGCAAATACAAATGAAATAAACTTTGTTTTGACATCACACTGAGCACATGCCCACATGGCAGTGATGTAATAATGACCAAGTGGAATGAGAGGTGGTTGGACATGTCTGAACAAAATGTCTAGGAAATGGCTGTTTCATTTCTATCTCTTGCATATGGGATCATTTGCCTGGTAACCTGACTAATCTTATTATACATAAAATGAAAATATAATTGGTCAATCTCTTCAGGAAATAAAATTGCACATCTAATTCTCAAATGTACAGCCAGCTTTTGCCTAGTCTACTTTTATCCCATAACTAAACGCTTTAAAACAGCTTTATATATTTTCATATAACGATGTTGCCATCATGTCATTAGAATAACCACAGCCCTATGATGTGTTGTTCTGCCATGCTAGCAAGTCATTGAACATTAGAGAATGTCTGTAAAGAAAAGAGAAAATACATCCGCCTATGGTACTTAAAAAAGATCATAAACTTATATCCTGTCATTATTTTGCAGCTTTTTTTCTTGTTTATTTATGATATTATACCTATTTTATCATTTTATTATAAATGCAGTACTGCGCTGATGCCAGAAAAAGATACAAAGTTTCTGAAACTTAATTAAAATAAGAGACTTTTTGACAGAGTACCCAGAACACTGAGTCACTGCACTTTGATACATTCGTAACAATGTGAAATAAGCTAAAAAACAATTGTAACTATTTTAAGATAAGCAAGTCTCTTGGGGAAACTGTGGCTCACAGCGTAAAGGGCAATTTCAGCTTCATTAGAAAAATTGTTATAACAGATAAAACATTATCCAATGTTCAAAGTGGAAAAAATAGTTTTGTAAAATGGACATGGTAATTAGGGGTGTGGCCATAAGATGAGTGTGGTCCGAAAATGTTGCCGCGAGTAACTCGGCTAATGTTTTTGTCCCTCTTTACATTTTGGGAGGTATGCTTATCTTGTGGTAAATTTTCTGTACTACTAATAAGGTTTACAATCTTACTTTCTAAATACAGTGGATTGTGCCTCATCAGTATATATAAAAATAAATCAGCATAGAACAAGATCACAGTATTAATACATTCAATAAGCGATGCATAGTTTATATATTGTATCATGTCCAGTTTTAGTAGCAATCACATCCAATTATCTTTACTTAGAATGACAATAATTCAAAGCAATAAGTAAAAGCAATAGCCTATAAATTCATCTAGAAGTTACTGTTTAGAAGGTAATTGAATGTCTGTTAGAACTAGGGGTAGGCAACAGAAGCAATTGTCTCTGGGGCACAACAGTGGAAGAAGTGATCATCAGAGAGGGAGCAGTGAAAAGCAATGGGCAAAGCAGGTGGGTTTCTTGGGTGCCAATACTGCTTTGCCTGCCTCATGTTTGGTCTTCATTTTTTATTTTGATAACTGTCTCAGAATATCACTCTCTATATAATATTAATCATTAATTTAAAGAGAATTGTAATAATAAAACAGTACCTTTACTTGATCCAAACTAAGAAATAATTAATTCTTATTGCAAGCAAAACCAGCTTGTTGGGTTTATTTAATGTTTACATGATTTTCTAGTAGACTCAAAGGTATGAAGATCCAAATTAAGGAAAGATCCATGATCAGGAAAACCCAGGTCCCGATCATTCTGGATAACAGGTCCCATACCGGTACAAATATTTTTCTTTTTGTTACAATGACGACATGTATGTCACTGGGCAGTGGGCACATATTAGTTCAGACAATACCAAAGGTTAAAGGGGACCTGTCAACCTAAGAAATAATTTCAAATTCTTTTCTATCATGTTAGTTGAGCAAATAAACTTTACTTACACTGTATTTATTATTTAAATTTTGTTTCCTTCTATTCTGGAATTATAAAATCACAGCAAGCAGGCAGCTGCCATTTTGTGGACACGGTTATTAAGGGAAATTGTGTATCACCCCAAAATCTTGTGTATGAACCAGAATGAGGGACCTAATGTCCATGTGCAGTGCCGTACACAATTATAGAGCCTGAGGAGGGGAGGGGGAATGTGAGGAGAGCAGTGACATGTAGGAAGTGCTGAATGGAAAGTGAAAGTAATTGACTGCCCCTCCTCTATGCCATGGGCATAGAGGCGGGGCAGGTAATATTTGATTGACAGTTTAGATATTCAAACACCTTAATAACAGGTATGGATGTTTTAATTAAAAAAAAAATTGGGGTTCCATATTTAATTTGTAAAGGACTTTCATTATGCAGTTTTTTATGTGTAGGTGACAGGTCCACTTTAAGCACAGTGATAACATTATGTATAACTTTAGTATGATCCTTGCCGCACTTTGCCAGGCGTATTTTCGCCAGCGCTCCGCAAATTCACTAAAATCCGAAGTTGCGCACAGGGGTAGCGTAAGTTTTCGAAGTTGCGCTAGCGTTAATTTGCCAAGTGAAGCGAAGTTTCGCAAGCGATGGTTCATTTGCATACGGTGCGAAATTCAAATTTCAATGGAGGAACACGTATCACCACTTCAAATGCCTAGAAAACCTTCAAATCAGCAAATAAAAATTTTATTTTGCCCTACACATGTGCCCACTGTCTAGGTAAGTTGCCATGAGTCAGGAAATGTAGGGGGGAAGGAGGGGAGCCCCAAAAATATTTTCGATCTTTTTCAGCCTATCACCCATCATGTAGAAAACATGCCAGCGTTTTTTGGGGCTTAAAAAAAATTTGACTTTTTTGGAAACAACCCCTACTATATTGCGCTTTGCCAGGTCTGAGGTGGCGAAGGAAGTCTAGCGTAAAAGGTAGCGTTCAGTACACTGCGCAAGTTAGTGAATTTGCGTAGTTACATCGCTAGCGAAAATTCGCCTGGCGTAAGTGTGCGAAGTAACACTAGCGAATTTACGCCAGCGTTCGTTAGTGAATTTACGAAGTACCGAAAATGCCAAACGCTAGCGAATTAACGCTAGCGTTCGGCGCTTCGGCACTTAGTGAATTTGCGCCTATGTCTACTGCTATCGCAAGCATTTAGCTTAGAAATATTCTTATATATGGATAGATGAAATGATTGTTTTATAGTATGGTTTAAGGGTTTAGGGTGCTTTTGTTTTTCGTGCAGCTCATACAGCATATGTGCAACCTGTTGGAGTTTATACAAGACATGAGTATGTATGTATTGCAAGCCATACGTGCGAGACAGACACATGTAGTTCATAAAAATTCCACAAGGAGGCATCACATAGCCACAGGCTCTCTAATTGGCAGCGGTTTTCAGTAATTTCGTTTTTCAGATCACACCCAGTCTGCATTGCATTATTCATGTCTTTTGACTTTATTCCAAGAATCCCTCATAAAAAAAAAAAACTGATTTCACAGTAGAATTTTCCTCCACATGTGACCAATCAATGTTCTATGCGGGTGGATGGGAAGTAGGAAAATTGCTGACCCTGTATCTTAAAATTATATTTTTCATTAACTCTTCACTGGCCAAAGGTTCCATCTTTAAGAAAATACTGTTATTAAAAAAAAACATCAAACATAACTTTATAACATGGGAGATTGAGGGAAGATGTTGTTCTATTGCAGCACTGCTTTTGTGCTGTTCCTCATTAAGGAGCCAAAAGTAACTTAAACTATGTTCCACCTATCTGCTCTGTATAACTACTGACTGCTCATTAGTATGTTGGTTGGCCAACATACTAATTTGAAAAATGTAATGAGGGACATTTGTGACATGCACATTCTATGGCAACACCCCCTAAGTACCATGACCATTTTACATAATTTGGCAGGTTATGAAAGTTTGAACACATTTCTGGGAGTTTTTGTGCCATGTTTTGTGTGTTATAATAGTTTTGCTAATGAAGCTAAATTTGCCCTTTGAGCTGTGAGTCACACTTAAATCAAGAAAGTGTCCACTGTCCCGCAGAAAATGGGACAGTTGAGAGGTATCATAATGTACCTCCTATTATAAAATATAGGTATATTATGAGTCACCAAAGAGTTCCATGATCATATAAAGGGACAAGGCTTAAGAGTGTTTTCATACAGGTCATGGAACTCATTTTTTAACAGGGGGTATATTGTTTATTTTAAAATATAAGTTTCAATGAGACCAGTGACAAAAATGAAGCGATCCGAGTGCCATCCCGCCAGCGATTTAGATTCTAGCCGGCAGGGGAGATTAGTCGCACGAAAAAGAGGCAATATGACTAAATCTCCCCGAATCTTCGCATCTGTCTCTGCCCTAAAAGCTGTCGAAGTTCAGGCAAACTTATAAAGACTGCCAAGCTTTTTTTGGCATGAAAACCCCATGTGATCAGTAAACTCACACAAGGTTTCCTTTATGACCCACTCAACCTTATAAAATACATGGCCAACACCATTTCTAAAATCACTTTATATATTTAATTATCTTTATTTAAGTGTTTGGAGACATGGGAATCTGGTTTTGAAACAGTCTGTGTTATCTATCAGATAATCATACAATGGGAGGTTCCCAAATGGCAGGATGGACAGATCTCTTTCAGTCTTCGCAAAACAGATATTATATTAATTTAAAACAAATATTTGCCGAGATCTTGGTCTATTTCACAACAATAAGCACTCAGGCATGAGAAACAGTACAAGCAACACATACTGAAAGGTAATCATTACAGCTGTACAATACAATCAAAATTAAAGAGAACTTGGAAAAGCTATTTCATGCATATGAATAAATTCAATGAATAGGGTATACTTTTGCCTATTGTTTTAATGAAGATGTGAAGTAATTGAAATCTACTTCACTTTCCAGCTCCCTGGGGTGGTTGTTTATACAGAGCAGACAATCTCCGTTTTTAAAAAAAAATACCCCTTTGACAGGTGGTGGAGGGGTGCTCAGGGAAAAAAAAAATTTGTGAATTTCCCACGAAATTCGCGAAACAACGAAAAATTCACGAAACAGCGCCAGAGAAAATGCACTGGTGTCGAAGTACGATCGTACGATCTTATCAATCCTTCGACTTCGAATGTCGGACTAGCCAATTCAATGGTTGAATTTCAACGTTTTTTTCACTTTGAAATTCAACCCTTGATAAATATGTCGCTTAACAAGCATTGCTGTAGTATAACTCCATGCTGATGGTAAAACAATCCTACTTTTTTTTAATATTTATATTTTTCTAGCCATTAGGTAGAGTGCTTCAAATTACAGAGACTCTGTCAAAAAATTACAAATACTCTTTCAAAAAAAAAAAAAAACCCAGGTCCTAAGCACTCTGGTTCATAGATCCCATATCTCTACCTATATCATACAGTACACTAAGAATAACATTGTATTATTCAGTAATGTAATGTGGAAGAGCCAATGAATATACTTTTTTCTGCAATATAAAATGTATTGTACTTAGTACTAATTAATTTTCCAATATAAAAGATCAACAATTGGTGCATTTTTTTTAATCTTCATGTTTCCTTATACGGTATTTGTCAGTAGTTATAATACGGTATTTGTGAAACAGCAAAATAACAAAGACTGGTGAAGGATTTTTACTCAAGACCAGTCATAAACTATGTACCTTAGCAACAGTTTTATAGCTATTACTGAATCTGTATATTCACTAAAAATGTACACAAGGGTGGAGAAGAACACATTACAACAGTGAAAGGAGTTAAAGAGAATCCGGCCTCTGTACTTAACTCAAATTTAAGAGTTGTTCGTTTTCATTCGAACCACAAGCTGACAAGTAGTTGCCTCAGGCCTTATTTATGAGTAGACAGGCCCATGAATGTTAAGATGTAGTAGCAATGCTCCAAAACCCCACTGATATAGATCAGTGATATAGATCAGCAATTGCCTTATGCCAACTTACCTGTGCCCCATTAAGACTGCTCTGCCACCACACACCATCTGGACATGTAATGGTAGGAGTTCTAGTATATGGTACTTTGGCATAACATATTTTCAAGGCAAAGTTTCACCTGTTGTTACCTTGTCTGATTTGATAATAAATCCTGTTTAAGGTGTTCATTCACTTACATTTTCCTACGAAATATTTCAGGAATACCTGTGCTGTTGTAGTTTTATTCTATTTCTCATTACAGGCAGTGTTGGACTGGGACACCAGGGGCCCACCAATTAATCTTAGTCCAGGGGCCCACTCTCAGTACTATTTTTCTTCCTCTCCTCACTCAACCTCTATTCTCCTATTCTCTTTTCTTTACATACTATACTCTATTATTCCATCTATTTAGCCTCTTTGTTCTCATATAAATAGGGAATGGCCATCAAATAGGCCAAATGTTTAGCAGCATGGGGCCCACTGACACCTGGGCCCACCGGGAGTTTTCCTGGTATCCCGGTGGGCCAGTCCGACACTGATTACAGGTTAGGAGAAAAACTAGAGAGTTGTCCCTACATTTGAGAGTGACATTTATAGCCCAATTCCACTGATGTTGAATATGTCTAGATACACCACCAGAATTGCTGCATTACATTGTAATTTAGATTAAACAAAGACAATAGTTTAATCCTTGGTCTAAGGAAACTTCCATAACTGTTGTTCCAGAGAAAACCCTCATGCAAAGTGAGTGAGGAAAATCGTTTTTTTTCTACTCCAAGAGAGTTGTTGGACCACTTCCTGGGTCAACCTATGTGCTAAAAGCTGTTTTTTCTCTCTTGCTAAAATAAAGCCAACCACCCAACCCCTTCTAATGTATTTGCCATTAAAACCACTTTACTACCTGGAGGCAAGGCATTAACATCAAAGAATATACACAAAGGGATACTCTCATGCTCTACAAATAATGCATGTGGTATAATTGAGAATAAAATAAATCAGCCATCAGCAAGACAGGTGATGATATACAATAACTAGGTGTATTATTATTAAGTACCGTAAATGGATTCACAATCATTCAAAATATTTTGTATCTAATGATGATATTTACCCCGCACTGCATACTGAAACTGAATTCAATAAAAGAAGTATTTTGTGGAGTATCACCAGCCCTTCATAAGGTCCTTATGGAGGCAAAACTCCGTAGGATGTCTAACGGGGTGTTCAAAACTGAAATGTTAATAAACTACTGGGCATATCATATGTTTTTGAATGACATTCTTTCTGTCACTCCACTAACCCTGGTAGGTGGAAGAATAATGCAAGAAACCTGTGTCTACAAGAATGGCCAAACTAGATTACATGAAGCACACAGACCCCCATGATCCACCATGAGTACCGACTGGGAAGCTGTTGGCAACTCCAATGAATTTGCCAGCATTATTAATAGGGAGGAACAATAACCCAAAGAGGTACAGTAGGTCAATATTTAAATCCAGAAAAAATGGTAACCCTATGTGTAGCTATGGGGCAGCCATTCAAGTTGAATAAGGCAAAAAAAGCTGTTTTTTGACATAGAAGATAACAGCTGTACAAAATATAGTTTTCAGACTTTGAAAAAAAAAAGATTAAAAATGGTTATATGACAATTATGAATCTCTACATGACCCTAGAATAAAACTATTAAAGAGGACAAAACAGTTCTGAGGCAAACAAATATTATTAGGGTTTTTAGGGACAAAACATGCAGAAAATATTTAAATCAGTCTGTGTTGTATATTCATTGAATTAATAAAAGGATTATGTAACCTTTATTATACTTTTATACTTTTAGAATGGTATAGAATGCTCTTTTTAAACTTTTAATTTGTCTTCATTATTTAGTTTCATAATATATAATATTCTTCTAGCTCTCTGTAGCTTTCAAATAAGGGCCTTTGACTAAGGGAACAAAAACTTTATTACTTATACTTCTGTTCAGGCCCTATTTTATATATCTTCCATTCTCTCATTTAAACCACTGTCTGGTTGCTAAATTGGAACCTAGCAACCAGATAGCTGCTGACATTTTTTTTTAAATGAAGACGAGCAGCAAAATACTTTTGAATTAAAGAAATACAATAATTGAAGTCTATCAAATTGTTTAGTATAAATAAAAAATCAGAAACTAAAAATCATATCATAAACTGACTTCTCCACATTGATAGTCCCTATTTAATACAGCAACTCCTAGCAATGTAAAAAGCAGAATAAATTAAACTGGATGACAGGGTCATCTATAAATCAGCTATAGTTAATATAGTTCATATTATATACAGTATAGTGCTCTTAGAGAGACTTTGATCCTGTGGATCTCAAAATAACATGACATAATGTTTATTATACTTTTACATATAGTTAGTTATGTTAACTGAAATTTCACTTAAAAATATGGAGGACATAAGTATTGTGTTGCTTGTGCATAAAATGGTTGGATAGCTTAGGGGGTTATTTATCAAGGTCTGAATATATCTCAATATCGCTGCTACAAACTCCAACCTAACCCACTCGGGTTTTTGACTCCCGAAATTTGCTTTGCGGGAAAAGCTCAGATTTTCACGATTTTTTCGTGAATTTTCCCCGAAATCTCCGGATTTCGGGGAATTTCGGGTATTCGGAGCTTAGTTAATAACCCCCCTAATGTCAAGGAAATATTCAGATTATTAGACATTTGGAAGTTTAAGGGTCAGGAATCAATTTTTTACAAACATTGAAGATGCCTTTAACTAGGCTGAAATGCACAGACTCCATTCTAAATTCAACTTTAGGAATTTGACCTCACAAAATAATTGGACTACAGTCGCACTTTAAAAAAAAATGTAATTGCTTAACCACAATGACATTTGAGTATCTAAAAACGCCATGAAAATACTAATTATACTAAATAGTATTCATTGGCCAATTTCATTAAACATGCAGAATTTAAAAGTACTCAAACAAACCATTGAGTTTTTAAATAAACACAAGAACTTAATGTGCAATCTAGTTGAAAACAATTTGGTTTAATTATGCATGTGTAAGCATTTACAAGACTTTTCAGTGGTGGGTGTTTTTTTCTGTGGTCCAGCACTGGTCCATACATTTTGATGAACGATCTACGTGCTAAAAGCACCAATAATTTTGCATCAAAGTAACTGCCAACTTAGTATTGCACCTTTAGAAACAATCAATGTTTCATTTATTACAGACGTACCCTTTCTCTTTAATAATTAGACTGTTGCTTGTACTTGATGATGGCTAAGCTAACATACAGCCATACTGATGGCAAAACAATGCTGTTCTTTTTAAATACTTTTTAATACTTTTCCACTGATGTATACATACCTCCCAACATTTTGGAAATAGAAAGAGGGACAAAAAGATTTGCTGTGCTCTGCGCAGTGGAAAAATAAGACCACACCCATTTGTGTGGCCACGCCCATGTTCATTTTACAATTAAATCATTTCATTTTATAAGCTGCAAATCACAGTTTCCCCAAGAGGCCTGCTTTCCTTAAATTGTTACAAAAGTATCAATGTATCTATTCTGGGCTCTCTGCCAAAAAACAATTAAGTTAGAACTTTGTATCTTTTTCTGGCTGTTCAGTGCAGAAGATCAAAGGAGAATTTTGGACGTTTCAGTAACAATCCGGGACTGTGGGTTGAGTTGTCAAAATGGGGACTGGCCCGTTAAAAACGGGACAGTTGGGAGGTATGGCCTTGATGCAAACTACAGAAACAAACATCCTGAGAACTTCAACCTCAAGCATTCCAGATTCCAGGTCCTATATCTATATAATATCAATGGATCATTATTTCCTTCAGATCCAGAACCTACCACCCAGTTCATGAGATTATTTATCAGACCTTGTTAGGGTTACCATCTTACCCATTTAAAGTAGGACACGTAGGGGCAGATTTACATAGGGTCAAATATCGAGGGCTAATTAACCCTCGATATTCGACCGTCTAAGTAACATCCTTTGAACGATTCGAAGGATTTTAATCCATCAATCGAAGGATATTCCTTCGATCAGAAAATTGTTAGGAAGCCTATGGGGACCTTCCCCATAGGCTAACATTGGCCTCGGTAGGTTTTAGGTGGCGAACTAGGGGTCGAAGAATTTTTTAAAGAGACAGTACTTCGACTATCGAATGGTCAAATAGTTGAACGATTTTAATTTCGAATCGTTCGATTTGAAGTCAAAGGTCGTAGTCGAAGTAACCCATTCGATGGTCGAAGTAGCCATATTCGACCATTCGAAATTCAAACTATTTTTCCTCTATTCCTTCACTCGAACTAAGTAAATGGGCCTCTTATAGTATTAAATACACATGCTTGGATGCATGGATCAAGTATTTAAAAAAATGTCCTACTTTAAAGTATATAAGTTAAAGTTTATGAAAGTATTTGTAATGGAAGTATTAGTGTGTTCTATGAAAATAAAAGCAAATGCGTGTTAGTTATCACTGCCTAATAAGACAAACTTAGCAGTGAAAGCATTTCGAGTGGATTGCAGCTTTAAGGTATGTCTCAGTTCATGTTACAACAAGAACTTCAGCACAGTGCTGGAACCAGACACTAATGTTTGCAAGTGGGGGAGGTAAGATGGCTTTGTTTCCACTGGAAAGTGAAATGAATAAAGTGAGGATTCCAGACCAAAGCTATTCATTTGGCAAAATTATGTGCCTGTGGGAAATGAAAAAAGAAAGGCAAGCAAAAATGTGCATGAACCAAGCCAAGAATAAAGACCTCAAAATGTATTTTCATAGCTGATTCCTTGCCTGTGGGCATAGTACTGTTTGGAAATATGGCCTCCAGATTTAGATCAAAAGTACCTGTACTATTAAATAAAAAAATAGACATGTTGTATGCTCAGATGTTTAAAACTTAAATACAATATCCACTATGAAAGAGCACATTGCACAATTAAAATACACATATTTGTAAAGGCAGGGCTGCGACATACAAGGATAAAGTAGGAAAGTGCAGTGAAGATAACTTTATTATCTCGCGGCTGCTGATGCATAACTTTGGACATAGGATGAAGCTGTGCACATATTTCCTAACACAGATTCATAATGCACAATGAAGTGCTAATCTAACATCTCCATCACCTTGAACACAGATATCAATTCCCAGAAATGTCAATATATGTACAAAGCCGACCCTCCTACTCTGTTGTTTAACTACAACTGTCCCCATAATAATATGCTAATTTCACAACCCCCTAGTTCAGCATAATGGAGGAATGCTAAGGGCTGCAGCCTGGGGAACATGAGTCCGACATGGGTATGTATCTGGGTATAGCACAAGGAATCTTTGTAAGTGTTTTTAAAACAAAACAGGCAGAAGTCAATATTCCTTCAATAATCAGAGTACTATTATAGTATAAATGCATACTTCCCAATATTTTAAAAATAAAAAGAGGGTCAACATTTTTTTGTGGCCACACCCCCTAATTACCATGTTCATTTTAAAAAACTTGGCAGGTTATGAAAGTTTGAACAGATTTCTGTGTTTTTTTTCAGTTATTACAGTTTTGGTAATGAAGGTGAATTGCCCTTTAAGCTGTGAGTCAAATTTTTCCCAAGGGACCTGTTTTGTTATATTGTTACAATTACTTATTTCCTTATCTTGAAATTGTTACAAAATTATCTTATCTTATTTCTAAGTATCTTATCTCTAAAAAAGGGACAGTTGGGAGGTATGATAAATGTGCCATTAAAAAGAAATACTAATTTATTCCTCTATGCTTTTTGGTGCTGTATGGACACACAACACTTGTAATATTTTAGTCTGTTTTGCAACAAACAGCTAACTTCAGGTGGTTACAGGGGGAGCTGACTTCCATGAGGCTGGGTACCTACTTTTAGTCTTTAAAGTAGAAACAAACAGGACTTCCTGCCCCGGGTGCCCCAGGGCCACACGGTCAAGGCAGCAGCACCCCTCCCCCAACACCACAGGCGCATGCGCCAGAGCAATGGGGATCCTCTTGTCCATAAAAACCCACATTTTTTGCCACCATAGGCTCGGGCTTTTGTGGCCTCGTCACAAATATGGGCCTAGAAACAAAGCCTTATGAGAGTGAAAGTAGATTTGTTCTTAGGGTTGCCACCTGTCCAGTTTTGACTGTCTTTTTGAAGGGCTGTCTGGGTCAGAACTGCCTGCCCAGTTTTCCAAATTAGGAAAACCGGGCAGTATTTCCTATGATTGACGTGGCTATCGGCCAATCAGAGATTGCCACATCATAGTTCCGCCCCTGACATTATGACCTGCCCCCACCATATCACGGACCAGCCCCTATTATGTTGTGGCTCTGCCGCCTGCCAGAAATTCCACAGGACAGACAGTGGCAACCCTATTGTTCTGGCATCCAAAAATTTCTTCAAAGATATTTTGTGATGAGCCATTGAATAGTGGCATTATTTAGATGTCTGTGTGCCGCAGAGGGGGAATATAAAAGAAACCTGTGCTCTGGAAAGAAAATCTCAAACCTGATTCCCTGAAGCTGCAATGAAAACTCTCTGGAGAGAAGAATATGAATAGCTGGAGATATTGCTGTAGGGGAGCTAAACATTATGCATTCTTCACCCCATCTTAGAGACACTATTAAAGATAAAACATTAAAGTATGTCCTGATGCAGCTTAGTGCAATATCAATTCAGTGGTTCCTGGGACAAAACATAAACTGGAAATAGCCCACGTTGCCTTTGATGTGTGTGATGATGGTATGTTGTAGTCAATGCAACTGGAGAGAAAATGAAAAAAATGGAGGCAGACTGACTTCAAATGATGGTCTTCCAGTCCTAAAGGGAGATGGAGCATGTAAGGATGTACATGAAAGACATTACTTCCACATGTCTAAAGCACAGATTTAAACCATATGCTACTAACAAGACCTCCTTCTTTGCCTACTCCGCATTTTAGTATCCTCTCTTACTGAAAATATATTGTCCCTGTGGATTTGCAGTAGTAGTGTGTTAAACTAGAATACCTGCCAGGTAGCCTACACTATAAAAAAACTTTAATGACAACATTTATGGATATGTGTGCATAAAGCAAGCTCTATTACATGGGTTCAAGAGAAACATATGCTAGAAAACATATCTGCTTAGTGGTAATAAAGCTGACTGCTAAGTTTTGATATTTTACTAGTACTTGGCAAATCGGATACTGCTTATGCCACGTCTCATGCATCCTATCTGGAAATTCTTGCAAAAGCTTCTTTAACAAGATATTTTTCATATGCATAATACACAGTTTCCCTTCTTAGCCACATGTTTTTTATGGTAACCTGTAATAAAATAGCACCATTTGACAAACACGAATTCCAGCATTCCAAGTCAAAACCCCAAACTTCTGCTGCCTCTTTCTGCAGTATACAGTGTATAAATAGAGTATATAAACAGTGTCGGACTGGGGGTACTGGGCCCACTTGGACTGTTAACTCGGGGGCCCCCACACAGTGGCGGACTGGGGCCCACCCAAAGACCTTAAACCAGAGGCCTACTCTCAGTACTATAATTCTTCCTCTTCTTCATATTATAATCTATTAATCCATCTAGTTATCCTCTTTGTTCTTGTAGAAATTAGTAATGATCATGAAATAGGCCAAATGTTTGGAAGCAGGAGGGCCCACTGACACTTTGGCCCACCGGGAGTTTTCCTGGTATCCCTGTGGGCCAGTCCGACACTGCATATAAATAGAGAGAGTTACTGAAAAAGACAGAGTATAATGCTCCCCCTATAGTAAAATAAAAAGGAAATTAAGTCACTGAGTAGAAGAATTACATCACTAAGAACTGATTATACCTGATGACATCACAACTTTTAGAAGGATACATTTTACAGGATATTCATGGCTCTCTCTCTCTCAGCTGCTTATTTTGGGACCTATAAATACTAATCCAAAGAGCGAATATAAGCATAAATGCTACTACTTTATGTAGAAACCAAGGTGAAGCAGTTGCCCAGGTGCTCCTGCCCCAGGCCCTCAGCTAAGGGGGGTGGTCAATCTGTATAGAAACAATGAAAGGTATAGGGCACTCTGAGAATCACATGCAGATCAGACCAAATATATCAGTTAAAAAGTAGAAAAAAACTTTATTTAGGCAATCATATTAAGCTTTACACATTTTGTGCCCTTGTTTGTGGGCATGTATTTCTTAACGGCAAATAGTAATACTAAGCAAATAATGAGGATTGGGTTTACTAAAATATCTGCATGTGCATATTGACGGATATTTTATAAATGGGGTCATGCTTGCATTTGCTTTACATGCCAGTTGTTAAAAAACAGTACAGAGCACAATCACAATGCCCCATGCAGTGGGCAAAGTGCAATCTGCTATTTTTTTTTGCACTTTGCCCAAGCACTGGGGCATTGTGCAAATAGCAACAGGTGGGGCGCAGAGACCAGGTGGCTGAAATTTGAATACTGTATATACTCGAGTATAAGCCGTCCCGAGTATAAGCCGAGGTACCTAATTTTACCTCCAAAAACTGGGAAAGCTTATTGACTCGAGTATAAGCCTAGGGTGAGAAATGCAGCAGCTTCTGGTAAGTTTCCATCAAAAAATTGAGGGTTTCTGCTCCCATTGGAGGTGCCGGCGTCTCATTTTTGGACGCCAGTGAATATTCATAGAGACTATTCTTGGACGCCGGCAACTATTCTTGGATGCTGGCGACTATTCTTAGGTGCCGGCGACTATTCTTAGGCGCCGGCGACTATTCTTAGACGCCGGCGACCGCTTTTGTGCTTGACCCGTGTATAAGCCGAGATAGAGTTTCTGAGCATATTTTGGGGACTGAAAAACTCGGCTTATACTCAAGTATATACGGTACTTGTTCGGCTGCACTACATTCAAAAGGGGCAGACAGTAAGGACTGGGCTGGAGTGTGGCTCCTTTTTGCAGGGACTTTTGGGAGCTAGTGCTCTTAGAATGAGCTCTAAGGCAGGAGTGCCCATACTTTACTAATTCAAGGTCTACTTTTAGTGATGTTGTCCCACTATGATCTACATCCATAAAAGCATTGTTCGCATTCTGTTCCATGGAAAATATTACTTAAATATTGATATTTATGAGAAAGTGTATATTAAGCATCTATTTCTTATGTAGCCTTAACATAATGAATATCTGAATGAAAATCATGAAACGGGAGGGTGATTTAGACAAGCTGTTTGTTGACAGTGTCTTGAGATCTACTGATCACCAGCTAAAGGTCTACTAGTAGATTCCAACTTTCCTTTTGGGCACCCCTGCTCTAAAGGGTGAGCTCTTGCAGTGGCTTAAAGTGGACCTGTCACCCAGACACAAAATAATAATGTATAATAAAAGTCCTTTTCAAATTAAACATTTTTTAAAGCATTCATAGCTGTTGTAAGCTCATTTAAACATCTCAGCTGTCAATCAATATTGTCTGCCCCTCCTCTATGCCCTGGGCATAGAGGCAGGGCAGACAATTACTTTCACTTTCCATTCAGCACTTCCTAGAAATCACTGCTCTCCCCAAATTCCACCATTCTCTTCTCCATTTAATTGTGTAGCCAGGGCATGGGGATGGACATCAGATCCCCCATTCTGGTGACAAACATGATTCAGAGATGATGTAAGGCTTGTCTTAATAACAATGTCCACAAAATGGCTCCTGCCTGCTTGCTATAATTATGAATTCCCAGACTGATGGAAATAATATTCAAATAATTTATATAGTGTAATTAAAGTTCATTTTACTTGACTAATGTGATAAAATAGGATTATGAATAATGTTTTTGGGTGATGGGTCCCCTTTAAAGAATGAGCCTTTATGCCTTTAGATTGTATACCTTAGGTAGAAGGCCCTTCTTTACCTTGTTTTTTGCGTAATTTGCATATTTTATGTACACAGCCTTCTATTGTGCAGCTCTATAGAATATGTTGGTGATCTATAAATGCTTGACAGTAATAATGTCAGTTAATTTAGTGGAACACATGCTGATGGCTGGCCGAGTTTTGGCAGAAATTATAGAATTCCCCCACTATGGAGACTCCAGCTATAATTTTTCCCCTCATCCACCCCACAGCTGCCATGACCCACCAGGAAAGGTTCTGGTCTGGCAGACAGGATGATATCATCACAATGAAGTGTAAAGTTTAATTTTATGAATAATTAGTCTTCCATCTAAGAAAATGCACATATTGTATAAAAAGAAGTTTGGAACAATGTCCAGAAAGCGATCGGGTAATCCATTGTACGGCACTCGATTTCTCCTCCCTGTCTTCCTTATAGGAGATAGCCAGGGAGGAGAAATTGAGCGCCGCGCGATGGATCGTCGCCGTGTCGCCTTTTCTGAAAAGGAGCAGAAGTGGCATTTCGGAAAGTTACTTCTTTATAAAAGCTTTGCGATTTTAAAGTTTAATTTGTCTTGGTGGTTTTTTTTCTATGTATACTAACAAATTTTTTAAAAAAATGTTTTTGATGTTTTTAACTAATTTTTGTTGATTTTTTTTATCTCTTATTGTACAGTGCTGCAGATAATGCTCATGCTTTCCAAACATCAAACATAATAATAACAATAATACAGTAAATAATGTAATGTTGGAGTCTGTTTTGCTAGGTGGGAACTTCTGTAAAATGAAACAAACCAATACAACTATGCAAAAGGAGGGGTTTGATGCCTGTAAGATATGCTTGAATAAAAGAAAATGTATACAGCTGGTTTTCCATTAAATACACAATACCAATGGTTTTCCACCTAATACAGAACCATGTTAAATGCAGTGTTACAAATGAATATACTGAAATATGGACAGCAGGCTAATCCCTATGCAAGCTCACCCACCTCCCAGGCCTAACAAAACAGCTTTTGAATCAGAATAGGAGAGGGTGTTTAGTTACTCTTATAATAAAACTCAGAGCTCATACAGCAATAAGTGTCAGTGTCCCTTTATGTAGTGCACTCCATGATGTGTCTGTGCTTGGATAAACATTTGGTTGTTATTTCCTAATATGGCAATAGATGCAAGATGTCTGAGCATAAAATTCATGTGCTCTTTAAGCAGGACTGCCACTGACTTTGAAAGTAATAAGTCACACATGTGATATATAAATTAACTATATAGGGGTTTCAATTTAAAAATATCCAAGCTAATATGGCAAATTTGTCGTAAATCAAGTAACTTGAACAGATTAAAATCATCACTGCAAAATAAAAAACGGATGCTGAAAATCCTCTTGGTTGTTCACCTTCCAACACTTTTTCCAATTCAGTTGTGTTCAGATCGTTTACCAGAAATGGTTTTCAATTACTTTCTGTTTCTATTTCTCTAATATTTATCACCTTCTTGTGTCTTTCTGAAGCAGCTTTGTGGGGGTCGCCGACTCTGTGACTGTTCTAAATTGACATATTAGTTGATACATTTCTTATCTTTGGCCCTGTTGAGCAGAATCACTAAAAAAATGTAAGTTTATAGTTTTATATAAACAATCATCTCTGCTTTCTTGTTCTGCATTTGAGTCTCTATGTGTCTTATTACCACTCAAAGGGCCTAGTTTCTCTATTATAGCGGACTCTAATATCGTAAACTGATACGATCCCCCAATCCTTTATAAAGACAAAGATTTAGGAACAAGAATTACTTCAAACATTGGACTCAAAGGAGAGAATTTGGGATGGAACAAACACATGTTCTATTAATTAACGCCAAGTAGAAAACTGCTACAAAGTACTTGATCATGGGTCATATATGGTGGCAATGTCACAATAATACAAAGGTTTTGGTCAAGAATTTTGTTATGATAGATTCTATCATTAACATCCACATTAGAAAAGACACCTGAATAGATATTTCTAATCAACAGTTTCCTACTATAAATAGTTAGTCCAGGAAATTGTTTATTTTTTATTCACAGCAGCCAAGCAATTACTTGCCAAATCATACATACCCCTTTTCTTTAAATTCATAAACTAAAGACACATATAACTGCTATAATGATGAATGAAAAATTGACTTCTATCTTATCTGGTACCAATAGTACATTTTTACAAATTTGGGAACCTTGGGCTCCTCAGGCTACAAATTCAGGATTAGACCTGTCTACCTTCTCCATAAAAGGTTAACAGTAGCCTTTACTTTTACTGTGATGACTCCATTTACTATACTTAGTTCTGTGTTGAAAAAGGCTGTATTTTCAGAAGAGCGAACTTTTTTCATGCTTTTCATTGATGCTATTACAAGTAAATAATTTGTTAGATATTCGTTAAATCGAATGAATAATCGTTCGATCGAATGATTAAATCCTTCGAATCAACGATTCGAAGAATTTTAATCCATCGATCAAACGAAATTCCTTCAATCAAAAAAAGCTTAGAAAGCCTATGGTGACCTTCCCCATAGGCTAACGTTGACTTCGGTAGCTTTTAGGTGGCGAACTAGGGGGTCGAAGTTTTTTCTTAAAGAGACAGTACTTGATGATTTTTAGTCGAAGGTCGAAGTCGCAGGTCGAAGTAGCCCATTCGATGGTCGAAGTAGCCCATTCGATGGTCGAAGTAGCCAAAAAAAACATTCGAAATTCAAAGTATTTTTCCTCTATTCCTTCACTCGAGCTAAGTAAATGGGCCCCCTAATGTAAGTTTATTCACTTTATTTTTTATTGACATTCAGAAGAACACTGGTCTTACTGTTTCTTTATATATAAACCTTTATAATGGATTTTGTATGCTGTGAAATAGTCTGTCAAGAATATAACATTTGTATTCTATTACAATTTACGTTTAAAGCTTAAAGGAACAGTAACACCTAAAAATTACAGTGTTTTAAAGAAATGACAGTATAATGTAGTGTTGCACTGCACTGATAAAACAGGTGTGTTTTCTTCAGAAACTCTACTATAGGTTATATAAACAAGCTGCTCTGTAGCTATGGGGGTGTCAGGACCAGGCCTGGATTGGCAATCTGTGGGTTCTGGCAAATGCCAGAGGGGCTGCTATAAGGTGCCATAGAAAGTTGGTATTTAGTGGGCTGGTGGGAGCTACTTGGGCCTCTATGTGGGCTGATTGGGCCTCTGTGTACTTGAAATGCCAGGGCCTATTTTAATTCTCAGTCCGGACCTGGTCAGGACTCTTGGGAATTCAATCCCTGGCTTGCTTGGCAATCATACAGTGCACTATACTGTTGAGCCACAAGAGGCTTTTAGTGTTTATTGGTGATAATAGTCTAAGTAACCATACCCTCTTCCTGTTGTTTCCTCAGTCTTCACCTCTTATCGTGTTAAGGCCAGGTGCTAACAATCTTACCATCAAGACCCTATACGGTATAAGCCAGCGCCTGCATCCCAGCTATTGCTGGACCATTAACTTTGTGTTCTAGCCCCCTTTGTGCCTGAGTTCCTGATTTCCTTGTTCCCTGCTACAGATTTGCCTTCTTGTTCCTGCTTGTCCTTCAGTCCTGTTTTTCCCTTGCTCCTGCTACCCAGCCCTTATTCTGATTTCCTAGTTTCAACCCCTGGCCTGTTCCACAGACTTGTATTGCCAGCCGCCTGCCAAAGACCTCTCACCTGTTTACATGGACTTGCCTCAACTTGCAGCCTGCCCTGACCTCTGGCTTGTTATATGGACTCCTGACCTCTGGCTTGTTATACGCACTTATCCCAAGGTTATATTTTTTCATTCTTTGTCATCTGTTTTAGTTCCTTATTAAATCTAATTCTGAGTGCATTACATACGTCTGGTTATTTCTAAACACTGAACATGTAGACATCATGTTACCAAACACCTAAGCTCCTACCTGCCAACCACACACCTGTGGTCAGTCCTTACAGGGACACCCATTCAACTACAGGATACACAGTAGATAAGTTCTGTAGAATCCCATTGTAAACTACAGAGTGCATCTGTTATCTGCTGTGTAACTTGTGCCTTTTCTCATTTTTCAGCTTTGAATGGCTGCCCCCCGTGGTTACACAGCAGCTTGTTTATATAAACTATAATACAGTTTCTGAAGCAAACACACAAGTTATACCAGTGCAGCACAACAGTACATTATATTTTGGTGATACTGTACCTTTAATGATCCTCCCTCTTGGTTTGGGCAATTCCTCTCTCTTAAAAGCCACAAATGCTAGCGGCAGGAAGGCTTTAGCCCTTTTATTTAAATCCAACGCCTGTGAGACACTTATTATATCTGCTGCACTTATCACCAGGTAACACCTCTGCACATACACTACACCTATTACACTTCTCATTTAGCTCTTCCTTTTTCATTTTCTGCTCGCATCTATACCCTCACCTGTACTTATACTTATACTCACACACATACACACACAAGTGTGCACCTATATTTATACAGTTTTACTTTGCCTTTGTTATAGGCTCTTCATTATCACATTTTTTAAAAAAATGGGTAGTGATGGGCGAATTTGCGAAAAATTCGTGAAACAGCGCCAGCGTCTAGTTTTTTACACCGGCGCCCATTTTTTTGACGCTGGCGCCCGTTTTTGACGCCGGAGAATTTTTTGCTGTGAATTTTCGCGGGCGTTTCGAATTTATTCGCTGGCGGCGAATTTCGCAAATTCTCCACGAATTCGCGCCTGCCGAATAAATTCGCCCATCACTAAAAATGGGTGTTGGTTTGGGCAGTCTCTCTTTAAAAAGAGGCATACGCAGGTGGAGGGGCGTATCTAGTCCACAGATTGAAACCAAGCCTCAGGAGATTTTTACTCCGAGTAATGCTGTTAAGCAGAGAGGTATATGACCTTTTATATTTTATTAACAAGTTAGGGACCACCGTATGGGGTTTACCTTGACGTGGTATTGTGGCTTATCAACTTTATGATCATAACTTTGTAACAAAAAAAACTGTTTTTCTTTTTTAAATACATGCACTTGCTTATTCATTGAATTATTTAGACAGGGGATTATTGTACTTAAATATGTTTTTATATGGCCTTAGGAGTGCACCCACAACCCCCCTTTTTTGTACTTGCAAGATGAACAACCCCTTTAAAACCATCTCTCATAAAGTGTCACCTGCAACAAATTTCTCGCTTGCCTCACAGCAGAACAAACATTGTTAGGAGCTGCACTTACAATGGTGATGGTATTGTGTTGGAAGCAGCCAAAGGGCGAGTCATGAACATTTGTATGCACAGTTTTTATTTTGTTTTCTTTACATGCCACATACTTATATCTTATAGCTTATAGTGCATCAAACTGTTCAAAAGGTTTTATCTTTGTATCTAAGAGCAAAACGGCGATATGATGATGTAAAGTTTTGCGTAAATGTTCCGTTTTATTCGATTTGAAGCAGTAAATTTGACAGAATATGCACTTTCCGAATATATATGGTTGTTGTATAAAGGCTTTTGGAACTGAATAGATTCTGTGGAGCCTGTGCTCATGGGTTAGTCACTGTAGTGCAGATTTAAGATTTAGTTTTACAGGTTATATTTTGACAATACACCTGAAAATTCAACTAGTTTTTATTTCAAGCACATGATTATTTGCACTTAATGAAGCAGGTATATTCTTCCTATTCATAAAAGTGCCTGTGTATATTGTACAACAAAAAAAAAACAATAGAATATATAAAGTATGCTTATATTAGCCACCATTTTTTATGGCAGTCAGTGGGGCTCATTTATAAGCACTGAGCAAATTTACACCTGGGCAGTAACTCATATCAACCAATCATTGATTATGTTTTTTTAGCAAGATGCAAGTTGAACACTGAAAGCAATCATCTGATGGGTTACAAACAGTAACTAGGGTCACGTGTGACATCACGGTTTTCACGGGTGCCAGGTCAGGGGGTAAGGGGGGTGAGCTGTTGGGTAGTGGGTCTGGGTGGCAGGGCATAGTGGGTGGCGGGTGCAGGTTGGAGTGCAGGTCTGCGGGTCCGGGTCAGGCACGGGTCTGCCCAATTGGACCTGTGCAGGACTCTCCTGCAAGGTGTTTCCAAGCAACAAATGCTGAACTTGCGAGTAGATGGTGCTGCTATTTTTCATGGCTGCCTATTTTACAGCACTAGCTCAAGCCCAAACTGTTTTTGGTCAAGCAAGACATTTTGAATCCACTGAATCCACTATTTTGGATTTGGCCAAACCCACGAATCCTTCGCAAAAGATTCGCCGAATAACGGACCGAATCCTACTTTGCATATGGCAATTAGATGTGGGAAGGGGAAAACATTTCTTTCTTCCTTGTTTTGTGACAAAAAGTCATGTGATTTCCCTCCCGCCCCTAATTTGCATATGCAAATTAGGATTCGGTTCAGCCTGGCAGAAGGATTTGCCCGAAACGGAATCCTGCTGAAAAAGGCCGAATCCTGAACTGAATCCTGGATTTGGTGCATCCCTAGTCATTATAATCACAAATGCAGGAATCATAAGAAAATGAGCTGGCTGATAGTTTGTTCCTGGCTTTTGTGCAAGACAGCTCCATATTGGCCCCATTCTGAGGTTTCAGTCCACTAATTTTCTGTTGCCAAAGACTATTTTCCAGAATTGCCAGTGTGCTGGAGGGACAGCTCCTGTCTGTAGGCTGCAGCAGCAAGTGACAGCTGTTCAATGTCCTGGACTGGATGTACAGAGTACTGATACTATGTCTGCCTCTTGGTTTCTCAGTCCTCAATAACCTCTTTTGAAAGCCACTGACCCTGACAGTAAGAGAAGGCCCTCCTGAAGGCCATCTCCTCCAGTATCATTACAAAATTGATACTTCTGAATACAAATCAAGCTTATATAAAGGTAAATATAACAATATTATTAATACAGCAAGAGTTAAGCAAATGCATTACACCTTAACAAAAGAGACATACAAATGTAAAGCAAAATTGATAAATTATACATCATAAGAAGCCATATTGATAGCAAGCCCTCAAGCTGGAATCCTGCCTTATAACATAAGTGGCTGTGCACAGCTCAAAGACACCCAGCATTAGGAATAAATTAATTCTAGAAGAAAATAAATGTTGAAAAAAATACTGATGGTGTACTCCTTAAAGTCACAAAATATTGATATTTCCTGTGCAAGTCTACGAATTATGTTTTTTCTTAAGGCACATAGCTATTACAGCTGCACTGTGTTATTAATTGGGTTGAGTACAGAAGGAATCTAGAATTGTATTACTCAACTTTAGAGCAGATATTTATATAAACAAATAAGCATCCTATTTTTCATGCCTGTGCGCCATGCCTTAATTCATCCAATCCATCTGGTATATTGCCTTGCTGTTTTCTGTTCACTCTACAGCTGGAGTTTTACTATTATGTTTGTGTTTCCAAGTTTAACTTTCTCATGGAAGAATCAAAATTTGAACTGATTTTTCGTTAGAGCAAGTCCAATTAAACAGTGAGAAAAGCACTTTAGCAATGAAACATTTTAGGCAGAGTCCTAATCCAGGAAAGTTCCTACTCATTGGTCTCTTGTGGCAGCAAGCCTTCCAAATCATATATTTGTAATGGGTCATATGCAATAAAGCATAAGTTTCCAACTAGAAAAGGAAGGACATAAGAACTATCTCTCACTGGAAGAATTGGAAGAACTGGAAGAAAACACACCCTGGCAAACACAACCAATTTGTATGAAAGAAGAAAAAAAGTAATACTGCTGGGTGCCCAGATTTACTGAAGTCCCTAAAATGGCAAAGGAATTCTTACATTTACAGTAGGGATGCGCCGAATCCAGGATTCAGTTCGGCCAGGATTAGCCGAATCCTTCTGCCCGGCTGAACCGAATCCGAATCCTCATTTGCATATGCAAATTAGATGCAGGGAGGGAAAACAAGGAAGCAAAAAGTTTTCCCCTTTCTACCCCTAATTTGCATATATAAGGATTTGAGGGGTTTGGCCGAATCCAAAATAGTGGATTCGGTACAGCCCTAATTTACAGTAACATTAAGATGAAGATGTATTGTGCACCACCTTAAGTTTTTATTCTATACATTTCCCTCACTACTGCCATAGTCAAAATATTTACACTTTTTACACTATACTATGCCAATGAGATATTTGCAATTAAATCACACAAAGTACATGTGAAGGGTTTATATTTAGAAAAACAGATTGGGCCAAAGTGTTCACCCGAACCAAAGAGAGGGAGTAATTTACTAAAATCTGAAAATGTCTCAATATTTTCTTAAAACCACCTCGACCAAACTCCCATCCACATTTTCATAATATTTATCAATGAATTTACTCAAATATCCGGGGCAGGAAAAGACTCCAAATAATACTATTTTTTTGGATTTGAAATCTCAGTTTTTTTCAGATTATCACCCAAAAACCCTGAATTAGTCGTATTATTGTACGAAACCAAAGCAGATCATGATATCTTCCAGTTTTAAATGGGACATCTGTCATTGACTTCTACATGACTTTTTTTATTCGAACTTTTAGCAGCATCTGTGTTTAATAAATCACCAGAGTTATTTTTTTTTTTCCAAAAAAAAAGTTTTTCCCCTCCGAAACTCCAGCCACATAAAATCAGACTTTAATAAGTAACCCCCTTTAAGCCAAATATGTTTAAAGCTCGGAACAACTGATTCTGACAGTTTGCTTTCATAAACAGTGTTTTAATCTTTCTTAATTCTGAATATGCAATAGGGTTAGGTTTGAGTTCTGTATTGGGCCAAATATTTTGTGGAAGATTTGTTATTTGACGAAATGCCACAGGCAGCACCAATGACTGCAAAATGATGGACCTGATTCCTTCAAGAGCGGAATTATCTTTTAAAAAATATATACTGCTTTACTATTTTAAGGCATGTTCCACAAAAGACATACTAAAATAGACTCTGTGAGCAAAGTAACATGGCTGCTGGTATATGGGGGCAAGGAATCTTCATAACCATGTTGTTATTTTTAAAGGAGAAATGTGTAAACAGTATTCAGCTGGCTTCTTTTTACCTCCTATTTGTATAAAACCTCCGTATTGTACAGTGCTATAGAACATGTAGGTGCTTTATGGATACATACAGAATTTCTTAATATTGACTTCTAATGACCTTGTTGCATGAGGATTTTATATGTGTCTGATTTAAGAAAAATGTATATACCCTAAACTGCCTTTCATATTGTCCCTTTGAAAGAGTAGATCATATCTGAATTTATAGTCCTAGCTTTATAATAGTTTTGGTATGTCTTAACATATGGCAGCCACAGAGCAGTAACCACAGGAGAGATTTAAAGCTGATGTGAATATTTAGTTTAAAATACACGCACACTCAGATGTGATCGGCTCCAGATGGCTCTTTGGATTCAAAAAAGGAAAAATAACTTTTTAGCACTAGAGAAATTGTTCTTTTTAACTTACCTCTGCCAAATAGGAAAGTAGTATGTCCTGCTAATTCACACAAAACTCATTCTGGTAAAACTCTTCTTATGCATTTTAATTATAAATATGCATACACCTAGATTTTAGAGAGCAGGACCCTAATAACATGGTTCCACAAGGGAAAGGCTTACTTGCAAGCCAGAAGGGTTTCAGTGGATAAAGACAAAACTGGACAAAACTGGCCAAGGCCGGGTTAAATCCATGGCTCAGACCTTTGTACATGCTTGGTCCTCTGAACATGAAATGCCACCTTTTCTGAAAAAGCACCCTATATTTTTATCTTTCTTCCGTTTTAATAACATTGGTAGTGATGGGAGAATTTATTCGCCAGGCGTGAATTTGCGGCAAAAACAAAATAAAAAAAATTAGCGAAACGCCTGCTAAAATTTGCTGGGGAAAATTCACCGGCTTCAAAAAAATGGACGCCGGCTTCAAAAACGGACGCCGGCATCAAAAACGAGACGCCAGTGCCATTTCGCAAATTTTTGCGAATTTTGCGGGAAATTCACAAATTATTCGGCGAAGCGAAACGGCGCAAATTCGCCCATCACTTAACATTGGCATCAGGCAGGAGGCAGTAGCATTTTTTTTCTACTGGTGCTTTTCCTGCAGAGAAAATGTTTTTTTCACATAAGCCTTATTTGTCAAATGGCTTAGAAATAAAAGCAAGCTCATTTTAAAGTTAAATGGGCAAGACTTGTATTTTAATTGTTTGTCTATTCAGCTAAAGACTATAAATCAATTATTGTAAGGAACAGCCATCTACAACATATTTCTAGAACACAGAATCAATGCAGCATGAGACAGGCCAGCTACAGTATATAATTGTTTGATTTTTTTTAAACGCACAAAATTATGGAAGAAAGAAATGTCAGTACTGTTCACCAGTTGAGAAAATTCTGAAACTCTTCCCACGTCCCAATCCCAGCATCACTCCGAAATGTACTTTCCCTCCCAAATGTGTTCCTTCGGTATGCAATTCTGGCCCTTAGCCATCCTTCTCCCAGGAAAAAAGGATATGTTCTGAAGCTTGGAATTGAAATGGTTATTTGGTTGTTAGGGGTTAATTAGACAAGCAAACATGGAGCAGAAATACAAGATGAATAGCAAAGGGTCTAAAAAAGAAAATAAGTATTACAAAAATATAGATAAAATAAAACAGAGCACCCTAACAACCATAGAGTATAGAATAGGAAGGCTAATAATTCAAAAACATACAAAATAAATGAAGAGAGACATTAGTAAGTTTGCTTAGAATAGGTCAGTCTACTGGGTAACATACTAAAGGTTACACTGTTCTATACACTTGCCTTTGTACTACTACTATTACCTCTACAAATGCTTATGCATGGGCCATAAATTGATGGACTGACATATGGTACCTTCCCTATTTTAGTTCTTTAAAGGTTGAATTTGATATAAAGAAGTATCCCGAGGCAATGGAAACTGATTTACAGCTTCCTTGCAGAGGTAATGAGGAGAAGATAATATAGACTGTTGCCAGGTAATAAATTAGGAAACTACAAAGACTAAACATCTATGACTATAGTTTTTGTACTGTAATTGTTATTTTGAGCACAGTTACATTGTAAGTAAGTGAACTTATTTAACTAGAGCAACTAGAAATGGGATTGTTTAAAGTGGAGAAGAGGCACTTAAGGGGAGATACCCACCCACTTAGACTGTAAGCTCTACTGGTCAGGAATCTCCTTCCTCTTGTCTCTAATGTTTAGCACTTAATGTTTCTGTAACAGTACTTTATATTTATTATTATATTGTATCCTGCTTGTTCTATTAATTTTTTGCTCCACTGTACGGACATAAGTAATACTATGAGGTAGATTTATCAAGAGTTGAATTGAAAAGTTGAATTTTTAAATTCGAATTTCAAATTTATTTTACTGTAATTCGACTAGGGAATAGTCCAAATTTGATTTGAATTTAAAAAAAAATTCAAAATTCGAATTTTGAAATTTATCATGTTCTGTCCCTTCAAGAATTCAAATTAGACGGTTCCCCATCTAAAATCTGCCAAATTGGTGTTTTAGCCTATGGGGGACCTCCTACAATCAATTTGGAGTTGTTTATTTGGTGGACTTTTCAGAAAAAAAAACATTTTTGGTGAACAAATTCAATTTGATCGAATTTGCAGCTCGATTTAAATTTTTAATACATTTCGATTGGTCATTTTTTAGTTTATGGGAGTTTTTAAAGACTCCCATGAACTCAATATAGGGTTAGACTTCAGATGGGGTTTTTCACCTTTTTCTTGATCAACTAACAGTCAGGCAGGCTTCAATAAGACGAAAAGGTTGAACTCAATGTATGTTAGTCTTTTTTCAACCTAAATGGTTATGTTACTATATAACGCTCTTTATCACATGGATGCATGTAGGAAAACTACACCCATTACACTGCAGTTCTCTTTAAACAAATATCATATGAAACTAATGATGTGTGCCGGGGATTATCACTGAAGGGCAGGGAAGTTATAGAATTCCCTTCCAGGAGATTTCATGATGGCAGATCCTATTAATGCACAATATTCAAGCACAACACACAGTTTTATAAACCATCCTAACAAATACTTAGAATGACATTAAAGGGGTGGTTCATCTTTAAGGCAACTTTTAGTATGTTATAGAATGGCCAATGCTAAGCAACTTTTCAATTGGTTTTCATTATTTATTTTTTATAGTTATTTGCCTTTTTCTTTTGACTTTTTGCAGCTTTCAAATGGGCGTCTCTGACTCCCATCTAAAAAACAAATGCTGTGTAAGGCTACAATATATTGTTATTGCTACTTGATATTCCTGATCTTTCTATGCAGCTCCTCTCCTATTCATAGTCCAGTCTCTTATTCAAATCAGTGCTTGGTTGGTAGGGGAATTTCTACCCTAGCAACCAGATTGCTTAAAATGCTAATTGAAGAGCTGCTGAATAAAAAGCTAAATAACTCAATAGCCACAAATAATAAAAAATGAAAACCAATTGCAAATTGTCTCAGAATATCACTCTCTACATCATACTAAACATTATCTCAAAGGGGAACAACCCCTTTAATGAGGCTCATTTCAGCTTAGTTCAGTTTGTTTTCAGAGAACTATAAACAAAACTATAGGAAACATGGATTTTATAAAGAAAGGACAAGCTTACCGCTTACCACAGTGGGTCCTGGTGCTCATGCCCCAAACCTTCAACAAAGGGGAGCAACACTCCAGAACACCAAAGTCAGTCAGTCAGTAGAATCCAGGAGCCCAAAAGTTTAAATATTACAAAAGTCCTTATTTTACATTATGCATAAAGAATAAAAGACTGACGCGTTTCGTGAATCTGAAAACGTATTTGAAATCTGATTAAGATTCGCAAAAAACTGTTACTGAAGAATATTACACTGCCACAGACAAATTTCTATTGGCAAAGTTTAGCTCTTTGTGAATTTTATTACATTTCCCCCATAGTGTATTAATCATATACCCCGGCTGTGCCTACAATGCATGTGTGAGCATTTCCTATGTTACATTATTTTCCTACTGCTAATTGTAGAAAGGTGTTATAATAGAGCCAGAATGTGGTTTGATGTCTAAGATTCCATTTTTTCCATGCCCATCTCTGTCACCACAACATCCTCATTTCATCTATCTGTAGTATAAAAGTCCTCTCTTGCAAAAAAACAAAAAACATGTGGCCTAGAGACAAAGCATCATAGTCTAAAGGCAGTCATACATGGGCAGATTTAATCTAGAATTAGGGGCAGATTTATCAAGGGCTGAATTTTGAGTTTATGAGAGTTTCTAAAAACTCCCATAAACACTCATAAACTTGAAATTAGGAAAAAAAAAACACCAATTCGGCAAGTTTTAGATGGTGAATTGTCAAATTCTTAAAGGGACAGTACCTCAATAGACCCACCTCATCCATCTCTGCCCAAAAATTATCCAGGACTGATTATTCCGGTCCTCGCTCCGATGACTCGTATACCCACTGTTGTAATCCCATCATTTGGATTAAAGCCCATTATCATCCACCTTTGGTGGGTGTATCGGGAAAGATCTGATCATCTGACAACCTCGCCAAACGAGCAAAACTTATAGTGTATGGCCACCTTAAAGGGGTGGTTCACCTTTAAGTAAACTTTAAGCATGTAATAGAATGGTCAATTCCAAGCAACTTTTCCATTGATTTTCATTATTTTTTTTTTTTATATAGTTTTATAATTATTTGCCTTTTTCTTCTGACTCTTTCCAGCTTTCAAATGGCCCCATCTAAAAAACAAATGCTCTGTAAGGCTACAAATCTATTGTTATTGCTTCATCTTTCTATTCAGGCCTCTCCTGTTCATATTCCAGTCTCTTATTCAAATCAATGCATGGTTGCTAGGGTAAGTTGGACCCTAGCTACCAGATTGTTTATAGTGAAGAGCTGCTGAATAAAAAGCTAAATAACCGAAAAATTTTAAATAATAAAATTGAAAACCAATTGTAAATTGTCTCAGAATATCACTCTCTATCTCATGCTAAAAGTTAACTCCTTTAATGCAGTGTTTCTGAAACATTTTCTCAGTGGACCCAAAGTACAGATGCAGCCACTTTGGTTTGTCTGTTTGACACAGAATAACTAAACTCAGATATCCCACTTTTCCCATTTAACACAGAAAATTGTGTCACAGCATCCCATCAAATTAAAGCATTCACCATTGTGAACAATGGTGCTTTGGTATGATAATGAAAAGGTTAAATAAATGCATTAAATGACTTAAGGTGACTTTAGATAACACAGTTTCTTCAATTAAGCCTGAGTCACAACGCATTTAACACACAAATTCAAGTGGCTTCATCTGTATGTTTTAAAATTAGCTTTAGAGCCCTCATTTAGTTATTGCATTTTATTAACTATTTTCTATTGTAGGAGGAAAATTACCTGTATTCAGAGGAATCGGAAATATCTACAGGTTAAGAATCCTGGGCCTAATGAGTCTGAAAATAATTCCAGACGAAAATGACCGGTAAATAAAACTTCTAAACTTCTTTTGAATGGAGGGCCACTACTGCCGGGGGAATGACATATTGACATGACATCACTATACTTAGAAATGACATGTTAATTGAATTGTATACTTTTATAGAAAATTTGTAACAGGAAGCACTATCCACACATCCCAAGTGTATCACATTATTTGCTAGAATTACAAGAATAGATAAACCATTTATCAGTGTACAATTAGAGGATTATTTACTGACATTTAAATGCGTAAACTTGGGTTTCACCGGATTTATCATGTGCAATAAGCTCAAGAAAATGTTAGGAGACATTTTGCAATTTTGGCAACAGAAACTATGGTATCCTTTACCACCAGAGTTGGACTGGACCAAGACCTACTCCCTGAGTGAAGCCAATAGCACGACTTCTGACTTCCCTCCCCGGCCCTCTGTGGCCGGAGGGGAGGGCATGGGGGTGTGGTGGGCCCCAGGAACCCCAGTCCGACGCTGTTTATCACCAAAGGAAATAGCAATGCAAATACACTACAAATGAGTTCAGAAATATCATAACACAAAAGATAAAATATTATTAAAGGGGACCGGTCACCCAGACATAAAAATCTGTATAATAAAAGTCTATCTCAAATTAAACATGAAACACAAATTCTTTTTTTTATTAAAGCATTCATAGCTGTTGTAAGCTCATTTAAAAATCTCAGCTGTCAATCAAATATTGTCTGCCCCTCCTCTATGCCTTAGGCATAGAGGTGGGGCAGGCAATTACTTTCACTTTCTATTCAGCACTTCCTAGATGTCACTGCTCTCCCCACATTCCCCCTCTCTCTTCACCATTTAATTGTGTAGCCAGGGCATGGGGATGGACATCAGGTCCCACATTCTGGTGCACAAACAAGATTCTGAGATGATGCAAGGCTTGTCTTAATAACAGTGTCCACAAAATGGCTCCCGCCTGCTTACTATAATTATTAATTCCCAGAATGAAGAAACAAGATTCAAATAATTTATACAGTGTAATTAAAGTTCATTTTGCTTGACTCACTTGATAAAATAGGTTTTTGAATCATTTTTTTTGGTGACGGGTCCCCTTTAAGCAAGCAGTATTCAATATTTTGGCACATACAGTACTATTAATACACTCTTTCCTGGAATTTTTGCCTGAAATTCTAAAAAAGTAACTCTATACAATTAAAATTATTTAAATGTCATTTTTTTTCTAGTGATACATGTTGCAATATTCAGGCTTCTTACATAAATCTTGCTAAAGCCACATCATTTGAAACGGGAAATCATGTTGATTTAGGGTCAAGCTTCTAATAAGATTCCTCAAGTTAGGAAGAAGGTGTTAAAACACTTTTTTTTAGTGCCAGGAAGTATCCTATTGACCTTATTCTTGTAGTGAAGGGGAATAGCAAGCAAATCAAAGGCAGGACACCTACAGTGTGTTATGGTTTCAACCAGTCCCCCAAGACTACAGCAACTGCTCACAGTTTATTGTTTTGATTAGCCACTGGAAGTTGCCTGTTTAGTGCAGATCTCTAGCAGAAGTTGCAATAATATTTTTCTTTAGCCAGTAGTGAGAAAAGGATACTTGAATTTACTGATACGGAATCTCCATCAGGCAAATGAAATTTGTTAATACTGTGCCAGCATCAAACCATTGAAAATGTTAATTCGCCTAGCAACAGGCCACTGGTGACAATGTATAAAGTGGAAGAAAAAAATGGGGCCATTCCCCCATGAGTGCTGCATCATTATTGTGGGGTAACATTGTAAGCTCTTTTGGGCTTGCCAATCTCTATCTCATAGTGATGTGCAGATCAGGGTTTTCCTGACCCACACCCGACCCTAACCCGCCCTGCTCCAGCCCGCGCCACCCCGCCAATGACTTCACAATGACATCACAAAAGGGGCTGGGCGAGCAGACGCGAGACAGTACAACCAGAAGTCGGCATTTGAAGGTGGCGGGCGAGGAGAACAGAAGAAGAGCTCAACCCCCACCCACGAGGAGCAGTGCAACGTCGACCCGAAACCGCCCGACCCGCTGTTAAACCCGTGGGTCCCGCGGATATCGGGTCGGCCTGCACATCACTACTACCTCATATATATATTATTGGTTGTTTTGTATGTAATATGTTTGCTCAATGTATATACACATATTTATTCTGCAGTGCTGCTGAGTACTTTGCCATTTTAATTTATTATAATTATTAATAACTAGACATTAAGCCCGTTAAATTAACGGGCACTAGACAGTCCGTGGGGCACATGCGCAGTAGCGCAATCCCACGGACACAGGAACTGGACGCAGAGACACTTCAACTTTATTATATAGGATAATAATAGCCCACAATGCAAAAGGATCAGTACAAATATCTTGAACAAAAGCCATATTCTGTTTAAACAAAAAGGTTACAAACATTGGTGTCTTGAATTATGTCACTTGATTACTTTGAGTTGTAAAATATATCAGACTATCTACTTGTCTATTAACTTGCTAACCAAAACGTACCACTTCAGTACTTTAAAAATTGGAAGTAATATGTGAAATATGTATCTTAAACAGCTTTTTACTTTGTATCAACCTAAGGTCAAATATGTGTGAGAAGCCTTCCCTTAGAGTGAGAGGGTATGGTGAGAGGCATATTTATTATCATGGGAGACAAGCATCACCGGTGATGTTGCCCATAGCAACCAGTCAGATCTATGCTTTTGTATATGCTCAAATATAATTGCTGATTGTTGCTATGATATTTGCCTCCAAAGGTATGCATTATCTGGAAACCCATTATCCAGAAAGCTCTGAATTACGGAAAGTCTGTCTCCCATAGACTCCATTATAATCAAATCATCCAAATGTTTAAAAATGATTTCCTATTTCTCTGTAATAATAAAACAGTAGCTTGTACTTGATCCAAACTAAGATATAATTAATCTTTATTGGAAGAAAAACAGGCCTATTGGGCTTATTTAATGTTTACATGATTTTCTAGTAGTCTTAAGGTGAAAGATCTATTATCCAGAAAACCTCAGGTCCCGAGCATTTTGGATAACAGGTCCCATATTTGTATAAACTTTACAGCTAATGCTTCTTTAGACCACACTATTAATTTAGTATAAAAAATGCAGAGTCCCTTCAATATAACGTGACCCTAGCAAATGATCAAGATGCAGAAATGCAAATTCCCGATAATAAGAACTCACATGGGATGTTAATTACTTTTCCACATTGTAGACCTAAATGGTATTACCTGGAGCCTTGGGGCCAGTGTGTGAGTACTTCAGCGCATCATTTGCCCAGCTCCACAGGATAGGATGTGACTAAGAAAACACAGCAGGGAAGAAGTATAATCCTAATCAGACCCACATGTACCAGAGTGGTGCAAGAAAGGGTCAAGAAGTTGGAGACAAGTTCTTGTATTCAATTATTTGTGGGAAAGTGATTCATTAAGAACACCATGTTTTAAGGGAAAAGGGTACCTAATAAACTGGATTTCAGTGCTATTGCTGTTTGCAGTACATATATTATATATATTTGTTTGCCAAGGGATGCTGGAAATTATTTTCGCAGATCTCTGAGATTTGTTGGTAGCCAGTATCTAAAAGTTATCCAAAAAGTGCATGCAGATCTCTTGAATCCTGTATTCAGAATATAAAAATGAAAGGTAAAATGTTGCAGTCTTGCATGGCCTGTCACTGGCAGGGAGGAAGAGGCAAGTTACCTACAATTCTGTAACAATTGTGTTGATTGTTTGTCTTGTATATAAAACAATGAGCAGAAAATCAATGTATATGTTTCAAATGTACAATCTAGAGCTGAAACTTTTAATGCACAATCATTTACATTTTTATCAGCTGCCAGTAATGAAACTCAGAGATTCTGCTCAGCAGGGACAAACTAAATATATAAATTTAGAACAGTTTACAGGGTCAGCGACCCCCCCCATAGCTATTTTAGAAGGTGAAACTTCAGTGACACATAGAAAATAGAAAGTAAACGGGAAAAGTTAATATTTCTGGCGATCTATCTGAAAACAGTTGTTTGAAGGTGAACAACCCTTTAAGAATAAAACAAAATAACTATAATTTTGAAACAGATAAGATCAAGCACTTTCCTCCCATTCCTACAAAAATGACTTTTATGCTCATATTTCAGTGGGAAAGTGAACATGTCTGGTTACAGTCCTATACACCTAATGAAATGGAATGCTGAAAAATTCTGACCTGTTTCCTTACCACCTGGTTAAATCCCACTTACAGTATCGCTAAGCAGAACAGCTGTAAAAGGAGTTTAAGTTGTTTATTCAGGTGGAGCCAGCACCACACACAGTGGCTTTTAGAAGTCAAACTACTGCTACAGAAAAGTTTTTCTGCATGAAAAATTATTTTGTAATAGTATCACATATATACACAAACACAGAGGCCTACATATCAGCAGTCTTGTTTTAGTGGCTTTAGAGGTTTATGAAACCATGACTAAACTCACTTACACTCGAAAACCACAATTTAAAAAAAAAATTCTAGTTTTTCAGACAATTACTAGCAAAATAAAAATCCTTTAGAATTTATAATGGGATTGATTGATTTATAGGATCAGCGCAGCTCCGATTGACTTCAATAAAACCTTGACGACTTCAACATGGCAAATTTCTGTATTCAATTTTTCATGGTTTTAGTCTTGATGAAACTCAATTTTTTACAGATATAAAGAAATATAGAAAAAACAAACATTTTTCAAGATTTGTGGAAAAAATAAAAATACGTATATAGAGTATATCCCTGTAAATGAACTCTTTTTTAACATACTCTGCATTTATCTATTGCAAAAGTATTTTAACAGGTATGAAGAACTGTGTTTTCCCCACAGTCAGGTGTCTGTAGTCTAAAACCAAAAACGTGGAGGGTTTAGCCCACCTCACCCTGAATCTATCAGGAAGAGGGCTCTATAGTCACCACTAGCAATCTGCATTAGTCAAGTCGTTTTATTGGCATGTCACTACTATGGCAGCAGTGGAATACTTGCTAAGAGCAGGATAAGGCCCAGGTAGAAATGGCAATGAGTCAGGTGTACTTATTTCACTCTCAATAAGTCTGGATCCCCAGGAAGATGGTTTCTGCTTGTCTGAACTATGTGCTTATCCAACACAACTGCAGAGGGAAGCTAGTATGGCAGGTCACCCATTACATTATTAAAGAGTTGGGCCAGTATTCCTGAATTTGATGTTCATTTGGTCTAATGTTGTAAATATATTTGTACACTTGTTAATAAAAGCCATGGCCTTTTCAACCCAGCCCTGAGTGGTTCCCTGTGTTCTTTGGGGGGTTAGTAGGAAGTGACAGATTTTTAAGTAAGGGAGGTATGGGGTTAGGAGGCCTGGACCGCTTGACTCTGCTCCAGTCAATGAAGTTAAATAGTTAATAGCACATCCATGAAGATTAATTTCCTTTCTAGCACCTTTATATTCTGCAGGTAATTGTGAATATTGGTTAGACACCAATATTATATACTCAGCATTACCCACAAACCATCCAGGCTTTCAGGCAAATTGACCACTTACCCAAGCTCAGCTCATTTAAAAACCACTAGTGACCAGGTCTTTCAGTCAAGCACACGCCGCCCCCTCAAGCCCTGGTCAGCTGCCAGGCACTTACTTGTTTGTGGAAGGCAGTGACTACTGACTAGGGCACTAGTGAGGGGGACTACCATGCAGTAATCCCCATAATCCAGGGCCCCTCCCCAGGTTGGTCTGCTGTATGGAAGTTACACCACTATCTTCAACAGTGAGTAGTTGTTTGATACTTTGGAATGGCACAATCTAATTGTATAGATGAACAGGCCTGAAGGTCAGTACCTTTGAGCACCTTAAGTACATGTTTTGCCTTTTACCATGATGATGGCCCCCTTAGGGTTCTCTTAACAGCTGGTGTAGAAGTAGCTTCTGATACTAAGAGATTGCAGACAAACTACCCCACATTGAGTGCTAGAATTCAATGCCATCAACATTTTCTGTAAACTGGAGGTTTCCAATGATACAAATAATTAATGCTATTTGAATCTAATATATAAAGGAATGTATGCTAGGTCTTGTTTTCAAGCATGAATACAAACCAGTAACAGTAAATGAAAGGTTACTTCAGAGGCAAATGCATACCTGATTATATACAAAGCAATTGTGCATGCCATTGGGTAATTGTGTATGCCATTGACTTCTACCTTAACAACATTTCAAAGTTTAGCTGATTTTATAGATTTTAATTTCTGTACTGGTATCAGGAATTCTTTTAAGTAAAGAGTGCTGACCATCTAATACCCACATTGTACCGAGAGCTGTCTCTCCTTCAGCATGAGAAAAACACGTCACAACCTAATAAAATCAGTGATATAATCAAAAAGATATCGAATATCAGCATGTGAAAATGCTGAAATGCTGTGGAAGTCATTGATTTTGAGTACTTTGCATGTATGAGTCAACACATTAATGAAATATTGTTATATTATTGCCCCACATTTCTGGCAGAGACGTGCAAATCTCACTGCTCCCCCTCGCCCTGCTGAGCCACTGGTATCGCTGTGGGCACCAGGTGATAAGCAGGGGGTGATGTGTTGAGGGAGCATGAAGGGGGTGCTTTTGGGATATCCAGTGGGTGTGCCAGTGAGGGGTGGGTGGTAAGACGGAGCAAGGGTGGCAGTTTCCGGCTACGGTCAACAGCATTGCTTATTTGCCTTGAACTGAATCACTTCAATATATTACAGTTTACCAAAATCCTGTGACAAATTAAAATTGTCTGGACATAGCAGTCTATAGACTGACATGCTATTAAATAACAAAAACATTTTAAAGATAAAATGTTCCTTTTTTATTTTTGAGACCCAATCTGTGTTTGTGATTCAGTTCTGGGTGTTTTCTTGTTGTATTGTAATTATCACCTGACTTTGGCTGTATATTTCCCTATTTACTTTCAACTTTCCATGTTTTTGATACATTTCTCTTCCAACGAAAGCTTTCTAGTCCTTTGCCATTCTAGTTTTGCTGAGCAAATATTCCACTTGAATCATAGCTGCTTCCAAAACAAGCAGTACAAGAGACATCTGGAAATTGTCTCCCCATCACATTTTTATGCTGGAAAACACTTTGACTCATAAATTTTGTTCTCATAAATTCCCCAGGAGATATCTAGACTTACCTTATACTGTTACAGCACTAGTCTGGAAAGTATTCCCATACTATACACTAATTCCATAGCAATGTGGTATATAAGCAAAAAGTATTTTTAAAGGTACAGTTCCTATGCTACAAAAATTCACTGTTTCCAGAAAATGAGAACTGTTTTAACAAGGACCACTATAATTCTATGAAAATTTCAGCCCCAAAATTAAGATGGTATACTATAATTTTTCAACTGCAATCACTTAAAATTACAGTCAGTTTCTAGTGAGTCTTGTAAACTGACTGTGATTGCTTTAAAAAGAGTTTACTGCAGATGCTTAGCAACAGATTTGTATTTACAACCGACATAAAAGTCGGTAGACCTCAAAAACCTTTATAGGGAACAGTGGACTGCAAATAGCTCGGATCAAAGGAGGGTCAATAACTCACAAGTGTCACCACTGAGCATTAACAAAAGAGATTCCCTAGATTATGGCAAAATGTTACATATCGAAAAGATATGAGCATGAACCTGAACTTTGCTTAATGGCAAGACAAAAACACATCAGTATTTCTCCTTATAACCACTTAAAGGACCAGTAACATCAAAAAAATGTAATTGTTTTAAAGCATTGATCCCCAACCAGTAGCTCATGAGCAACATGTTGCTCTCCAACCCCTTGGATGTTGCTCCCAGTGGGCCTATAAGCAGGTGCTTATTTTTACATTCCAGGCTTGGAAGCAAGTTTTGATTGCATAAAAACTAAGTATAGTGCCAAGTAGAGCCTTCTGTAGGCTGCCAGTCCACATAGGGACTGCCAAATAACCAATCACTGCCCTTATTTGGCACCCCAAGGGACTTTTTCATGCTCGTGTTGCTCCCTGACTCTTTTTACAGTTGAATGTGGCTCACAGGTAAAAAAAGGTTGGGGACCCCTGTTTTAAAGTAATAAAAATATAATGAAGTGTTGCCCTGCACTAGTAAAACTGCTGTGTTTGCTTCAGAAACACTACTATTGTTTATATAAATAAGCTGCTGTGTAGCCATGGGGGCAGCTATTCAAAGGAGAAAAGGCTCAAGTTACATAGCAGATAAGCTCTGTAGAACATAATGTTATCTGTTATCCATTATTTATCCTGTGCCATATAGTGATGTAGCGAACTGCCGATTTGATGTTCGCGAACGCCGTTCGCGAACACCGGCAAAAAAGCGAACAGTTCGCGAACAGTTCGCGAACTTCGAACGCTCGATAAAATCGTTCGATCGAACGATCGAAGGATTTTATTCGTACGATCGAACGATTTTCGTTCGAATCGAACGATCGAAGCTATTCGATCGAATGATTTTAATTCAATCGAATGCTTATAATCGTTCGAACGAATGGAAATCGTTCGATTTTAGCGATCGAACGGTCGAATGGTCGAATGGTCGAACGAAATTTTACTTCGAATCGAACGCGAACACCAATTGGCGAACGTCGCGCGACGTTCGCGAACATTCGGCGGACGCGAACAGTCGAAGTTCGCGCGAACTAGTTCGCCGGCGAACAGTTCGCTACATCCCTAGTGCCATATAGCCTTTTGTCAATTTCCGCCATTGCTACTCAGCAGCTTGTTTATATGAACTATAGTAGTGTTTCTGAAGCAAACACATCAGTTTTACCAGTGCAGGGCAACACTACATTGTATTTGTATTACTTTAAAACACTTTCAGTTTTTGGTGTTACTGTTCCTTTAAAGGTACATGAACTACATGCAAAGGTTTAACTACAGGAGGAATTATTGGGTAGTTGCATGAAGGTCATGTACCAGTTGCACTGTGTGTTTAGATGAGACAATTGTACTTTGTATGTTCTCACTCAATCCTAGCCCGTATATGTAATAGACCACAGGTCAGGGAGGATCTACGGGCACTTCCAATTAAGGAATCATTTTTTAAGTTAGCAAGTTTTTTTGCCCAGAATGGAATAAGGCATTTTTATAAATGGGTAGGATAAATTTGAACTTGGAATAGCATTTTTGAGGAGAAATTTACCCCATTTGCACAATGGCAGGCAGACGCAAGAAGAGCAGTGTTGGACTGGTCCACAGGGATACCAGGAAAACTCCAGGTGGGCCCAGATGTCAGTGCGCCCTCATGCTGCTAAACATTTGGCCTATTTCATGGCCATTCCCTATTTCTATGAGGCTTAATTAATGGAATAATAGTGTAGCGCTATAGTAAACTGACTTGTGCTAGGGCAGTTTAAGATACTTTCCTTGGTGGGCTGAGACCACCGATGAGCTCTCTTTCTCAGGGGTAAGCCCTCGCAACGGTGTGGAGGCAAGGGTGTAGTGTACCTGTAACCTGGTGCGATAGCACAATGATGGGCGCCAGTAGTTCTTTAACAGTTGTACAAAGAACAGTATTTATTGAACAATAGCACATAGATCATTTAGCACATTGATCCACAATGGAGTATAGAACATACACAGCAGCATAAAGGAAGCATATACTCACAGCACATATAGGCTGAATCCCCACAGGCTAGGGAATATACAGCAGAGAGTAAGTTGACAGCATGCGATGGGTATTGCCCAGTTTTCAGGATATCTTCCAGTGGCAGACTAGGGGAACTCCTGACATCCCTATCTCAACACTTGGTTCCTTACTCTGGGTAAGTAATATCCTGGGATCTTAATCCCTCTAATCTCCTCGGCGGAGCCTTGAGCTGCTCAATTAAATAACCTCTCTATCACTCCTAGAGTGATCTATAAAATGAGTATAGCTGTCTAATTACTAGGGCCTAGGGTCAGAACTACCCATTCTCTTCCAGCCTGCTTGGTTGGGCTAAAGCAATGGACCCAGAGCACATGGTTCCTAAACCTTTTATACTCTGGCACAGTGCCATCTGGTGTACACTGTGTGAACTGCAGGGGTTACATACGCACAAGGTCCCCATAAGGACCCACTAAGGTGTCCATATTACTAGGGATGTGCCTGTCTGTAAAGTGTAAGGGTGTCTAAGATTTTCACATCCCTACATAGATTATAGTAGATAAAGAAAAGAGACTAGGAGAATAGAGGTTGAGTGAGGAGAGTAAGAATAATAGTACTGAGAGGTTTTTTTGTGGGCCCATGGTCTAAAGTTTTTGGGTGGGCCCCTGGTGTCCCAGTCCGACACTGAAGAAGAGTTAACCACAGGAGGAAGAGGTAGTATTGGGTAGGAACTGGTGTTTTTTCTCTGGCAGTGGATACATTATGGGCCAATTTTTTATGCCATTTAATTAATTTGACACACATCGCAAGGCTTCGCAATGTAATAAATGGCAAAATAATTTTTTAATTTTTTCATACAGCGACTTCTGCTGGAAAGGTCTGAAGCAGTGTAAAACGATGGCAACAAATCTGGTGTTCATATGGTGTAAAATTAAACAAATCTTGATAAGTTCGCCATTTATTTTGCACAGATTTTTACACTTTTTTTTCTGCAAGTTTAGTTTTATAAGGGCATGTTCTTTGTACAAATCTTTTTTTTTTCACATCACAGTTAGCAGATCCAACTCACTTTAGTATTTACACTCTAAACATTATTGAACTCTGTATTATTGAAATTGTACAGCAACAGAATGAATGGCAACAGTTTCTTACCAGTGTGCATATATATAAAAGCAAAACTTACACTACTCAGCAACGTACAATATATGTGATGCTTTACTGATATCCTACCAGTGTGCACCAGGCAATTATATTTAGAAACTGTGCAGGTATCCCTGAGAGCATATCATTTTCAAACTACTATCAAGTTTTATAAAAATAGCACTAGAAGAAATCCCACAGCTTCCAGAGCAAACCAGCAACACTGGCAGGTCCGCAAAAATAATAGCAAATGCCAAATAATGGAAAAGTGATCAGACTTCTACATGAGACAAAGTTCCAATTTCCTGTTCCCTTTCAGTATTAAGGATATTGCACTAATTAACTGCTTTACATTTAAAGCATAAAAACAGCATTTAGAAATGTCAGTCATTGTTTATACATGAATTGACTTATAGCAGCACTTGGCTAGCTGACAGGTCAGTTTATTTATATTGTCAACTTCCCTGAACCTGAAAGGCAGTGTAACACTTACATGTATGTGTGATTTATGGTTGCTAGAAAATATCCTAAAATAACCAAAGTGGCCTAGGGACTTGTTACTTTTTTCCTGTTATTTATTTTCTTGTGCAGGCTCTGGTATGGATCATGGCATAAAAGCATTATCATGACAGTGGTGCCAAATAATCTTAATAACAGGGAGCTAATAAAAGATCACATCCCGAATATTTCTGCTCTAGAAACTCAAGCAGAACATAAAGGTTTTCACATTCATTCACTATTCTCAATGTATAGCTTTACCATTATCAATTATCGTATTATTTCTATCACAGCAACAACTTCTAAAAGCACAGGTATGGGACCTGTTATCCAGAATGCTCAGGACCTGGGGTTTTACCAATAATGGATCTTTCCATAATTTGGATCTTCATACCTTAAAGGAGAACTAAACCCCCTACCAAAAGTCCCCCCTAATCTTGAAGGTATTGCCTCCTTACTTCCCGTGATGTGCTTTAGCCGAGCTCCCAGTCTCCATCTTCCAGATCTTTGTGTAGTTTCGTCGATTTGTTGAAGCTGAAGCCAATTCCTGACTTGGCCCAACTGCGCATGCGCCGGCAGGATTCGTGATGGCGAAGAGAGCTCCACTGCATTTCTCTGCATTAAGCATAAGAATTTTTAAAAAGGTTCTTTTAACACTAAAGAACATTGCGGGGAGGGAGAGGGGAGGGGGCAATGCCTGCAAGATAATGGGGGGCTTTAGTTTTCCTTTAAGGCCTCCAATAAGTTTTCCTTTTGCCTCCAATAAGCATTAATTATATCTTAGTTAGGATCAAGTACAAGGTACTTGTCACGTTCGGCACCCTAAATCCAGAACCAGTGGTAGGCTCCCTGGCCTCGGCTCTTGCTTCTGCCTTTAACAGCCACCTTTCACTTCAGTCTTAATAAGAGAGGCAGACTGTTCAGACAAGGCAGGCAAGGGTCAGATTGGAGAGTTAAGAATAGTCAGTAGGCAGGCAAGGTCAATGGCAGTAATAATTAAACAGGATTCACAGAGAATAGGCACCCAGGAACTACACAAGATAGATCTAACAACGGCAACGTAAATATACAGAAGTCCCTTCATATAGCTTGAATTTCGCGCCAGTGTGTGATGACGGCATCGCGCTGGTGCGTAAAACCCTGGAGTGCGCGCCACACGTGCCATAAGAAATTGCAGGGCCCCATACGACAAAATTTCCTGGGCTGCGCCCACCACAAGCCCCACCTACAGGGCCGCCCTCCTCACTCCATAGGTCCACCACACAGTAAAAAAAAACATTGGTGGCTAGGGTTACCACATGCTAATAAAAAATTAAAAAATATTGGTGATCAGGGCCCCCCATAAAAAACATTTGTGGTTAGGCCCTCCCCATTAAAAAAACATTTGTGGTCAGGGCCCCCCCATTAAAAAAACATTTGTGGTCAGTGAGACAAACGACTGAGTAGGCAGCCAATAGCACATGGCGTGGCTCTGGATAACTGCTGCCAGTCTATATGATGCAATAATTGGTTTATTTGAGTATGAATGTGTTCATTATTAGTGAATCAGTATTAAAATCACCTTCATCTTCATTAAGTATTTAGGCTAAGGCCACACTAGGCGATAGCGCCGCGACTTTTAAGCCGCAATCGCTGGGGAAACTTTTGCGCTGGCGTCTATGGGGAATCGCGAAAAATCGCCAGCGTAAAAACACACGCGGCGATCTTTTTTCTATTGTCGCTCAAAATCGCCTAGGCGATTTCGAGCGACAATAGAAAAAAGATCGCCGCATGTGTTTTTACGCTGGCGATTTTTCGCGATTCCCCATAGACGCCAGCGCAAAAGTTTCCCCAGCGATTGCGGCTTAAAAGTCGCGGCGAAAAGTCGCCGCGAGTCAAATCGCGGCGCTATCGCCTAGTGTGGCCTTAGCCTTAGGGATTCCAATACAACCTTTGTCTGATTTGAAAGTCTACTTATAGTTTACACTGTACTACAAGTGTTTATTGCTACCAATGTGCCAAAAGGTGCCTTTATATTACTAGAAGTGTTGGCATAGACATATTGAAACCAATCCTGATCCATAGATCAAAGTCAGCAAATTGTTTGATCTTCAGCATGAGAGGCATGTTTAACAAGTATAATGAATCACACATGGAATAAGAAGGTTAATGGTTTAGTGAAAGGTTGGAAGCAACAGTGGTGGAATTTATCTCAAAGTTATAATATATTCCAGGCTTGGCATTTATATACAGTATCTGCAGCACAGCATGTTCCACTTTGGACACACACACACACACACACACACATATATAGAATAAACAGTAACCTCAATAAGGTTTTTGGAAGCTGAATGGTGCTGAACTGCAGTTGAAATACAGAACTTTTAAAATTTAAACCAACTACACAAATTGCATAACTATCACATCAAATAACATGTTATCATTCACCGAGAAAAGCATAATATCAAAGTTAATAAACCAAAGTTGTGTAACTAACATTCACAAGCCATAAAGCGCAGGATGAATGGTATCATAATTGGCAATAGGATCTGTGCCAAAATCAGAGGAGTGTGGAGAGATCTGAGAAGCACAGTGGTTTAACCAAATAACCATCTGGAGTCCCTTAAACAGCTCTTGATAAAGGCCCTAATGGGTGCCGAAACATTGGGTACACAAGTATGAATTAAGCTGGCCATAGACGCACAGATCCTATCGTACGAATCTAGGATTCGTACGATTTTCGGATCGTGTGTGGAGAGTGCCGTCATCTTTCGTCGAGCGGAGATCGGTCGTTTGGTCGATCAGACAGGTTTGATTTTGACCCGACCGAGCACGCCGGAGCCCATTGCACATCGATGCTCGTTAATGGCATATTGGGGGAAGATCTTTACGTCTATGGCCACCTTTAAAGTTAATACATTCACAAAATCTGAGTGTGGGTCCTTTGAAGATTAATATATACATATTTGCCCCAGCACCCGGAGTGTTTCAAAAGACTGCCTCAGAGTGCAACCACTTGAAACTGTGTATATATATATATATATATATATATATATATATATATTTATATATATATATATATATACCAAAGTCTATGCGAAGGAAATTAGAAAGAGACAGGGCTTCTTAATATCTAAAGAACAGTCTTTTCCAAATGACTACTTTTGCTATGCAGCTGGAACAACCATAAATCCATCACATCATCAGACAGGAAGCCAACACTTTTATGGGATGTAACTAAGCCTTACATTTTCTTTGCTGTTGAAGGGGAAGGCAGCAGAACGTAAAGCTCGGTCATCTACAAAAAAAAGCAGCTTTCAAAAAGCTTTTTCATTTTTACAGTTTTTTAATATCCAATTTGTTAAGTTGCTATATATGACAATTACTTAACTTAACAAAGCTGATATTAAAAGTAGACTATTTAACTAATAGTTAATACTGGCATAATTATTAGGCCGTAGCAACCAATCATGATGGGCTCATTCTACCAAAGCTGGATACATCTATAGATGGCAAACAAGAACTATATTAATTAAGACAAGATAATTGCTGCCATATTGATTTATTCTCTTTCAGAATGTTATTTCAGCATCAAACACGTCTGAGCATTGTAGGTACACTATTGCTGTACTAAAGTTGCATTACTAGTACACTGCTAATGATGACAGTGCCCATATGCTAAAGTTACACAATCCTGAACAATGCTGCCTGGAATGTACATCTAGAGGCCAGAAAGCCCCAGGGGTTTGATTTTTGGACTAGCAGTTTTCCAGACACTCAAGCCAGTACCGTCTCAACTGCTTTACATTAAAATACCATTTTGTAATGCAAAATAAGCATTTCACCCTTCAGACCATGACAGCCGTACACCCACATCATATGAAACGTAAACCATTTCTATCGGAAATTATGACCGGAATAGTTTAAACCGACGCAGCTTTGCCTACAACAATGAACTATCTCCCATATGCAAGTAAAAAAGTAGAAAATACAGATGGAACTGAACTAACATCTTTGAAACTGCTCTGTATATCCACCACTATGAATGATATTAAGGGTGAAAGCACATGGGCACTTGGGAAAATCATGCCCCCCATGGGTGACAAAGTGCTGAAAATATTTTATTTTAGCAGTCCATGTGAATTGCCTTGACAAAATTGCATTTTGGCATGATTGCTTGATACAAAATTTCCATGGCTCATATCCACTGCCACTGAAAGGTGTTTTTTGGTGCCTTGTTTGATAAATAAGGAATGTAAAGAAAAATGTTATTCTTAGCAACTTTGCAATATATTTTACATATAAAAAGTAAAGTTATTTAAAAATTAGTTGGCACTGAAATCAGTATCTATCCCTATTTTTGCACTGCTGGTTCTAATTATTTATTTTATGTTATTTTATTTGTCTTAGAAACCAACGCTCATGATGATGATTAATATTACTAACATGTATTTATAAAATGTCAACATAATCTGCAAGGCTATACAGTAAATGGGTGATAGATTGCATTCAAAGAGAATAACAGATACAAAAGGTAAAGAGTCCCACAATGCCTTCCATGTTCTATGATTAACAGACATGCACGTGACCATGCAAGGCATTATTGGAAATGGAGTCTTGGATAGACGGGTGATGGCTACGAGGACTGGCAAAACAGGGAATACAAATACAGATACTAATTATAATAGCATTGTATATGCTCAAAAAACATACAAATGTTTTAATGAATATATTTAAAATTTAACTTAGAAGTACATTTTCATTCATTATGCAAAATGCCGGTGGGGGGGGTTCATTACTTGGGTGGATTTCCTCCATCAATAATTATTCAAATGTAAAGTATGTATTCGCCACTAGAGGTCTATAATAGTGATGCTTAGAATGATTTCATAAGACAAACCAGCAATATGAACACGTCTCCTCTGTGTATGCTGTACATTTGCTAATCATTACCGCTGCACATATGTAAGACATTAAGCTAAAACCTTGAGTTTCTTGGGGGTGGATGCTGCAAAAACTGAAAAAACTGAATCTTAATTTAAAAAGACAAGACACTTACAATGCTTCTGGGCAGAAGAGTACTAAGTTACTGAAAGAGGGGAGCAAGGGCGGAGAGCACTTTTGCCTGGGAACTGGCTACAGAGCACAGCATTTGTGGGTACAGGCCAGTCCTGCAGGTGGTAAATACAGGGCCCTGCTGTGGTGCCTGTCACTTCTCCCTAACTTACTCCCTATCTGTCTGGATAACATGCAAGTTGGGGGATGAATAGAGGACAGGAAAGGGGGTACAAGAGCCCCATCATCAGACTAGGGTGTGCTGTGTTGCATCAGGGCTGCAACATCAAGGCCCCCCTTATGACCTCAAGGGCCTTTGCTTAACTTGCTTAACTTGGGACTGTGAGTGAATGGGGAACATCTAAAGCATCCACAGGAAGTGAATCTGGGTTGCAGGGGGTTCATGAACATTGGGGCCCAATGAGTTATTTTCCCAGTGTTCTGCTGGTTCAGAGCAACACTTTTGAACCTTTCTGCCTTTAATTATTATTATTAACATGTATTTTTAGAGCACCAACATATTGCGAGCCACAGTTAGTAAGTGTCTTCTATACTAAAGAACCAGGCCCACCTATGATGGTAGAGTTAGCAATATGGAAACTCTGGTGGAAAAACCAAAGTAATTAAATTTTAAAGGAGAACTAAACCCTAAAAATGAATATGGCTAAAAATGCCATATTTTATATACTGAATTTATTGCACCAGCCTAAAGTTTCAGCGTGTCAATAGCAGCAATGATCAAGGACTTCAAACTTGTCACAGGGGGTCACCATCTTGGAAAGTGTCTGTGACACTCACATCCTCAATGGACTCTAAAAAGTTGATGAGAAGCTAAGATTAGGGGTTGTCACAAATTATCCATCAGAAAATGAGTTTGGTCTGTAATATAAGATGATGCTACAGGGCTGATTATTAAATTCTGATGCTAATTGCACTGGTTTCTGTGCTGCCATGTAATAATTATCTGTATTAATAACCAGCCTTATATTGTGCCATTTCTATTTTATGTGTACTTTATATTGTGAGTGGGTCCCTAAGCTCAGTAAGTGACAGCAGCACAGAGCATGTGCAGTGAATCAGCAGAAAAGAAGATGAGGAGCTACCGGGGCATCTTTGGAGAGACAGATCTTCACTGCTAAAGGGCTGTGGTTGCCTTGGGCTGGTACAGAAGCACAAAACATAATGTACAACATTTCTAGTTTACTTCTTTAGTTAGCCTTTAGTTCTCCTTTAAAGAGGGACAAAGCTAGCTAGCTATTTCTACTTGAAAATAGTCTGTTATCAGTCAGTGCACGGGCCAAGTGCAGGGCCGGATTACATAGCAGGTGCTCCTAGGCCCACTGATGTTCATCGCCCCCATCCCCTCCCTTTTATTCACTCAGAGGAAATTAAAAAACTATCATATCTCCTGCGCATCCCCAGTGTTTCTAAACCAATATGGGTGTGGTTGGGCAGCAGGTCCAGACTGGCAATCTGTGGGTTCTGGCAAATACCAGAGGGGCTGCTGTAAGGTACCATAGGAAGTCACTATTTATTCGGCTGGTCTGGTCTGTTTGGGCCTCTCCGTGGGCTGATTGGGCCTCTAAGTACCTGAAATACCAGGGCCTATTTTAATTCTCAGTCCGGACCTGTTGGGCTGCCCCCTAAAATCCTGCCGCCCTAGGCCTGGGCCTTGGTGGCCTCTCCATAAATCCGGGCCTGGCCAAGTGTATATTTTCAAATGTGACATTAGCCTGAGCATAACTAAAAATATAACTTTTGTCACCGCAATTTCAACAGCAAAGAAAAGTCACATAGAGCATCAGATCGAAAAGGCAAAGGGGCCTAATTATCATGTTGCAATCAGATAGTGATGTGTGATGTATTTTTATTTAACACAGTTTGACAAAGTATTGAAAGCATCTGATACTATGTTTCCATGCATAACTCCCTTGATGTATTTCAGGGCTGTCCAACTGGAGGACTGTGGGCCGGATGTGATAATCAAAAAAAGATTTTTATGACCCCCCCTGCAGGCCAAAAATCTTCACAGATCTTTCCTATGACATCATTGCATGAAACCGCATTTAATTGGTCCACATCATAGAAATTGTTGAACGACAGTGATTTCTTTTATTTGGAAAGGTTTCATTAAAGTTAGGTTTTGTGACTGTCCAATATGGAGTGATGGCTGTTCTAAACAAATCCCTGCAGTTAATATGTACTACTATTCCTTGTAAAAGGAAATGTATTATTTGTATAGGCTATGGACTTGCTGTTAGGCAGTGAAACACTGCATCACTGCTCAAAATGGATGCAGGAAAAAGTCCACGTATATGTATGTAGAGAGAATCAAAGATAGTACCAGAAATCACTGCCAATGCCAGGACAAGGTGTTTCTTGTAGTTCTGACCAGCCAAGCAATGAATGAACATGTAGTTTGTCATCCTGGATTGCAATATGCACCATACAGTATCTTAAAGTGGACCTGTTACCCAGACACAAAAATCTGTATAATAAAAGTCCCTTTCAAATTAAACATGAAATCTAATTTCTATTTTTTATTAAAGCATTCATAGCTGTTGTAAACTCATTTAAACATCTCAGCTGTCAATCAAATATTGTCTGTCCCTCCTCTATGCCTTAGGCAACTACTTTCACTTTCCATTCAGCACTTCCTAGATGTCACTGCTCTCCCCACATTCCCCCGTTCTCTTCAACATTTTATTGTGTAGCCAGGGCATGGGGATGGACATCGGGTCCCCCATTCTGATGCACAAACAAGATTCTGAGATGATGCAAGGCTTGTCTTAAAGGAATTGTTCAGTGTAAAAATAAAAACTGGGTAAATAGATAGGCAGTGAAAAATAAAAAATGTTTCTAATATAGTTAGTTAGCCAAAAATGTAATGTATAAAGGCTGGAGTGACTGGATGTATAACAGGTCAGTCACAACTCTACTTCCTGCTTTTCAGCTCTCTTGGTTTACACTGACTGGTTACCCTGGCTACCAGACAGTAACCAATCAGAGACTTGAAGGGGGGCCACATGGGTCATATCTGTTGCTTTTGAATCTGAGCTGAATGCTGAGGATCAATTGTAAACTCACTGAACAGAAATGTACCATGTGGCCCCCCTTCAAGTCGCTGACTAACTCAGAGTTATAGAGCTGAAAAGCAGGAAGTTGGATTCTGCCTGTTTTATTAGACATCTGTTCACTCCAGCCTTTATATATTACATTTTTGGCTAACTAACTATATTAGAAACATTTTTTATTTTGCACAGCCTATCTATTTACACAGTTTTTATTTTCACACTGAACTGTTCCTTTAATAACTGTGTCCACAAAATGGCTGCTGCCTGCTTGTTATAATTATGAATTCCCAGACTGAAGGAAACAAGATTCAAATAATTGATATTGTGTAATTAAAGTTCATTTTGCTTGACTTATCTGATAAAATAGGATTTTGAATCATTTTGTTTTGGGTGACGGGTCCCCTTTAACTAATGTATCTTGTATGCAATTTACCAGCCATAACCTTTGGTTATAAGTAGATAGGGTTGACACCTTTTTTGGCAAAAAAATACTGGCCTTCCTATATATTTATTTCCCCTCATAATTGTTACCGGCCAGGCCAGTAAAATACAGGCCAGATGGCAACCCTATAAGTGTATGAGGGTAGGCAGAGATCAATAAAAATATTAAAGCGTTAAACCTCAGTAAAACTAAACCAAAAGCTTATATAAATGTTAAAAAGTCCCAAGCAAACTTTTACAAAGTAACCTTTCCTTTCAATGGTCAAAAGCTGGAAGGCATTCCCTGCTAATAAATGTACTGACTCTATCTTTACATTCTTCTTCTTCCTTCCATATGTAAAGAGTTTCCATAAAAAAAGTTTCCATAAAGCACATTCATTAAGCAGGATCCTATCTGCCAAGTGTACAAATACGTCACCTCTGCCTAAACCCCCCTTTGTTACACTTACCAGGTCCCAGAAGGAAATAACTTAACCCCCCAGCCAAGAGGCTACAATTAATCAACTTCTTATAATTGTTCAATGTTCAATGTATTGGCATAAAGATCTATAGATGACAAATACAAAGCAAGAGGAAGCAGAACAAGAGACAATCAGGTTGAAGAACTCTTGGTGCCTGTGTGTGTCCATGTACACCCATTTATATTCGTTTGTAAAGAAAGAACATTGAAATAAAAGGGGAAAAATCAACCAAAAGACAAACTAGTAAGTGAAATTGTAAGACAAAAGCTGCAGTGAAAGTTTCCTTTGACAAAGAGCGAGCCCCACGAATCTATGAAGGGCTCCACCCTAGCTGGATGCAACAATCGCACAGATTTTCGCCTGAAACTCTAGGAAACTTCAAAACCGCGATAATGTCGTTCTATTTCGCTTATACAGCAGTAATAAAGTTTCACCTTTACTTGTTTAATTTTTTGAATGAAACATTACTTATGTAGTTTACATTAGTCATACTGTGGATGTAAAGTATCGGATTAAAGTCTGTGGTGCAACAATGTAGCAGGCAGAAGGCGTCAAGTCGCTCCTTTGCTACAGGAAAAGAGTCGCGTCGCAGCTCTCACTCACATCAAACAGCGGAAAGTGGAGGAAATCGGCACTTACCACTTTCTTCTTCTTGCGCGCGGATTGCTAGAAACTGTCCTATAAGAAATATACAGGCTGCTAGTAGCAAAATCCTCCCTTTTGTGCCAGACATGATACCCAGCGGCTTGTGGGCATGAGCTCTGTCCTTGCTGAGGGATAAACAAAAGTTTAAGATCTTCTCAGCACCATGAAGCCCCCCGTGTGTCTTTCCTTTTCCAGCTCCAGCACAAAGTCTGCAAACAAGAGGTTTTTTTCAAGTGTTGCAGCTTTAAATAGGAAGAATGCAGCCTCCGCTAGTTCTCCTGCCCCTTTTCCAGCCCGTGCAGTTTATGGGATCTCCTCCCCGACAAGCCACTGGGATTAATGGTAAACAACCCACTCACAACTGCGTCTGTCTTCCTCTCGCTTTACTTCTGTTGCATGGGAAATGCGACTTGCTCTGTCTGGGGAGAGATACCATTGCTTCTTCTTGTGAGCTGGATACAGTGTTAGTGAACAATATACTCCCTGGCATTTCCCATAAAAAAATCTTTTTACGCCTTCAGACTTTTCAAATGCCATTTTTATAGGTTGTTGATCACTGCAGTAGCAGCTATCAGTAATACATGTTATCAGTAGCGCCATATACAGCCTGATGCTCTTCTTGGAGTCTGTTAAATCTGTCTCTGTTGCTTTAGGAATAATGGAAATGGTTAGTAAGTCTGTTGTGGACTTAAGGCCCCACTGCTGACAGACCAAGTCGGTAGCTTATTGGCCGGTGTCTGGGGCCCTCTCATCAATATCTGGCTGAAAGTCGGCCAGATGTCGATGGGTCAGGGTAAAAAATCCTGTTGGATCGCAAGCTGCATCTGTTCGTTAATGCAGTCCTGCAATCCAACCCCCGTATGGTCTCCATTCCAATCTAATCGTCCAGGGTCGGACTGGACCGGCGGGAAACCGGGAAAAAACCTGGTGTGCCCCAGCCCTGAGGGCTCCACCAGCCCAGACACTCTTCGCATGGCCTGCTCTCCAAAAACTCCACCCCCCACCTGACATGAACCGATACGCGCTGGTGGCAGAGGCTGCAGGGCAGAGCGGCAGAGCGGGATTTCTGGGAGGGGGGCAAGTGATACCCCAGCTCTTGTGGGCCCCACTGGCTCAGACACTCCTGACTTCCACCCCCTGATAGAAGAAATTACAAGCACAGGTAGTCACCAAGGGGGGGCTTGGGAGCAGAGCAGGAGCGGTCTTGTGGAATGTTAGGAGGGGGCCCTTAAAGTTGAAGCCCAGAGGGCCCCTGACACACCAGTCCAGAAATTAAAGGAGAACTAAACCTTAACTGAAAACGTATGCTACAAATGTTGTACATTGTTTTGGGCTTCTGTACCAGCCCAAGGCAACCACAGCCCTTTAGCAGAATTTAATAATCAGCCCTGTGGCATCAACTTATATTACAGACCAATCTCATTTTGTGCTTGATAATTAGCAATGAGCTTAGCTTCTCAACAGCTGCTCAAAACCCACTGAGCATGTGAGTGTCACAGACACTTTCCAAGATGGTGACCCCCTGTGACAAGTTTGAAGTCCTGGATCATTGCTGCTATTGACAAGCTGAAACTTTAGGCTGGTACAAGAAGGTCATTATAAAAAAAAAAAAAAAGACGACATTTTTAGCCATATTCATTTCTAGGTTTAGTTCTCCTTTAATGCACTTACCAAAGCATGCTGAGCACGTAAAACTATTGGAATCAATAAGCTAATATGTTTAGATGCACTAAAACCTGTGTCTCAATCTTGTATCAAACACATTAAAAAAATGCCAATGTTTAGGATTCCTTAGGGCTCTTCCCAGGCCCGGATTTGTGGAAAGGCCACCTAGGCCCGGGCCTAGGGTGGCAGGATTTTAGGGGGGCGGCATGCTGCCCAACCACACCCACACTGGTTCAAAAACACTGGGGATGCGCTGGAGATACAATCATTTTATAAAATTCCCGTGTGCCAAGCCCCATTGCTCCAGTCCCCCTGGAGTGGACATGGGCGATGAACGGTAGTGGGCCTAGGGGCGCCCACTATGTAAATCCGGCCCTGGCTCTTCCTCACAGTCATTTTACCCTGCATTTCCAAGCAGTCAGTTTTTGTGGTGGAATGAATTTAAACTGACCACAGGGGAAGACAGGGCAAAACACCCACGAGGAAGAGCCCTTATATATATATTATATATATTGTATTTGTCTATATGTGTTTTGTGGTCGCAGCCTCATTGCACCCCCGCCTAAAGGTTTTAAAACATAGTGGTGAGCACAAACTTTCCTTGTTTGTTATAGTTATACAGGAGCAGTGACCAGCTCCATGTTGTAGCTCCCACCCTTCCCATCTATAGTCAGGTGATCCCACTGGTGTCTAATAAAAGGGCAGCCAAGTTTGGGAGTTTTACTTTGAAAGCAGCAAGTAAGTTGCAGGTAAAACTTAGTCCCGTTGTAAAATGTATAATGAAGCAATAGAATTCTTAATGAATCAGATAAAATTAAGCATAGGACTGGCCAGATATGGGATGACTTTGACGTAGTTGGCCAGCTTAAATATATTGCAATATATGGACAAACAATCCCTGTTTTGTTTAAAGGGTAAGGTCTTTTTCAGTAGCAGTAGGTCTCTGTCTTAAATATATTGATAATGGGTTGAGTGCAGAGGACTTTTTTATTTGTCTATATGTATTTTGTGGTTGCAGCCTCATTGCACCTAATGCCTAATGGTTTTAAAAAATAGTGGTGAGCACAACTTTCCCTTGTTGGCTCCTAGGTTCTAAGTTTAAGTGCACAGTGCTAGTGAGTGAGTAAATGACTACTAGTTGGTATAGCATGAACACGTTTGTGCCGGTTATTGCCATGTTATTTTTACCCTTTTTAAGTGCCACCTGATGTAGAATCTAGTACCATATTTGCTGACACCATAGTGGTTCTCGGTTCTCTTTTGATATATGACGTCCTGCAGTTTATGGCAAACCACAGCAACATCAAAGGGACCCTGGCACAGAAAGAATGAAACGAAAAATGATTTCTTCTTTTCTCCATAATAATAAAACAGTACCTTGTACTTGATCCCAATTAAGATATAATTAATGAGTGAAGAGTAGGTAAGAAACAATCCTATTGTGTTATTTACGTGTTTAACCCATTATCCAGAAAGCAAATTATAGCAAGGTCGCATTCCATAGACTCCATTTTATCCAAATAATTAAAATGTTAAAAAATGATTTCCTTTTTCTCTGTAATAATAAAATAGTACCGTGTACGTCATCATAAGTACAACATAATTAATTCTTACTGGAGGCAAAACCATCATATTTGGTTTATTTAATGCTTCAGTTATTTTTTTAGGAGCCATATGGAAATTACACATTATAGAAAGACCCTTTATCTGGAAAAAAAACAGAGAGAAAGTCCTCCTTTATCCCAGGGGATATTTCGATGTTCTGGCTCTTTCGTCTTCTGCTCCTGATTCACTGAGGGAAGGATTTCCTCTGTTCCTTCACTTGATCTTTTTTCCATATTGTTTTTTTTATAAGAGGGAAGGACTTTGGATTAGTGTCATCTCCTGAAAGGATTTCATGGACTTTCAGATTTCTTATTTCCTGAGGAGACAAAGGAGAGGAGGAGCAGCCATCAGTATCTGATTCATCACAACTATCAAAGTCAGTGCCAGAAAAACTGAACCGTTTGATATTTGGAGTTTTTAGCATGGATTTTTGGGAATCAACTCTTCTTTGACCTGCTCTACGCCACATTAACAATACTGAACTCATCTCTAACATTTGTGTGGGTGAGCATTTAGGGAATAGTGATCATAACATGGTCTCCTTTGAGATTCTGTTGCAGAAGCAATTCTATAAGGGAGTAACTAAAACACTAAATTTCAGACGTGCAAACTTTGACAGTATAAGGGCATCTCTGCAACATATTAAGTGGGAAATGCTTTTCTCAGGGTTAAACACAGAACAAAAATGGGAAGTCTTTAAAATGCTGCTTAATAAATATACTTGTCAGTATATTCCACTTGTAAGCAAGGAACGTCGTTGCAAAGCAAAACCTTTTTGGTTCAATAGAAGCGTTGGTGTTGAGGTGGGTAAGAAAAGACGTGCTTTTAAAACTTTCAAGTTAGCTGGTACAGCCGAATCATTTATAAGGTACAAGGAGGCCAATAAATCATGCAAAGAAGCTAAAAGGCAAGCTAAAATTGCTATAGAAAAGGATATTGCAGCAAGCAGTAAAAAAAATCCAAATTATTTTTTAAATATGTTTATAAATATGTTTATAATAGTAAAAAAATGAAGCAGCAAGGGGTGGGTCCCTTACTATCAGAGGGGGGTCAGCTGGTTGATGAAAACAAATTAAAAGCGCAGATTCTGAATTCATATTTTTCATCTGTCTACACAAATGAGGAATCAATAAGTGAAGGTTTCCTTCTTAACAGTCCCAATTCTAGTAATACAACTAATGATGCATGGTTCACACATGATGAAATTCAAAAGAGACTAGAACATGTTAAGATTAACAAAGGTCCAGGGCCAGATGGTATTCATCCCAGGGTAATTAGCGATCTTAGCTCTGTGATTGCCAAACCTCTTTACTTAATTTTTCAGGATTCATTGAGATCTGGCATAGTGCCGAGAGACTGGCGAATTGCTAATGTGGTGCCTCTATTCAAAAAAGGATCCCGTGCTCAGCCTCAAAACTATAGGCCAGTTAGCCTGACGTCAGTGGTAGGAAAGCTTTTCGAAGGGTTAATAAAGGATAAGATACTGGACTTTATAGCAAATCATAATACTATGAGTTTGTGCCAGCATGGTTTTATGCGTAATAGATCTTGCCAGACTAACTTAATTTCTTTTTATGAGAATGTAAGTAGACACCTCGATTCTGGGATGGCAGTGGATGTGATTTACTTAGATTTTGCTAAAGCATTTGATACAGTGCCACACAAAAGGTTACTGGTTAAATTAAGTAATGTTGGCCTGGAACATAGTATTTGTACCTGGATAGAGAACTGGCTAAAAGATAGACTACAAAGAGTGGTGGTAAATGGAACATTTTCTAATTGGACCAATGTTGTTAGTGGAGTACCGCAGGGCTCTGTACTAGGTCCCTTGCTTTTCAACTTGTTTATTAATGATCTGGAGGTGGGCATTGAAAGTACTGTTTCTATTTTTGCAGATGATACTAAATTGTGCAGAACTATAGGTTCCATGCAAGATGCTGCCACTTTGCAGAGTGATTTGTCTAAACTGGAAAACTGGGCAGAAAACTGGAAAATGAGGTTCAATGTTGATAAATGCAAGGCATGCGCAGTAGGAACAGTTACCGGTACGGCTCTACTGCGCATGCGCCGAATGTCACAAAGTTTTCCGATTTCACTTCTTGACATTCGGCGCATGCGCAGTAGAGCCGTACCGGTAACTGTTCCTACTGCGCATGCGCCAGAAGACGCCGGTCAGAGCAGGAAGAAGATGCGCGTGGAAGAAGATGGTGACTGCGAACTCCATGGACAGGACCTGCGCAGAGGGGTGAGTAACAAGTTAGGGGCATTTGCCCAGGGGGAGGGGTAGGCCAGGGGGGAGGAGGGAGGGGGGGCAACGGAGGGGAGGGGGGGAGGGGTTTTGCGCCCTGGGGCTTTCCTTCTCCTTTAAAGGAATTGTTCAGTGTAAAAATAAAAACTGGGTAAATAGATAGGCTGTGCAATATAAAAAATGTTTCTAATATAGTTAGTTAGCCAAAAATGTCATGTATAAAGGCTGGAGTGATTTCATGTATAACAAGTCAGTCAGATCACTACTTCCTGCTTTTCAACTCTCTTTGTTTACACTGACTGGTTGCCCTGGCTTCCAGACAGTAACCAATCAGAGACTTGAGGGGGGGCCACATGGGTCATTTCTGTTGCTTTTGAATCTGAGCTGAATGCTGAGGATCAATTACAAACTCACTGAACAGAAATGTCCCATGTGGCCCCCCTTCAAGTCGCTGACTAACTCAGAGTTATAGAGCTGAAAAGCAGGAAGTTGGATTCTGGCTGTTTTATTAGACATCTGTTCACGCCAGCCTTTATATATTACATTTTTGGCTAACTAACTATATTAGAAACATTTTTTATTTTGCACAGCCTATCTATTTACACAGTTTTTATTTTCACACTGAACTATTCCTTTAAGCTCAACAGCCATTAATATAAAAAGCAGTTGTTTGTGGGGCAAGCTCCTTGTCAAAATCCAAATAAATCACATGTACTGCTCTCTCTCTGTCCATAATTTGACTTAACTCAAAATAAAAAGCAATAAAATTTGTCTGAAATGACCTACCCTTCATCAAGCCATACTGATTACCACTCATAACGCCATACTGATTACCACTCATAACGCCATTCATTAGGACAAAATTTTGAAAATGATCCCTTAACAAGCCTTCAAATAATTTGACCACCACATATGTCAAACTTACTAGCCTATAATCGCCAGGCTGAGATCGCAATCCTTTTTAAATATAGGAATTACATCAGCTTTCCTCCAATCCATAGTTACCATACCAGATGAAAGAGTCTGAAAAAATCAGAAATAGAGACTGGTCTAAAACAGAACTAAGTTCTCTTAGTACCTGGGGCTGTATGTCATCTGGTCCTGGTGCCTTGTTCACATTAAAAGTAAAAGACTAGTTTGAGGTGAGCCAACAGTGCAGCTGTGAGGTAGGTCTTGTAACTCATACCAGTCTATTGCACACACTGAATAAAATAACTGATTTAGCATATTTGCCTTTTCAGTATCTGTTACAGCCATGCTGGTACCATTACCATTATTTAAAGGTGCCACACTCTCAACCTGCATCTTTTTACTATTAATATACTTTAAAAACCTTTTGGAAGTTAGACTTCTGCTGAAATTTGTAAAGCATAATAATCAAGCATTGTTCAGTGCAGATACATCCAATTAAATGTATTAAAATCTATTTAAGATACTCCACGTACACAGACTAGTTAATAAATACAAAGTACAGGTATTGGATCTGTTATCTGGAAACCAGTTATCCAGAAAGCTCCGAATTATGGAAATGCCATCTCCTATAGACTCCATTTTATCCAAATAATCCAAATGTTTTAAAATGATTTCCTTTTTCTCTATAATAATAAAATAGTACCTTGTACTTGATCCCAACTAAGATATAATCAATCCTTATTTGAAGCAAAACCAGCCTATTCAGTTTTTTTAATGTTTATATGATTTTCTAGTTGACTTACAGTAAGGTATGAAGATCCAAATAAAGGAAAGATCCATTATCCAGAAAACCCCAGGTCCCGAGCATTCTGGATAATAGGTCCCATACCTGTATGCAGTAAAATTAAAACAGTTAAGCAAATAATTAAATTAATTAAATAAGAAACGTGAAAACTGTTCATATCATTTACACCATTAGTAGCAAATGTATTCAGCATCTGGATCGGCTGGCATTCCCTCTTTAGAAGTGGCTTAGTCCTATCAACTCCTCTGGCTGACATTGAACAGTGAGCACTTCATATATATTTAATTGCTTGAAGGGGTGTATGTTTCTATCTAGCAACTGTGTAGTCCCATCTATATCAAACCACAGTGATTCACTATTCAGTCTCTAAATACAACTACAGGTATGGGATCTGTTATCCAGAATACTCTGGATTTGGGGTTTTCCAGATAAGGGATCTTTCCATAACTTGGATTTTCATCCCTTAAATCTACTAAAAAACAAATTAAAGATGAATTAGTACAAGGTACTGTTTTATTATTGCAGAGAAAAATTAAATAATTTTTAAAAATCAAAGGTTTTTAGTAACAACATCATGTTACATGCCTTATATGTGGTCCTAAGCACTTACCTTTGGTCATATTGTTCCTGAACAATGTTTCCTGACCCAAGCACTGGTCTAACAGGCTTACCATCTACCACTGTAGCTTTTAGACCAGCAACCACTTTCAATGGCATAAAACTACAAGTAAAGGGGTTGTTCATCTTCAAACACTTTTTCCATTTCAGTTGTTTTAGATTGTTCCCCAGACAGTGCCGGGCCAAGTCAGCCGGGCGCCCTAGGCAACCTAGCTGACTACGTAGCCCTCCTCTCAAGTGTGCGCGCATGTGCAGAGGCGCACCTGACAGGAATTCCAGACTCAAGCGCGTGTGCGCACTTGCACGCGTGCTCTACATTGATATCAGAGCTGCTGCCGGCTGTGGGGGACATGAGCGGCAGGCACACGCTAAAAACACAAGAGGAGCTGCTCAGTCGCATGATCAACGTTGATATCAGAGCTGCTGCAGGCGGTGGGGGACACGAGCGGCAGGCACACACTAAAAACACAAGAGGAGCTGCCTGAGATGTGAGACACAAGGGTCTGAGCTAGGGGAAGACGGCAGAAGAGGTACGTGCCTGGCGCCCCTCCACCTTTGCGCCCTAGGCACGTGCCTCTTCTGCCTACCCCTAGTTCCGGCCCTGTCCCCAGAAATAAAGACTTTTTTCAATTACTTTCCATTATTTATTTTTTACTGTTTTTCCAAAATCTAAGTTTAAAGGTGAATGTTCGCGTCTCTGGTGTTTGAGTCTGGCAGCTCAGTAATTCAGATGCAGACTCTAAAATGTTAACATTTAGTTGATACATTTCTCAGCAGCATCTCTGGAGTATTATCAACTATTGTATCAATTCTAAGGGCAAGGCCAGATGTTGCATATTTGCAGCGTTTTTACGTTGCATCTTTAAAAAAGAACAGCCAGGCATAAATACGCTACTGAAACCACATGTGACCGTCAACATGTGTTTTTCATGTGTTCTTCAGCACCTAGGATTCTTTTCCCAACATGCACTTCTCATTGTTCTCATTGAATTTGGACGCCATATTTAAAATACGCTGCGTATTTACGTACAGTGTGGTTTCAAACGTGCAGATACCATAGAGTCTATTGAAATGGTAGTTTCTTGACGTATTGGCGTTTCTGCTAAAAAAACGCCTATACATGCGTCCTGTGGTGGATTTCTGCATACAAGCACCCTGTGTGAATTGCCATAGTGCGTTTTCCATTCGTTTCAGTGATAGTGCAGTTTATGCGTATTTACGGCTGGCTGTTCTTTTTTAAAAACGCAACGTAAAAACGCTGCAAAAACGCCACGTCTGGCCTTGCCCTTACAGCTGCCTGTAATGAAACCCAGAATTTCTGCTCAACAGGGACAAAGATAAGAAATGTATCAACTAAATGTATCCATTTAGAACAGTTTAAATGGGTCGTTGACCCTCCCTCCCAGAGAAGGTGAAAATTACACTTTACACTTCAATATTAGAAAAATGGTGACACAGAAAATAGGAGATAATTGGAAAAGTCGTTATCTCTGGTGATCTATCTGAAAACAACTAGTTGTTGGAAGGCGAACAACCCCTTTAAACAAATGGGTGTGGGGGTGTTGCAACCACATAGAGGCTTGCCTATTATTCCCACAGAGTAACTCTACTAAAGTGCAAAAATTCAAACCCCATAGTACGCTTGTATTTTAACAGAGTTACTATTAAGGTTATCATGATTTCTGTTCAAGCTAGGGTATTCTTGGGTCATCCTTTGGCCTTTCTCTCAATAATTTGAGATGATATTCTACACCATTTGTGCTCTGCATACCTCCTTGCATACAGGATCTACTCAAGACTTTAAAAACTGCTAGCAGACATACCAGACAATGGACATCAATAAGTCATACACAATTATTCCCTGTTATGCAGGGATTGAGTCTATTAGACAAACAATTACAAGTACTACGGACTTTGATCAACTGCTAAACAAACTGCTACATGAACTTCTCAAACATGTCCTCACCAAAAACAACTTTTTGTTCGATGACACATAGAACTCTAGATCACAAGTACTGCAGGATCAAATATCGCTCCTAGCGTGGGAAGAATAGGTTTTTGTTAGTGTAGCCAAGGGGGTTTCTTATGCAGAGAAGAGACAAGGACACAAAAACAGAAAAATAGGACTTTACCTTTACTTTATTAACTCCAAAAAACACTCCAGGGTTCTTGTCTTCATATGGCATCACAAAATATAGCAATCTTTCTCTCACACATGAGATTATAGTGTTCCTGACTACCCCAGGGCCTCTCCCAAACACTGGACCACCACAATATTAGCACTAAAGGAGGGAGGGAGGCAGCATGTAAAGTGAAAAAAGGCAGATTTTGCAAGATTTGTGCACTTTGACTTCACAATTGTAAATGAGCCTTAATGATAGTTGGTGGACAGAACAGCCTTTACATAAACATCGGGGAATGCTAATACTGTAAAATGTATCAGAACGTGGTAATGTCACAAACATTGCCTACTATCAAAGCCATAAATTTAGCCATAAAACTGTACTTGACAAAAAAAGTTTGTTCGTCCCTATAAATGAACATTAGTAGATATGAGAAAAGGGTACAGAGATGGGGCTTATGTCAATAAAACATTTAATGGCTCATTTTACATAAGCAGTGGAAAGGCTAACTCAAATACATTCTTATTTTGGAACTAATAATGAAACTGGTTTCTAACAAAAAAAAAATAACATGGTATTGGAATCCTGCCAATTATAACAATTCTTTTCCAGTGCAAACCTGCTTCTTATATCCTGAGAAAGGACTGTTTGGCTTAATATAAATTAACTGCTATGTGAAGTGACAGAAAATTAGCCAAAAAGTATAATTTCAGCTGTACAGCACCTTATAGTATATAATGAGATCCAAACAGTTCAGTGAATAATGCATAATTCATCATCATGTGTCTGGTGTAAAGTTTAACCCTTGTTTGTTATTTCCAGAAACTGTTATTTCAGTTCTTGACATACATCTAAACAGGATTATTTTAAGAAATAACATTAATAAATTAGAGTGGGTGTGTCTCATGGGATTCACTGTTTGACTCTTTATATATTGCATACATGTGCTTGATTGATACTCTCGACAAAGAGGCAGTTAGGCTCAAAACATGTCCTGCCATTAAACAAATTATGAGCTTAGTCTTGACTAAGACTTCTAGTGTTCTCTTTACACCATTATTATAGGAGTTTCAGGTGTTTACTTTAATGGATAGTTCACGTAGCCTAGAGAACAGAAGTGAAGGATGACCCTGGGAGAAAGGCAGATATCTGTGTAGGTTGGGGAGAAGCTTAGATCATATGTTGTTCTTGCTTAAGAATAAAAATGTACTGTAGAACATGCTACTTATTATGCAGTCAAAAACTCCCCTATGAGGGTGAGGGTTAATATCTGAGTTGTGTTCATCAGCAGAGAGACTCAAGTATATATACTCAGGGTAGTAGAGATTCCATCGGAAGATCACTTTAAGGGTAGCTGTATGTTGTGAAACCTAAGGGGCAGATTTATTAAGATTTTATCAGATTTATTGAATTTCGAGTTTATGGGAGTTTCTAAAAACTACCATCAACTCCCATAAACCCGAAATTCAGAAAAAAACAACCAATCAATTTTTTTTAAAAATGGGTGAATAGGATTGAGCTGCAAATATGATTCAAGTTTTTTCACCAAAAAATGTCAATTTAAAAAAGAAAAAAAAACATTTTTTTTTTTTAAAAAGTCCACCAAACGATGGCAAAATAGTCAAATTTGAATTCTTAAAGGGACAGTACATGATAAATTTCAAAATTTGAATTTGAATTTTTTTTTTTACATTCGATTCGAATTTGGACTATTCCCTAGTCAAATGACACTAAAATAGACTCGTAATTCGAATTTAAAAATTCTAATTTACAATTCAACCCTTGATAAATCTGCCACTGTGATAAATCTGTTACTGTGTGTGTGTCATATCTTGAAACAATCTATTACAGCAAAAATACACTTTTTGTGAAAGAAACAGGAAGCTGTTATTTAAGGGATTCTATCATTATTTTTATGGTGTATTTTTTATTTTTAAATTACACTGTTTACACTGCAAATAATTCACTTTACCATGTAAAATTTAATTCCTAACCCAACAAGTGTATTTGTTTTAGTTGTAATATTAGTGTGTAGGCAGCCATCTCAGGTCTTTTTGCCTGGTCATGTGCTTTCAGAAAGAGCCAGCACTTTAGGATGGAACTGCTTGCAGACAGGCTATTGTTTCTCCTACTCAATGTAACTGAAGGAGTCGCAGTGGGACATGGATTTTTACTATTGAGTGCTTTTCTTATATATATACCAGGGAGCTGTAATCTGGTCACCTTCCCATTGTTCTGCTGATGGCTGATGGGTGTGGGGGAGGGAGGGGGTGTATATAACCCCAACTTGTATTGCAGCAGTATTGTTTTTGCCATTTTTTGCCATTGTTTTGCTTAGTGCACTGTGCCTTCTAGTCTAAATGAATTGCCGCAAGTGATAGAAGGCAGAGATACACAACATTCAGGCGTATTTAATGTGTAGTTTTAAATATCTTTCTTGTTATAGTTTAAATAACTGCATTCCTATTGTATTATGCCCTACTTTTATAGAGCAGTAACATAAAGTTACCTTCATGCAAGTAACTTCAAAAAACGGTAGGTAAGATGCATTTTGGGTTGTCTTAAAAGTAAAATTAATGTATTGGCTCTTTGGGTAGAATTGTGTTTGTGCAGAAGTGTAAACTTAAAAAACAACCTTTAATGCACATAGAAGTTGGTAAAACATATTACTCACTACAATCCAATTTAATTGCAGTAAGATACTTTTTTGCATTTCCTTTGATAGAGCTGGAGTAATGTGTTTTGCATGTGGCAAGCCATTTGCTACAAAGAAATCAAAATTGTAGCATTATGAAGATGGGGGTATTTTAAAGGGTTAGTTCTTTCAAACATGCTTCCACTTCCACTGTTTTCTAATAGTTCACCAGAAATAACTTTTTACAATTGCTTTTTATCTTTAAGTTTTTTATTTTTTGTCTAATATTGAAGTTATCATTAATGAGATTAAAGAACAGTAAAGAATATTAATATTATTCACCTTGCCAAGTCTCCCTGGATCAGCTCTCTGAGGGGTCACTGACTATGTTTTAATTTGATTAGTGATGGGCGAATTTGTCCCGCTTTGCTGCGCCATGAGATTCGAAAATTTTGTGTAAAATCTGCGAACCGGGCAAAATATTTGCAAAACATTAGCAAAACTCGAATTTTTACGCCGTTGACAATTCGCAGGCACCAATATTTATGCCGGCGTAAGAATTGTCACTTTAACACCGGCGAATTTACTCTGCAGTTTGGCAAATTTTGCTGCAAATTCGCACCTGGTGAAAAAATTTGCCCATTGCTAAATTTGATACATTAGTAAATACATATCTTAACTTCAGTATTAGTACCTTAGCATCTATCATTTCACAGAGGATAACACCGTAACCACAAAAACATATTTTAATTCAGTTTTCACAAAAGTCTAGTAACTGGCAGCTGGTATACTGCTTTAGAATTAGACTTGAGAATTGTGCAATGTGTGCTGGAAAAAGTAACCAGAGCATTGCTTTTGATTACTATTTCAGTGAGCCATATTTTAAAATATGCCCTGTGGGAAATATATAAGAGACTGTGCAGTGGAAAGAAAATGTAAATACACACTGGGACGAGCACAGATCATCACAGACGTATTATTTAAAGGGGCAGCTTACATCTATGTTAAACTTTAATGTGTTATAGAATGTCCTAGCAATTTTAATTAGACTGTATTTTTATTTTTAATTGTTTGCCTATCTTTTCTGTTCCTTTTCAGCTTTTAAATGGGGCTCACTGACCCTGACAGGCAAGAAACTATTGCTCTGTCAGGCTACTATTAAAGGTACTTTATATTACTTATCTTTCTATTCAAGCCCTCTCCAATTTATCTTCCAGGCCTTCACTTAAACCATTGCCAATTGCTAGGGTAAATTGTATCCTAGCTACCAGAGAGCTACTGAACAAAAATGGAAAAAAAAAAGTAAATGAAACAAAAAATAAAAACTTGTCTACTAAAAGGTGTATTTACCCTTTAATTTATTGTGACTTTAGTGTATGGATAATAAAATTAGCCTTTTGTTTTCATTTGATATAGTGCAGCAACTGTAAAAAAAAAATACTTTTTAAAGGAGAGGGAAAATCATTTAATACTTGGGGGTGCTAAAATTTAGGCACCCCAAGTGATTGTATTTATTTACCTGACACTCCGGGCCGGTGCTTCTATCAGCAGAAAACTGCACCGGCCCAGGGGGTTCCAGTGAGCACCACAGAGCGATCCTCTTCCTGCTTCTTTGCTCTTCAAATTTCCCAGAGCAGATGCATGTGCAGTAGAACAAAATAGCCGGCTTTTTCATTAAAGTTCAGCTTTTCACTCTACTGCGCATGCACAGCTGCAAGCTGAAAGAAGACGCATGAAGAAGATCGCTCCGCAGTGCTCACTGGTATAACCCCTGGCCGGTGCAGTGCATACTGGAAAATACTGGAATGTTTCATTTGAGTACACATATCTGTGCACAATTAAGTATGGTATGTTGGGGACCAGGGCCGGAACTAGGCAGAAGAGGCACCTGTCTCTAATACTGCCAGTATGGCCACCTTCCTGCCAAAGATATATAATCCTCAATCAACTTTATTAACTACCTGCAGTACCAACCTCAACAAACAAGAAAAATAAGTATTATTACATCCTATTACAAATGTTTGTACTGAATGAATTTAGTGAGAATTGTTTGTTTTATTTCTAGCTTCTCCACTGTGCAGGAAAGCTCTTCTATTTAGGGCTGCCACCTTTTTCCTTGGCCTTTGGGTCGGGGAGTGGGTGGTGACTTCTTATGGGATAAGAAAAAAGGCAATGGCACACTGGGCACGATCAAGCAGGGTAAACCCTTGCAAAGATTTATTTGCACACGATGCAACGTTTCGGGGTGGTCCCCTTTGTCAAGCAGGGGACCACCCCGAAACGTTGCATCGTGTGCAAATAAATCTTTGCAAGGGTTTACCCTGCTTGATCGTGCCCAGTGTGCCATTGCCTTTTTTCTTATGCCATTGGTTTGGGGGGGTGCCGATCCCTCCTGGTATTTGAGCACCTGGCAGAGTTCCTGAAGGCCAGGGTGTGCGAGGTGAATCCCTCTTGTTTCTTATGGGATAAGGCAACAGCAACACTTGGCAGGGTAATGTGAGAATTTACGCATGCGTCCTGTTCGGCGCAGGCGCGGGCGCGTTAATGCGCGCCGGCGTGTGACGCAGGACTCCGGCGACGGTCGCGGGCGCAAGGTCGTAGGCGGAAACGCCTGTGATGGACGTGTTGGCGTCAGTTCCGCGACGTCAGCGCAAAGACGCCAGTATCAGTACTTAAACCAAATCCAGACTGAGATGCATTGCCTGGTTATTAGGTTATTTAACTGAAACCCTAGCGTCTTATACTATTGAATTCTTGTTGTTGACCCTTGCCTGTATCTGGACTACGATTTCTGCTGCCTGCCTCGACTCTTCGGCCTGTCTCATCGTTCACGAACCTCGCTGCCTGCCTTTTGACCCCGGACCTTCTGACCACGACTTTGCCTAATCCTTTTGTACTTCGCTTAATCGTCTCATTGGCTACTCTCCACAACCCTGCTCCCTGTTCCATTCCAGGTGGGTAGCGGTTGTGTGAGGCGCTTGTGAGTTCAATATCTTCAGCTCCAGCTCCTTCTACGACTGGATAATACTGGTAAGCTTGACAGGTAATGAGCAGGGAATAGGTAAGCCTATCGATATAAGGGGTTTTCTGTCAGCAGAGAGGGTTTTATAGGGTGTTAGAAATATTGATTAAAGGCTGCTTAAGCACTGAAAATGATCAGTTTTCTAAAAAAAGAGATACAGCACTGGTTCCTTTCTTAATGCAACTCCTTCTTATATTATTCATCCGAATTTTGTTAACCTCATAGCTGCCAGAGCTGCTTACCCCAGGGTTCTCTCATATACATTTTGAGTAAATACAAATAGTACATAAATATATATTATATGCTATATGCTTACATAAACTGAACATTTTACAGTTACTGTGTCATTAAGCAAATAGGAGATATATCATGTTCCCTGTGGCCCAAGGGCAAATGAAAAGTGCAACTATGCCGGGTCGCAGTTACTTAAAATAACTCTAGATAATTAGCATTGCCTTAATGTGAAATTACTTATCCAAATACATATCATATACCGGTTATAAAACAAAATCTTTACTAGCCTTAAGAGGTTTATTCGATGTAAATAATTGTATAGCAAATGCTTTCAGAGCAAGATTCTTTCACAAACAACACTAATCAATGCCCTTATCTTATCCCGTTTAAGCTGGCCATAGATGAGCAGTATATCGGACGAACGGTCGGTGCCCTTTCCCGACCTGCCACTAACCATTCAGATAAAATACAGCAGCAAAGAGAACAAACCAAGCAATGTCCGGCCTGTCGCAGCAATCGTGCGAAAGTATGCAGACAAATTCAACTGGGAAGCTCACAGCGATATCGTCGCAAAACATGCCGAGATATTATCGTCAGCCGTCCAAATGACCGATCTCCATGGGACGAAAAATGTCGGGACTCTCCACACACGGTCTGAAAATCAAACGAATTGAGGATTTGTACGATCGGATCTTTGCGTCTATGGCCAGCTTAAGACTATTGCAATCACCTACGAACTGGTCTTCCTGACTCACATCTCTCTCCCCTCCAATCAATCTTAAACTCTTTTCCTTCTGCTCTCTCCTAAAAGTGAACCTGCTCAACCGCAACTAACATCCTTAGCATGGCTGCCTGTTAAGCAAAGGATAGCATACAGTATAAAATCCATCTACTAACATTCAAAGCCCGTCACTCCTCTGCACTTCACTACATTTCTTCTCTTGTCTCACTGTACATTTCTGGATGTCTTCTCCGCTCCTCCCAGATCCACCTTCTCTTCATACCATCCACTGCCACCTCTCGTCTCAAACCTTTCTATCTTGCTGTTCCTTACCTCTGAAATTCTATTCCTGAATTCCTCCATAAGGAATCGTCTCTCAATCTCTTCAAGAAAAATATAAGAGCCTACCTTTTGGAGCACTAGAACATTAGCCTAGTCCTGTACCTACTGACTATGCGTTGCTTTGCACTTTTTCATTTGGCACCTGAAGTTAGTGCAGATTTCCTCATATGCCATTACTTCAAAGAAACAATAGGTAGTTACACAGATTAAAATCCACATCATAGATAATAAGGGTAATGGGAGTTGGACAGTGCAATGAAAAGCTTTTATTTGCCCAACTAAACCAGGTAACCATATCTGGTATTTTACATCCATCTGGTTGTTTCATTTGAGGCTAGATTATTTCCTAGACTCTAAGGCAGGGGTCCCCAACCTTTTCTACCAGTGAAACACGTTTACTTTCTTTATTTTCCAATAATATTTATTAGCATTTGAAAATGCACAGTGACAAATAATAACAGCTCATAATAATTGCACAACAAAAGTAAGTTAGCATATGTAAGATGGATAAAAATAAATAGATTACAATGCAAAGTAAAATGGTATATAGAAAACATTGCAAATTTTAGAACTAACTGCTAATGGACAATTTTTCAAACTGAATAACACTTTCCTCTCTATCTCTATTGGTCTTGTCCACCAGTCTCCAAGTTTTGGACTGAAGTCATGAATATCTTAGCAGATAAATTGGATTTCCCTAAGCTGCTGACCCCACAGGTGTGGATATTAGGAGTCATAGATGAAATCATATACACTAATCATGCCAGAGTTAGATACCGAACACTGTTGTACTATGCTAAGAAAGTAATTGCTATGGAATGGATGGGTCCTCAACCGCCCTCTGTCCAAAACTGGATAACGTTGGTGAATCAGAATTTGCCTCTCATTAAACTCACCTTACTAGCCAGATGCTCATTGAAAATATTTTTGAGAAAATATGGAGTCCATGGTGGGAAGCGGGGCTTGGGGGTCAGGGCTCCCGAACATAAAAGGCAACATTTATTAATACTGTTAAATGCAGAAATCCCTATCTAGAACTTGATGTTACTGTCCAATATGTTGATGATAGGAATTTCGGAGGCAATACTCACATCTTACTGTACGACAGTTTAAACTCTATTTTGGATCTTGAGTGTATCATTCAAATTACTAAACGCATCTGTACCTATATGTTTTATTCCGTGCTCTTTAATTGTAAATCAACTGCATTTACGGCATATATTTTGTTTTATGTTTAATGTGTTATAAAACAATAAAATTTTACCTTTAAAAAATATTTAAAGTATCTAAATAAGGGGAGCAATTGTTCAAAAATTTCTTTCTAATTGCAAAATTTCACATTTAAATGTAAAATAAGTTGGAGAGCAATATAATCATGCAAGAAGTTCCTACAGGTGCAAAATGTGGAATATTATTGGCATTTGGTAGCCCATATGTGGACTTGTAGCCTACACATGGCTCTGTTTGGCAGTACATTTGGGTTTTGTGCCATTAAAGCTTGCCTCCAAGCCAGGAATTCAAAAATAAGCACCTGCTTTGAGGCCACTGGGAGCAACATCCAAGAGGTCAGAGAGCAACATGTTACTCACGAGCAACTGGTTGGGGATCACTGCTCTAAGGAGAAGGTATGTGCCTCTGGTTACCTGATCTGTAGTTGCCCTTTAGCAATTTTCTTATGAAGTCAACTGACCCTTCATGACTTGCCTCTTCTTGTTGTGTAACAACATCTGTAAGCATGCATATTCATTTTCATTTATCCTGATATTATCTCCTATGAAAATACATAGGAATGAGTCAGTACAAAAAAGCAGGCACAATATTCTTGCTTTCGAAAAAAAATGACACTAAGCTGCCTCCAGACCGAAGGTAATCACCACTCCAGCATCGCGCCACCCATACAGCCCAATATTCATTGGGGGGTATCACTATCTAAATTCCATAGATTAATAATGACATGGCTGGAAGGGACCTATTGGGAAGATTAGCCATGTATGGTAATGGGTAAATGGACCACTGACATAGGGAACTATTTATCAAAAATAAATAAAAAAAGTCATACCAAACTAGAATCCACGATTGGACCGTATTTATTATTTTTAAAAAAGCACAATTTAATTGGATTGGGGGCAAACTCTATAAAATCAAGCCAAACCCCGAATAGTATGTTATTTTTACTTTATTCCAGATTAGGTAGATTTTTTCTAGCCTTTTTCCCAAAAAAACAGAATTTTTGAGATTTTTGCCCAATTTTTTTCAGGCTTATCCCACCGCAGACCACAGAAACTTACAAAAAGTATAGGGATCTCTCCCATTTACTTATATACAATCTCGGTAGGTCTGAGATGCCGGGTTTTCCGATACAGACTTTACAGCATATGGCTTTAATAAATCCACTAAAAATCGGATTTTATAGTAAAAAAAAACCTAGATTTTTAACATTTAAATAAATAACCCCCTGAATAAAACATGATGAAAACTTTACCTCAGTATAATAGAGTCTGACCATTTATTCTTTCTGTTTTCCACTAAAGGAGCTTGTACATTGTACATGTGGCAAAGGGCTGTCAAAATTGCTTCCAGATGTCTACTATATTTGTCATTTGGTGATCAAAAGAAGTTTCTTTAAAGCTCAGATGCTCTTAGCCTTGTAAATGATGGTTTTAAAGAAAACATGACAAAAGTCTTTGCAACTGCCCAATATTATCTTTCAAAGGTGAACAAAAGCAGAAAAATAAATATGTGAATATGTTATTGAACTTACTGAACAGCATTTTGACAGCTCTATAACAGTAATGATCCACGGGGGGTTATGTAATGAAAGGCACTAATGCGGGAATGTAATATGTTTCATTAGCACAGAAAAATTTCACAAAGACCATTGCGAATGTTAGCTTTTGCGATTAAGTCATAAAATGTTGCAATCGCAAATTGTTTATTTAACGAAACTCCAGATCAGGTGTTAACACTAACGTTTTCTTAGCAATGTAATTTTTGCCAGCGAAATGATTTTAAATTGTGAGCAGCACTAAACATTAACAAAAACACCATTTTAAATAGCACTTGCGGTTTTTAATCACATTCCCCCTTAAGTTTACCCTTGAGCAGTAACCCATGGGACTGCCCCTGGGCAAACTTACGGGGGAATGTAATAAAAATCGCTAACGGAAAAACTATTCGCAATGCGAAAAGTTATGCCTCTGCGCGAACAAATTTTGCTTTGTGCGAATTTAATATAGCTTTTACGAGCCCGGAAACTGTTTAGCGACCACTTCCGACAGTGAAAGACCGTTTGCGAATTTTATAGTTTGCGCCAATGCGCAGTCAATGTAATAAAACTTCTTATTGAAAAAGTCGTTATGTTTGCTCCAAAAGATTACGACACCTTCAAGCACTTCTTATGAGTGCGCAATTAAAATTCGTAATGCGCAATTAAAATTCGCAATGCAATAACAGTTTAAGGAACAATATTACATTGCGAGATGTGGATTTTTAGTCTTATTGGTGCGAATTGTTTTGCTCTTTGCGACTTTTATTACATTCCCCTGTTAGTGTCTTTTATAACATATAGGGCAAGCTTATAAACAGTGGAGTTACTACCAAGGGTGCGGGGGGTGCACGCAGGCACGTACCCCTTGGGGTTATTGCAGTTATTGTGGGTGGCTGGGCAGGCTGAGATTTTAGAGCGCACACACCAGCAGCACTCCAGTGCATGATTTATAGGGGGGGAGGGCTGGACAGAGCTGCCTGGGTGCCTATCCTGTACCAGGGCCCATCGGCGAGTAGTTACGCCACTGCTTTTAAAGTTGACCAGAGAAACTTGTTGGGTTATCTTTTGAGCGTCAGTGGCACATATCTTTACTGCCAAAACTCTTGTGCTAAAGTACTAAGCTGAGAAAAAATTTAATATCAGGGAACTCTTCATATACGCTCTGTTTGGCATTGGTGTTGCACGTACAGGACACTACAATATGTACGTTGTGATGTAGCATTTCGCGCATCACAATACTATGCATGGTGCATCACATTGCGGTTCCATGTAGCCATGGCTCAAATTAGCCGCAAGGGTTGCAATTTAAACTCAGTGTAGACACAGCTAGATGCTTGGACATTGCCTTGCTTGTTCCAATATCTATTATTGCTTTTATATAGGCTTGAAAATAAAGTCTGCGGGGAAGCGGAAACAATAAAACTCCTAATGCAGAATATCCAGATATGTAAGTGCTCAATAAAAAGTGCAGAGATACATCCACCATGTTAGTGTGGTAACCCCACTAATAAAGGTAATAAGAAACCTCTCTGGAGAGAAAACATACTCACCAGATTTAAGAGGTATATAGGCCAAACACAATTAATTCAATCTTCACAGCCTCGGATAAAACAAAGATCGAACGCCATAGTGTGAAGTATAGCTTTTAATTTGTTAATAAAAAAGCCCCAACCTGGTATACTCACAAGATTCAAAATTTCTAGACCATTTGCATATGCAACTTTTGTCATGCCCACTACTGCCATGTATTAAACCTTCAAAAGGTCTCTTTGTACCAGAAACACATCTGAACGGTTACAAGTTGTTATCTCGTTCCATTTCTGTATGTTTCCTAAATAATTTACTCTTAATATGATACATTCTTTATATGGTATAACTAAACAAAATTTAGATTTGCATAAGAATGAAGGTGTCCCAACAGAGCACAAAGAGGCAGCAGGACTTTAGGCAGGTGTCACTTGTAGCAAATTCATGGCCAGTGTATAAGCAGGGCAAGAATCCACTACGTGTGACACTAGCCATAGTGTGTGGCTATTGTACAGCATTAACAGTAGGCCACAATAGTTTAGACTGAAGTTCAGGACTCAGTAAGAATATCTCAACAAAGGGCAACATAACTTGTTGCCTATTTGTGTAGCTATTTTATTAGCAGTAGGCCACAGTTTAGACTTACAACTCTAATTTTAGAGACTACTATTTGTAAGAATTCAGGAGTCTCTACAGAGTGCAAAAAGGAAGCAGGACTTTAGAGTGTGGCTAGCAGACCATAACAACAGTTATTGTAATGACTTTTAGTATAAATGCAGATGTCGCTGTAGAGCAGAAACAAACAGAAGACGTTAGGTTGTGTCTAGCAGCAGGTTAGTATTGGTATGAATGTAGGCTTCTCTCCTGTTTTTAAAAATCACAGAGTAGGGAGTAGAACCACTGAGTGACAGCCAGTCTCCACCAAGATAAACAATGCATTATACAATGGAGGCTAGAGATGACAGATAGCAAAAGATCGCCAGAAGGACCCTTGACAGGGCCCAACAAGAAAACTGCCAAAGATGCAGCAGCACAAATATCACCAAGAGAGGAAGTAGTAAAAACTAGTAAGGTGAAGTCAATACAAGTAGAGTATAGGAAAGGACGAGGCAGCACTAGAGAGGGGGTATAAAACAGCAGCAGAACACAATGTGCAAAGTGCAAAAAATGTCTGACTTTTTTTGCACTTTGCCCTTGAAGGGGAACTATCTTAAAAATAAACATTTAATATAAAAAAAAAAAAATCTTTTGCCTAGAAGATGTATTAGAGTTTACTCTTTCAAAATCACCACAAATCCTGTCTCTAAGTCAGTTATTTTTAGATTTTGTTTGTGTTAGAATCGGTTATCTGAGTGAGCTCTAATACATCTGTTAGAAACGTGACCCCCCCAAGACCCACCCACCCAGTAGATATACTGTATCAGATCAGATTAGAATGAAGAGAGACAGATGGTCAAGGGAAGAGAGTAAAGAGTAAAGCTGTTCAGAAACAGTACAGAATTTTTAATAAATGATATTTTCAATATTTGTTATACTCATCTGTTCAATTATTTTTATTAAAACATATATGTTATACTTGCAGTAATCCTGTATTACATTGCTTGTGGCTTACCTATATAAACGGCACTACGTTTACCCAGGTGCAGTAACCTATAACAATACCAATAGAATGTTTGCTTTAACCAGGTGACCAGTAAATGCTGCCTGCTGATTGGTTGCTATAGGTCATTAGACCAGTAGCAAACTTTGCACCTTTAAAGGGGTGGTTCACTTTCAGTTAACTTTTAGTATGTTATAGAATGACCAACTCCTAGCAACTTTTTAATTGGTCTTCATTTTTTATTTATTATAGTTTTTTCAATTATTTGCCATTTTTATCTGCCTTGCAAATAGGGGTCACTGACCCCATCTAAAAACAAATGCTCTGTACAACTAGAAATGTACTGATATTGATACTTTTTATTACTCATCTTTTTATTCTGGTCCTCTCCTATTCATTTTTCGGTATCTTATTGAAGCAATGCATGGTTGGTAGTTTAATTAGGACCCTAGCAACTAGACTGCTGACACTGCAAATTAGAGAGCTGCTGACTACAAAGCTAAATAAGTCAAAAACTACAAATAATAAAAAATGAAAACCAATTCCAAATTGTCTCACAATATCTCTACACATCATACTAAAAGTTACCAACCCCTTTAAGTCAACTTTTAGTATGATGTAGAGTTATATCCTGAGACAATTTACATTTTTTTTTATTTCATATTATTTGTGTTTTTCGAGTTTTGTAGCTTTTTATTTAGCTGCTCTCCATTTTGCAATTTCAGCAACATGGTTGCTAGGGTCTGAATTACCCTAGCAACCATGCTTTGATTTGAACAAGAGACTGAACTATGAATAGTAGAGGACTGAACGGAAAGATGAGTAATAAAAAGTAGCATTAACAATACATTTGTAGCCTTGCAAAGCATTTATTTCTTAGATGGGTTCAGTGGCCCCCATTTGAAATCTGGAAAGAGTCAGAATAAGAAGGCAAACAATTTAAAGCACTGCGTATCTTGACAGCGCTATATAAATAAATGATGATGATGATCATAATTTAAAAATGATTAAAAAGGAAAAATCATGGCCAATTGAAAAGTTGATTAGAATTAGCCATTCTATAACTTACTAAAAGTAATCTCAAAGGTAAACCATCCCTTTAATTACATTTCCCCAATATGGTGTCTTAGTTTACGGCTGTTGATTGGTATTACAATGATATTCCTGCTGTAGAAATTAATATTGCCTTTAGCAGCCCCTGTAGATTGCTCACAATGGAGTTTATATAAACACAATGCAGAAGACATTCCCAAGCAGAACTGGGCCAAGTAGTATTGGCAAACAAAGCAAAATTACTAGTGCCCCTCCAGCCGGCCTCCATGCCCATTTGTATATACAAACCCCCAACACCACTGCTGCCATTTGTGCCCCCAGTTGTCCCTTATTTGCTTACTTCATGCACCAGTCTGTCTGTCTGTCTGATCAAAATTGAACCCCCCTCCCATTCTAATCTGCCTTAGGCACATGTCTACTCCTAGTTCTATTTACGAATCCCACCCAACAGTCCCGTACATGTGGGATGAGGTCTCCGAGGAAGTGCGTAGACACGAAACACATCAGACCTCAGACACTTGCTTGTCTGTCAGATGTAATAATAAAATATATAACTTTTTAACCTAAATCCTGGATTTGGTGGTCTTTTATGGAGGTTGGGAGTCTGCTGCTGTAAAGATTGGTTATTGAAATTCTAACCCTATTCCCAAGTAATCCATTTCTTACCTGCCACTTATATCATTTGGGTCAGCACTGTTTTGGGGAAACAGCGGTGGCAATTGGCAGGCAAGAGACAGACTTCTTATATGTTTACAAAAAATTTACTAAACTTTATATATATATATATATATATATATATATATATATATACATATATATATATACTTTTTCCAATGAGTATCCGCACTCCAAAGCAGTTATCAATGGCGGGGTGCACGGTGATTGTTTATGTATCAAAAAATCTTGTGACCAGCACTCCCTTTTAAAAGCTTAATTCTTTTATTATCATTTTGTTATCATTTTGTAATGTCCGACGTTTCGGTCCTCATTAGGACCTTTTTCAAGGAAGCATATATATATATATATATATATGGATAATAATGCTGTGTTACCAATGAAACACTTTTTTCACTTCTACGAGTGTGCTGATCCATTACTACTTCATATTATGAACATTGATCGTGCACCTCTACTCTACCTGAGATCAAGTGCGGACACCCAGAGCATTTCTATATATATATATATTTCTATATATATAATATATAGGTCTATAAGAGTTGACAGAAACATGACTTTGAAAAGCACTTTTTCTTTAGTATTGTGGCCCATATTCATTGCATCAAGAAAGTGCGTTTCACAAGGTGTATGATGCAAATTGCTGGACATGCTGAAGGCAATTGACTTACTCTATTTCATGTGGGTCATAGTACAAAATAGCAAAGGTACTGCTAGACAGACATGTTTCTGGGGGCAATAACTCACTGCTTTTAGTTTAGACACATGACTGGAGCAATAACACGCCATTGTTAACTGAGAAACAGCTGGAGGCAATAGCACAAAAGAAAAGGAATTACTAAAAAGAAGAGGTAATTACTACAAGCAATACCTCTGAACCAGGCCCATGTAATGTTCTTTGAGCTCTTTTCAGTGCCTATTAAATACTTTGAAGCAGTATTTTTAGTATAAAAAAGAATTCACTTTTCACTATTTTACCCTTATCTGCCTCACAATAGGTTGTACCTCCAGTGCAACAGCGACAGCATGTGACTGATGTACACCTCATTTCATGCACATTTCATGATACCTTTGTGAGTATGTCCGGCATCAATCCCAGTGTGTTTTCTCCTTCACCACCAAGAATCCGAAGGCCTCCTATGGACATCTAAGCTAGCACATAGGACTTTCCCAAGACTTACTCTCTGCTTATCTACACCCTTTGCCTGCCCTTAGCCTTTACCTAGCTCAGGCAAAAAAAAGGAAAAAAAAGGGGAAAGAGAAACTTGACACCTTTTTACTGATGCCAGTAATAAGCTCAGATACAATATTTTATACATTTTTCTAGCTGTATGTAGGGATGTCGCGGACTGTTCGCCCACGAACTAATTCGTGCGAACATCGGCTGTTCGCGTCCGCCGAATGTTCGCGAACGTCGCGCGACGTTCGCCAATTTGGGTTCGCCTTAGCTGGCGCTTATTTTTGACCTCTCACCCCAGACCAGCAGATACATGGCAGCCAATCAGGAAGCTCTCCCTCCTGGACCACCCCCACACCCCCTGGACCACTCCCCTTCCATATATAAACTGAAGCCCTGCAGCATTTTTTCATTCTGCCTGTGTGTGCTTGGAAGAGCTAGTGTAGGGAGAGAGCTGTTAGTGATTTGAGGGACAGTTGATAGTAACTTTGCTGGCTAGTAATCTACTTGATACTGCTCTGTATTGTAGGGACAGAACTCTGCAGGGATTTGAGGGACAGTGAGTTTAGGTTAGTTAGCTTTGCTGACTAGTAATCTACCTTCTGTATGTAGCTGCTGTGGGCACTGCTTCTGATCTCATCTGCTGACTGCTGTAATAACCCAATAGTCCTTGTAAGGACTGCTTTTATTTTCTTTTTTGTTTTTTTTACTTTGCTACTGTAAGAGCCCAGTGCTATTAGTCTAGCTGTGTTGGGGAGTGGGACTGGTGTGCTGCTCCTCCTAGTAGTTCACCACTACCAGCACCAACCAGAGTCAAAATTGTTACAAAGTATCTTATTTGCACCTGTTAGCTGTTCTGAGCTCTCTGCCAAAAGCTAATTAAGTTAGAAACTGTTTTTTTTCTGGCTGTTCAGTTCAGAGAAAAGAGGGACTGGTGTGCTGCTCCTCCTAGTAGTTCACCACTACCAGCACCAACCAGAGTCAAAATTGTTACAAAGTATCTTATTTGCACCTGTTAGCTGTTCTGAGCTCTCTGCCAAAAGCCAATTAAGTTAGAAACTGTTTTTTTTCTGGCTGTTCAGTGCAGAGAAAAGAGGGACTTTCCAGTACAAAAGAGGGACAGGGGGTTGAGTGGTCAAAAGAGGGACAGTTGGGAGGTATGCAAGTGCCACCTAGCTGTGTGAGCTTTTTCACATTCTGTCTAAATAACAATAATAATTCCGTGTCCGTAAACATCACCTGAGTGATGTTTTTACAGCAGCAATAATATATTCCGTATCCACTACTGTATACGTTGCCCTTGCAGGCATTGTTTGCCCAGTCTTTAACCAAGTGCCACCTAGCTGTGTGAGCTTTTTCACATTCCGTGTCCAGAAACATCACCTGAGTGACGTACTGTGATTTCTGCCCTTTACAGCACAAAACGCAGCGCTGTGTCAACAATGTATTTTTAAGATACATTTTTGCCCTTGATCCCCCTCTGGCATGCCACTGTCCAGGTTGTTGCACCCTTTAAACAACTTTAAAATAATTTTTCTGGCCAGAAATGTCTTTTCTAGCTTTTAAAATTCGCCTTCCCATTGAAGTCTATGGGGTTCGCGACGTTCGCGAACCGCTCGCATTTTTGGACGCAAGTTCGCGAATATGTTCGCGAACATTTTTTCCGCCGTTCGCTACATCCCTAGCTGTATGACATTTTCTCAGAAGAAGCAGATCAATAGAACATGAGGATTGTGTTGGACTGTGCCTTTCCTCTTTGTTGATGCTATGCAAACCTTCAATACTACATTCTTGTAAGTACAATTGTTTGTATTTGCATTATCGTTCAACAAACATTTAATGCTTTGAACAAACATTTAATTTGCTACTCTTCACACTCACAATATTGAGCCACTTTCCTGCATCACTGCATAGAGGTATGCAAGTAGTTTCCCCTGTCACACCACCTAACTTGTGTGTCAATTAGATGCACAAAACTAGGGAGTATCAGCAGGTGTAGACGAGTCCTGTGCTTATTGCCTATAAATACATGGCTCCTTTGTACCTGGGCAGGCTTCTTCTGCACTCAGCCTCAAGGCAGTGGCAAATGAACCCGCGGAGGTGGGGGCCTATTTATTGAGGGCTGAATTTTAGTGGATTTAGAGGTTTTTGAAACTATGATTAAAATCTATTCCTCTAAAACTACGAATTCCATGGAATTTATTAAAAGTTCCAATTATAAAAAGGATATATGGAAAAAAATTAACAATGCGCTAAAAAATGCAAATATCTCAAAAACAATTACTACCGAAAAAAAAACCTACTGAAAACCCCTAAAAGTCCAAATAGATTGAAAATGGTGCAATATCAGCGCAGCTCCCATTGCATTTTATGGGACCTCAACAGCTTTTGCTTCGCTCAGTTTCGTATTAGAGGTTTTTGTAGTTGTTACACTTAGGGGCAGATTTATCAAAGGTCGAATTTCAAAGTGAAATATACTTTGAAATTCGACCATCGAATGGCTATACTTTGACTTCCAATATCGAAGTTTTTTTTTACCGAATTGGACCGTTTACCGATTGAATGATTTCAGCGATTGATCGAACAATTTTACTTTGACTACAAAAAACTTAGAAAAATGCATTAGAAGGTCCCCATAGGCTAACATAGCACTTCGGCAGGTTTAATTTGGTGAACTATTGAAGTCGAAGTTTTTTAAAGAGACAGTACTTCGATTATCGAATATTTAAACTATTTTACTTCGAAACTGATTCAAAGTAAATTTGAAGTCGTAGCATCCTATTCGATGGTCGAAGTATCTAGAAAATTACTTCGAAATTGGAATTTTTTTACTTGGAAAATTCCCTCTAATTCACTTCGACCCTTGATAAATCTGCCCCTTAGGGTCAGATTTATCAAACTGTGAGAAGAGAACTCACCATAGAAAAACTCACTCATTTTCTATTCATTCCAATGGGATTTTTAAAAGCATATTTATCAAATGGTATTGATAAATACAATTCTAAAAATCCTACAGGAATGAATAGAAAGTGAGTGAGTTTTTCTGTGGTGAGTTCTATTCTCACATTTTGATAAATCTGACTCTTCATGAATCTCAAATTTTTTGAATTTTAAAGAAATGGCTTTTGTGTATTATATGCTGATATTTCATGGTCAAGTTACAGACTTTCCATGTGTAGTGGCAAAATTCATGCATTAGCTTATCATTTCTCTAGAGGTCAGATTCTGGTTTCGGATCAGCTATGTTTTTACTAATTCCAAATGTGTCCTTTTAATTAAAAATGTGTGACTGTGCCTCCTTCCTTTGCTGCCATTCATTTGCCTAAAAGCTCCAGATATAACATTTAACTCCAAACTATTGCTATTGTTTTTGATCATCAGTATGATTTGTTTTCAAATTCTGTACAAATTGAACTGTCTGTCTTCTGAGGAGTAATAGCCTTACTGAAAAAAGCATCAGTGCATGAAGCAGTTCCTTTGTTATTTAGTCTTCCAAAACGAAGGTAATTGGATGAACTCCTTCTTTGGATAGAATATGGACAACACAACCCCTGGCTTGTATCCATGGACTGCTGTTTTTTCTTTTGTGTGTATGGTTCCAGCTGCTTCTCTCCTGCTTCCGTGAAACATAATGTTCCTTCAACTAAGGCTTTGATTTGAGATTTTAATATTATCTGGCCTCAACTCCACTAAGTCTGCCTTTAAGGTTAAGGAATCAGTTTGCTTGTTACCTAACATATCAGTCATTTGAAGTTTTAGTGATTGGTCAATTTAGCATCCTTTTTGGTATTTCATTTGCTATTACAGGTGTGCTTGCAAGTGTCATATCTTTATAATATATTCTGTGAATGTATATGTATACAGGAGGGAATGCTTTGCCATGTAACATACAACACTTTACAAGTTACAACAAATATATTACCCCTAAACACATCTTGAGTAGGATATACATGTTTGGTAGCCCTCCCCTTTACTTTATTCCCAAAATGCATTCCTAACACTTCCTAATTCAATTTAAGGGAAATTCCTGCCCTGGTTTTCTTGTAGGGGATTTTCCATTTTGCATTTTACTACATTTTATATGAAAATATTGTAAAATATTTGAAGGAAGCTTAAATAAAAACAAGTAATGAAAAGTATATTACAGGAGAACACCAAGAGCATTTTGCAAAAAATACAGTATATCATGCTTTATAGATTAAAGACACATGGAAAAGCCATCAGTTTAGCAGTACTATGTTTCCATAAATTCAGCCTGCAACCAGAACCAGGCCAATCTCAATGTTACATCATCTCATCATAATTACATGCACACAGATTCAACCATATGTCTTCAATTACTGATTTAAGTTGGAAATGTAATACCTCTCTCTCTCTCTCTCTCTCTCTCTCTCTCTCTCTCGGGCAAATTCACTAAGATTCGCAGTTGCGCCAGGCGTAACTTCGCCGCACTTCGCCGCACTTCGCCACACTTCGCCAGGCGTAGTTTTGCCAGCGCTTCGCAAATTCACTATAATCCGAATTTGCACTCAGGGGTAGCGTAAGGTTACGAAGTTGCGCTAGCATTGATTCGCTATGTAAAGCGAAGTTACGCTAGCGAAGGCTAATTTGCATACCGCGACAAATTCAAATTTCAATGGAGGAATACGTATCAGCACTACAAATGGCTAGAAAAGCTTCAAAACATCAAATAAAAATTTTATTTTGCCCTACACATGTGCCCACTGTCTAGGTAAGTTGCCATGAGTCAGGAGATGTAGGGGGGAAGGAGGGGAGCCCCAAAAAATTTTTCGATCTTTTACAGCCTATCACCCATAATGTAGAAAACACGCCAGCGTTTTTTGGGACTTAGAAAAAATTTGAACTTTTTTTGAAGCAATCCCTATCTACTCTATTGCGCTTCGCCTGGTCTGAGGTGGTGAAGGAAGTCTAGCGTAAAAGGTAGCGTTCAGTACACTGCGCGCGTTAGTGAATTTGCGTAGTTACGTCGCTAACGAAACTTTGCCAGGCGTAAGGGTGCGAAGTAACACTAGTGAAACTACGCCAGCATTCGTTAGTGAATTTGCGCAGTAACGAAAATGCCAAACGCTAGCGAAGTAACGCTAGCGAAGTAACGCTAGCGTTCGGCACTTCGGCACTTTGTGAATTTGCCCCTCTCTCTCTTTCTCTCTCTCTCTCTCTCTCTCTCTCTATCTCTCTCTCTCTCTCTATATATATATATATATATATATATATATTGGGGTGTGTGTGTGAGTTAGTGTGGACTTTTTAAATACATTTAGTTTCAGAAGTAATTTGCAAAGTGTATGCAAAAAAAACAGTGAAGCAAAAAAAATAATCTGAAGCATAAAAAATAATCTGCCAATCAGCCACTTTCCAGCTGTGCTGCTGGGGAAATCTGGGAGATGAAGCTTCAGCAACTAACGCTGACGTTGCCTTTTCTAATTAATGACTCTTGTAGCAAAGCCAATGGCAGTAATTTTGCAGGACATTGATTAATGTGCCAATGTAACTGTCCTTACCTTTCTAACACATATTCAGGTAATAGCACCCAAGTGCTACACATTTTACACTCTCTAAATCAGGGGTGCCCAAAAGGTAGATCTACTAATAGACCTTTAGCTGGTGATCAGAAGATCTCAAGACACTGTCAACAAACAGCTTGTCTATATCACCCTCCTGTTTCATGCTTTTCATTCAGATATTTATTATGTTACAGTTACATAAGAAATAGTTGTTTGTTAAATATAGCAATATAAATTATCTGAAATCAATATAATATTTAAGTAATATTTTCCATGGAACAGAATGCTAACAATGCCTTTATGGATTTAGATCATAATGGGACAACATCACAAAATTTTCGAAGTTAAAAAAGTTTGAAATTCAAAGTAATTATTTGAATACTTCGACCATCGAGTAGGATACTACGACTTCGAATTTACTTCGACTTCGTTCCGAAGTAAAAATCGTTCGAATATTCGACCATTCGAAAAAAGTATTGTCTCTTTAAAAAAAACTTCAACTTCAATAGTTCGCCAAATTAAACCTGCCAAAGTGCTATGTTAGCCTATCGTGACCTTCTACAACCATTTTCTACAATCCTTCGATAGTGCGCTAAAAATCATTAGAATCGTTCGATTAGAAGGACTTTATCGTTCGATCTAACGTTTTTCCTTCAATTGCTCGAACACTAAATTCAGGGGAAAATCCTTAGACTGCGATATTCGAAAGTTGAAGGATTTCAATTCGAGGGTCGAATTTCGAAGTTTTTTTAACTTTGAAAATTCAACCCTTGGTAAATCTGCCCCTAAAAGTAAACCTCTCATTAGTAAAGTATGGGCACCCCTGCTCTAAATTATTTGCTCTACTATAAATTTACAATAAGGTTAACTTTAGACCATGGTGTAAGCATTACCCACAATTGAGGTGGGGCCCGAACTGCAGGGTCTGCTTCCTCTACAGAATCGCATCTCCCCAGCACTCCCCTGCCTGCAGATGGGGCCAGGTAGGGGTGTATGTTCACAACGGACCCCTCCAAAGGTTTGGATGGGGGGCTGTAGCATATAATTATGCCACTTACCCTTGGTAAATATATAATTTTTACAGTCGTTATATGCATCCCAGCAGGGATCCCACGTTGCCCTTTAGTGAATCTGGCCCAATGTTCGATCAAAGTATAATGAGAATAAAGAATTAACGGTGGTACTTAATTAATGTTATTCATGTAAAAAATACATTTTGCCAGTAATTAGTAATTCACAACAAAGTAATATTGTTAGATATTTCCAATTGTACTGTTGATTCTTACAAAGAGGTGACCAGGAATTTATTAAGTGACAATTTATTAAAGTGAAAAATGTGTCTGAATAAAGGAGGTTTATTTGCGCAAGTTTTTCTCAGAAAGGCTGATTTTTTAATAGTAATAGAGTTAGAACAAATTTGTTTTAGCTGGAATGTACACATATGAGTCACAGAATTTCCCCTCTGGGCACAATATGTCTAGTGCATTAGAATAAGGATCCCTGTCAAACTATATCAGGCATATCCAAACTAAGGCCCAGCAGCCAAATAATAAGACTGCCACATCAGTGAATATGGCCCTGGGGATAAAAGAAATGTGGGTTTCAGCAATAGATTAAATCTTTCCTGAAAAAGTCTAGTTTTTTTAATGTATGTTGAATATTAACTATGGTGGATGGATGAGGAAACCAGCTACATTGCACAGTGAAAAGTTACTGGGTGCTATGGCTGGTAGAAAGAAGTTGCATCCCAACTCCTTTCCAATCTATATGTTTAGGTTGCAGCCCCAACCCAGTTAAACCTGTGGGTCAGCCTAACTCCACTAATACACAGGTCTGTAAATGTGATGAATTTTAAAGAAATTGTTCAGTGTAAAATTGAAAACTTAGTATATTAGATCTGTGCAAATAAAAAAAATGTTTCAATATAGTTAGTTAGCCAAAAATGTAATGTATAAAGGCTGGAGTGACTGGATGTCTAACATAAAAGCCAGAACACTACTTCCTGCTGTGCAGCTCTGTTATTGGTTACCAGGCAGTATGCTATCAGTGATTTGAGAGGGGGGGCACATGGGCCATAACTGTTTGCTTTTGAATCTGAGCTGCATGCTAAAGGGGAACTAATGCAAAAATTCAATTTTAATATAAGCTTCAGCATACTGAAGTAAGAAACTTTCTAAATACAAGCAATTACAAATTCTGCATAATTTCTGATATAATCAAGTTTATATTCACTATTGTTATGTTTTGGGTAGACGAGGATGAGTAGAGTATAACAGTGCTTTATTAGCAGAGACTCATGCAGGTATTACACAACAGTAACTTTCACTTTTAAGTTGTCAGGAAGTATGCACAGAAGTCTGGGCACAGTGACATCTACAGGCCATTTGTATAAACAGCACAACTATTCCGCTCTCAGCATCTGTTTCTCTACATTTTGTCTGGGTGTCAGATGTTTATAGACAGTTAGATCCAATATAACTTATAGGGGGGCTCCTTATGCCTAGAAGATGTATTAGAGCTCACTCTATTAAAATTGCCAGACATCATGTCTCTCTACATGCAAAATTTGTGCAAAAGGCAGTTACTTTGTTAGATTTTGTTTGTACTGGAATCAGTTATTTGAGTGAGAAAATCTGACACCCAACTGCTGCATGATAACAGAATGATGAGAAACAAATGCTGAGACCGGGATAGTGAAGATAAACTTGATTATTTCAGATGTAAACAAGAAACCATAAATGGGAAAACCCCATGAAGACAAAAATGAGCAAAAAAGCACCTGGACCACTTTGGCGAATGTTCCACTGGTGCATAAGTTCTTGTGTTGTGCCTTGATATTATATGTCTTTTGCTTTAAGTATTTAAAGGGGTGGTTCACCTTTAAGGTAACTTTTATTATGTTATAGAACAGCCAATTCTGAGCAACTTTTTAATTGGCTTTCATTATTTATTTTTTATAGTTTTATAGTTATTTGCCTTTTTCTTCTGACTCTTTGCAGCTTTCAAATGGTTGTCGCTGACTCCCTTCTAAAAAACAAATGTTCTGTAAGGCTACAAATGTATTGTTATTGCTACTTTTTATTACTGATCCTTCTATTCAGACTCTCTCCTATTCATATTCAAGTCTTTTATTCAAATCAATGCATGGTTGCTAGGGTAATTTGGACCCTAGTTACCAGGTTAAGATACAATTTGAAGAGCTGCTGAATAAAAAGCTAAATAACTCAAAAACCTTCAATAATAAAAATGAAAACCAATTGCAAATTGTCTCAGAATATCACTGCCTACATCATACTAAAAGTTATCTCAAAGGTGAACAACCTCTTTAAGGCAAGCTGTATTAAATAGATTGTTCACCTTTAAATGAACTTTTGTATCATGCAGAGAGTGATGTTCTGAGACAATTTGCAATAGTTTTTTTCTTTTTTATAATTTGTGGTTTTGGAGTTATTCAGTAGCTCTCCAGTTTGCAATCTCAGGGTCCAAATTCCCCTAGCAACCATGCATTGATCTGAATAAGAGACTGGAATATGAATAGGAGAGGCCTGAACAGAAAGATGAGTAATACTAAGTAGCAATAACAATAAATGTGTATACTTACAGAGCATTTGTTTTTAGATGGGGTCAGTGACCCCCATTTGAAAGCTGGAAAGAGTCAGAATTAGCAGGCAAATAATTCGAAAACTATAAAAAAGTAAAAATAAAAGTTTCTTACAACTACAACGACTCAGGACGTGCATTGGTAAGAAAAATGTGATGTATAACCTTCGGCACAGGGGGGTGGCCAAAAAGGGGTTACACATTCTACAGAATAAATATAGCATTGTAGCTTGCACTATTGCAGCAAATCTATTGGCAATAAAATGGCTCAGTAGCTTTCCTTCTCCTTTAAATGCTACCTACTGATTAGTTACTGCGGTTACTGCATTATCCCTGCTAGCTATGGAAATACATCCTCAGATTTTGCAGTCTGTGTGGACTTCTCTACAATTATTGAAAATTATATCTAAGATTTAAAAAAAAAAAACTGGCACCATCTGAATCCAGACCAATTTCAGACAATTATTCAGTCTAGTGATGCATAGTCAGCTTCCTAAACATATTCACTCTTTAAACTTTGGTTCCAACTGCACAAGAAATATGTACTTTTTTTAATTAGAATATGCTTTATTACTCAGAGCATCAAAGAAAGAAAATACCTTAAACATAGCCAATTTGAATAAAAGTAGCGGCTGCATCCACCGCACCAGAAGCATGAAAGAACTAAGAAGAATGAAAAAATATTTTAATTTATTTCATTTCATACTATTTACCCATTATTGCTATTATTTCAGATAAAAAAGTAAAATGTTTAATTTGCAGGTTTTAAGTGTCATCCATGAAAACGGTAATGCACTATTCATATATGGGTGTCTTTACTTGTCACATAGTTCAGTATAGATTGGACATGTGAAACCAAAATGTTCAGAATGCCCGTTTTCATGAAACGTTTTCTTTCTATGAAAAAAAAAATGTGGGAGATGCTATTTAGTTTATGTTTCCAAAAACAACCATCTTAGATTTGCAGATTGTTAGGTTTATATTCAGATATGTTTATTCACACAGAATTTTTCAGATTCACTTTTTTTCCGAAAAATATATATGGAATTGGGTGATAATCTAAAAAGTAGTTCTTTTGGTCTGTACCCCCACTTTTCTTTTCTTTTTCTTTCTAATTTGGGAAAATTATAAAATAAAGAATAATAAAAAAATCTAAAATGTAGTAGTAGCCTTGCACAACATAAAACAAACTTGCTTTGCAGTAAAATTATAATACACTTTAAGGGGAATGTAATAAAAGTCGCAAAGAGCAAAACAATTCGCACCAATAAGACTAAAAATCCACATCTCGCAATGTAATATTGTTCCTTAAACTGTTATTGCATTGCGAATTTTAATTGTGCATTGCGACTTTTAATTGCGCATTGCGAATTTTAATTGCGCACTCATAAGAAGTGCTTGAAGGTGTCGTAATCTTTTGGAGCAAACATAACGACTTTTCCAGTAAGAAGTTTTATTACATTGACTGTGCATTGGCGCAAACTATAAAATTCGCAAATGGTCTTTCACTGTCGGAAGTGGTCGCTAAACAGTTTCCGGGCTCACAAAAGCTATATTAAATTCGCACAAAGGAAAATTTGTTCGCGCAAAGGCATAACTTTTCGCATTGCGAATAGTTTTTCCGTTAGCGATTTTTATTACATTCCCCCGTTATATCTTTGTTTCAAGAAGCCACAGATATTTGGTACCTTATAAATATTATTCAGTAGATGTCAGACATTCATGTTTTGGACTTTTGGTCTCTGTACACAGTTATGTACAATAGTTATGTAAATGCTGTAAAATGTATTTCCATAACTTAGACCTCCATAACTTAAGTCTGCTAAAAATCATTGATTATATCTTGGTTGGAATGGCATCATTATTTTACAACAGTTCAGACATTGTGTAATTGATTTGGGAATGTAAAAAAAACTTACTGATGAACGCCATATTTTCCCATAGCATTTTCAGATAGCTGCTTCCATTTACAGCAGATTTTTACATTTTTAGAGATACATAATACCTAAAAATCAATAGTGATCAATCAATAGTGATACACTGTTTTTTACACAGTAATGTCCCAAGTGTACCAATAGTGTAAGCATTACTGTGAGCAATGACAATTATAACACAGGGTACTTTCAGAGACACGCCAATTGAGTATTTGATATATATATCAAGGGTAAGAATAACTATTGAAAATTTCAAGCAATAACAGTACTACTTAAAGGAGTTTTTCAGTTGGTTTAAGACAGTTCACCAGAAATAAAAACTTTTTATTACTGTTACTTTCTATTTGTGACAGTTTTTCCAATATTGTAAAGTGTAAAGTTTTAATTTTCATGTATAAAACTTGGGGGGGGTCGCCGACTCTTTAAGTATTCTAAATTGATACATTTAGTTGATACATTTGTTATCTTTGTCCCTGCTGAGCAGAATCCCTGGATTTCATTAAAGCCAGTTGTTAGAATTGATACAATAGTTGCTCATATTCCACAGATGCTGCTGAGAAATGTATCAACTAATTGTAACAACTAAATGTAGCTGCCAGACAGAAACACTAGAGTAGAGTCCTGCATCGGGTCAGGTACCTGCGGTATACACGCAGAGTAGTCAGGTTTTGGGCAAAAAGTAATTCCTAATTCCTTGGCCATGCGGGCAGTCCGGCTGGGTACCCAACAAAGGTGGGGGCTTGATCCTTCCCACCCACCCTTGGGGTTCTTCCAGTTTTTACATTTTTTGGGAAGATTCGGCACTAGAGTGATGTCACTTCCAGGTAAATGTGATGTAACTTCTTATTTAGCATGTCCCCCGGGTCCGAAGGTTAGTTGGCCTATTGCGGGTCGGGAAGCAGGAACATGCGGGTCAAATTGTGGGTTGCGGGTTCGGGTTGTGGCTTTGGTATGGGTTTCAAAAAATGGACCTGCACAGGACTCTACACTAGAGACAGGAACATTCAACTTTAAACTTATATTTTGGGGAAACGGTAAAAAATAAAAGATGGAAAGCAATTGAAAAAAGTCTTTGTTTATGGCGAACAATCTGAAAACAACTGAACTGAAAAAAGTGTTTGGTAGGTGAACTACCCCTTTAATATGATGAAAAATTGAAGAAACCCCTGTCAAAGGAGGATTGCTTAAAGAGACAGATGAAAAATGCAGCCAACTTAGGTGGTCAAAAAGACAAAGACAGGGGAAGCGAATTTTATGGGAAAAGAACAGCTGGAGAATCAAATCTAAGCAACATGGAATTATAGACAAGATTGAATTCAGCAACATGAGGAATAGCACACATATGGCATATAGAAAATGTACCACATTTCTTCTACCAAGATACAGAATCAGCTGTTGAGAAGCTAAGTTTAGGGGTTGTCACAAATTATCAAGAAGAAAATGAGGTCTGTCTCTAATATAAGCTGATGCCAATGGGCTGATTATTAAATTCTGATGCTAGTTGCACTGTTTTCTGTGCTGTAATGTACTAATTATCTGTATTAATTACTAATCAGCCTTATATTGGGACATTTATATTTTATGTGTTCTTTATATTGTGAGTCTGTCCCTAAGCTCAGTAAGTGACAGCAGCACAGAGCATGTGCAGTGAATCAGCAGAAAAGGAGATGGGTAGCTACTAGGGCATCTACAGGTGGAGTAGACTTTGGAGAAACGGATAACATATTTGAAAGTTAACACTTTAATAAATTTACAGATTAATGGTCATTTGCCAGAGTGATAATTCAGTGGGCAAAACGGAGCAAAAGTTCTCTAGGGCTGAGGTTTTTCGCTAGCATATTGTCTTCTTCGCTTTTTAGAAAATTGGCGATGTTGTTGTGAATTGTAATTTTTGCCAAAAAAACACTTTAGTAAATGTGCTCCCAAGGGTGACCTATTAAATGAACTAGCCTGACTCACTAGTCTAGGTTCCAAGTGCAATCCCTTCCTGCCTCCTCAGGTAATGGGACTGGCAAAATGGACCCTGAGCACTTGTGCTCAGCTTATACTATATATTATAAAACAAGGCCACCTAGTAGCTCCTATATAACTAAGGGGCCCTTAAGTGGCCAAACTTTGAGAGAATACACTATTAATGGGGAATACATTTATCATTCACTTACATATAAATATACTGTATATTATTGTACACTGTCCCACACTTTAATCAAGTAAGTCCCGAACCTAGAGGTTTCTGGAGCGTAAAGAAAGTGCCTAGTGTCTGGGCCGTCATTAGGGGAGCACGGGGGTGACAGATGTCCTAGGCAGATTTTTAGGTGGGGCACCCTATGATTTCTGATGTCAACCCTGCCTAGGCTAGGCTGGGTGCAAAGTAACAAAACTATAGTGGTTTGAAAAAAGGATTATACATTTTGCAGAACTTGCCTGTTTCTAAATGTGCTGACAAAACCATTCTTCAGTAGAGGAAAATAACTACTTTATGTCCTGGAAGGGAATAAAAGAGTGGTATTTGAAGGAAATAATAGAGAGCAGATGAAAGGAATGCACTGGAACAGATGTTAAAAGGATGAGGCTATAGAACAGAAGAGACTGATTGAGGGGGACCACTGACGGGTCTCCATATGAAATGTAGTTAATGTATCATTTATTTCACTACGCCAATCATATATTGCCCCAACTGCCAGGTCGCTGTAAATCTCTTCCACCCCCATCTTCTATTGAACCAATTATTCCTGAAATGTAAAGCTATGTAATTTATGTTAGAATATTTAACTCCTTCAAGTGAATGTCACTGAAATCTCCTCGAAGAGGACAAAAGTCTGAAAAAAAACAGGGCAGCAATGACCTCATCCCTGTACACACAGTTCATTCACAAAAAATGTACTCGTTTGCTTGGGAAGTTATTCTTAACATGACTCACTACAAGTATGAACAAAGAGGGACAGATGAATTTCCAGGCACAATAAAGTAAATGGTAAAACAGAAACTTATATTTGAGTTGTAAAGTCAGTTTAAATCTTCTAGTGGAGGGCTGTCCAAATGAAGGCCTGCATGCCAAGTCTGGCCCTCCAATGAATTTCAATGGCTCCCTGTTTTCTCAGGGGTTCCATGGACAGGGGCGCTCAGCCAATGAGACAAGTTGAGACATTTGCTTCAGGCGGCAGCACCCCCCTGGTTGCCAGCGGCGGCAAAAATTCCGCTCCTGGTAACTAAGAGCCGAATTCGGCACATCTAGTGCAGAGAGCGCTATTGCGTTCTCTGCACTAGCGATGTGGACCCCCTGAAAGTGGTGAGTGCCATGGGGATGGGGGGGCAACAAAACAAAGGCCGCCTTGGGTTGGAAAATGGGCAGGATCCAAAGCCGGGCCAAGGTAGTTTGGCACCCTAGGCAAGGACTTCAATCAGCCCCCCCCCGTTCTGTAGGACTATTTTGCACCCAATTACAGTTTTTTTAATAAGCCAAGAGCACCCAATATTGCCCCCAATCTGTACATGTGCTAGCCAGCAGCACCTAAAATATTGCCCCCAATCTGTACCTGTGCCAGCCAGCAGCACCCCCCCCGAAGTCTGTACCTGTTGTGCCAAACAATGCATTGCCCTCACGTCTGTACCTGTTGTGCCAATGCCTTGCCCCCCCCCAAGTCTGTACCTGTTGTGCCAAACAGCCCAGATCAGTGTGTACCTGTCCTTTCTCTCTGTTCTCCAATAACACCAGCCAGCCGTCACCAAACAGTTTCAGAACCAGTTATGCCGCACCCTGCAGGCCCACACTGCCTGAGCCTCTCTCTCCAACGCGTCAGACCAGCACAGCACAGCTCCCTGCCTCTGCCTGAGTGACGTCACCACGCGGAGACTGACACAAACTTTAAGAGTTTAAATTGCCGCTTTGCTGGCTTTTATTTGCACAAAATACAATTCTTCAGCACACTTGCTTCATATAGTAACAGAAACAGTCCCGCTTTCACACCCTCAATGGTGTTAACTTCATCTCACGTTTCGTTTAGCCCTCACTGTCTTTCAGTGGACACAATTTCCAGAGTCCTCTCTGGGGCACACTTGAGACACTCTTGTCTCCTGGGAGGCATTTCTCTTTTCCTCTCAAGTCCTTTGGAGCTTTCTCCAACTCAGGGGAATCACACACCTTCCCAGCTGCACACAAACTTTCCCTCCACTCAAGGAGGTTCTCCCGTGGCCCCTCCTCCTCCTCCACTCAAGGAGGTCTCTAGGGGGAAGCTCTGAGGTGTTGCTACACCTCCTTTTAACTATATTTAATTAACTAATTACTTAGCTACCTACCTAGCTTAGGCAGCTGCAAACCCTTCCATGGTGCAAGGATTTACATAGCAGGCCTATGGCTGCCCACTATGTAAATCCAGCTCTGCATATCCTGTCACATCTGATATATTATTTTATGTCACCACCTTACATCCAGAAAGAGATCACCCATTACTTTTTTTTTGCTCACTCACAAGAGCAATCATCAGTCTAATCATTCTGTCTAATCATTCTGTCTAATCATTCTGTCAGATTTAATCATTTCGCAGTTCATGATTTGCGCTTCATTTTGACATCCGTTTACCCCCAAATCCCATGTCTTCCCATATGACCAATGAATAATAGTGTTATCAATAAATATAAATAAGATGCAACCTAAGCATACTGACGTATAACCGGATCTCTTCAGATACTAAATAGTCGATTGTGTGCCTTGGTTTTTAATTTTTTAATGGGAAGATCAAAGTTGGTTGTGTTTATTACACTATCATACTAAATATATATGCTCCACAAAAATGTGTACTTAGTCCTTTGCTCTATACTCTCTGTACCCATAATTGTGTGGCCATATCTAACTCTAAGTCCATCCTAAAATTTGCTCATGACACAGAGAATTGTCTTTATTTGAATGTCAGCAAAACTAAGGAGCTGGTGGTGGAGTTTAGTAGGAAACAGCAGAGGTCTTATTCCACACTTACTGTTGTTGGGGCTGCAGTAGAGAGGGTCAGTAGTTTTCAATATTTAGGCCTCAAAATTTCTGAGGACTTGACATGGTCTGAACATATCTGAGCACAGTCTAGGAAGGCCAGGCAGTGTCTTTATTATTTAAGAAAATTGCATAAATTTGGAGTTTCAGCAGAAACTTAAGCACTACTTTTTATGCACTAGTAAAATGTTATTTTTTTAAAAAAATACACATTTTGGAATGATCAGGGTACATTTCACTACAAGTTGTGCTTGTATAACTTTGTATGTGACAAATAAAGGAATCTATCAATCTATCTATACAACCATATATGAGTACATGCCGAAGGGGATTTCAGAAGATGTTACTACATTCCCCATTTACCCTGTTTATCACTCTACTGGCAGAATCCTAGAGATAACTTCTACTACCACTCATGGGTTCGAAAATGTTTACTGCGATGTTGTTCCAATAGGCAGGGTCTTGAGTAGGAGGCTTGAGAAGCCACACCACCCATTTTAAAACCTTGTTGGAAGATTGATCCTCAAGTTTATGCGTATCAAGAGATCAGCTTACTTTGCAGGGAATTAGCATTGGCTTTGGCACTGACAAAAATGTCTAATCCTCTGTGGAAACACTCCAAATCGTTTGATTCACTCTAAATCTACTGAAACTTTTAATACTTATTTGCATGAAATTTCCATTAAGGCATAGTATGTACCAGGAGTGCAAAGCACGATAAGCATCCAAAAGTCTTTGTCATTGTCCTGATAACATACAGTATGTCAGCTGGTGACTAGTGATGGGCAAATTTATTCAGCAGGCATGGATTTGCAGCGAATTTCTGCACTTCTCCGACTGCAAATGTTTTCGTGCTGCAACAAATTCGCTGCAACAAAAAAATTGTTGCGCATCAAAATTGTCGCACGTCAAAATTATTTTGATGGCCATTAACTTTAATGCATTTGGACAAAAGAGTTGCACGTTGAAAAAATCATCACGTGCATAAGAATTGTCGCGCATCAAAATTATGCAGTGCCCATTGACTTTAATGAATTTGGACAAAAGAGTTGCGCATTGAAAAAATAATCACGTGCATAAGAATTGTGGTGCGTCAAAATTATGCGGCGCCCATTGACTTAAATGCATTTGGACAAAAGAGTCACACGTCTTTCGCGTCAATATGGTAGCGCATCAAAATTATTTTGACCCCATTGACTTAAATGCATTTTGCTAATTTTTCACCCTTTTGGGAATTTTTTTCGGAGATTCCATCATCACTACTGGTGACCCCTTTGTCAAGGTATGTCATAGAGAAAACCCCTTTCTAGCTACAAGACGGGTTGAAACAGATGAAAAAATGTAGTGAAGGTGGTAAGATTGAGAAAAAACTGTTGTTTCTTCCTATATTTTATAGTGAAGGTACAGTAAATCAAGAAACTTTGCAGCCACTTCTTAGAGCAATGCAGAGAATAAAGGATATAACTATTACTATCACTTAATAAAGAACATGCTAAAACACTTGTCCAGACTGGAAGGGTCTAGGTATGATCCGATCTATAAGCAAATAATATAATTATAAAAAGTTTGCCATGAAAAATGTAAATGTTTATTATGAAAGTTGTTTTTTTATTAGCATTTAATGGCTTTACATTTGAATTGGCCCCCTCCTGTACATTCCACAAGCAGAGGTCTGCTAAACCATTCGGTGCTCATGCATGATAAGAATTTTACTGCACATTCTACATCTAAAACAGACCAGCTGGGAAAAGGCCAATGGAAAAGCATTATGTCATCAGGGGGTCTTGCCTGTTCACAATTATATTTCAATTCACTCACAAAGCAAAATTATTCTTAATACACACAGATAAACTCCCAAAATCTGCATTTCAATTCAGAAGAGTTATTAAAGAAATATGTTGAATGACTGCGCCAGATGCAGGGAGAAATGCATTGAGTATTTAAAATCACTAGGGAGATGGAAATCTGTGGCATACTACCGGTACATATGGCCAGTCATTATTTCCTGCTGTCATTTGTAGCAGGAAAAGGGTTTTATTAGCAAACCCTTGCCAATAAAAGCCCCTACCCTACATAGACCCCTTCCTGCTCCCCCCCCAGCCTAGGTGGTACCTTTGATAAATGCCCCTAACTCTTTACTTAACCTTCGGTGCAGATTCAGGGCATCGGAGTTCATGGGAGACATCTTCTTCTTTTCGGTAATCTTCGGGTCTTCTTCCGGCACTTTGGCATTCTCAGTTGTCACGAAACAGCAAACTACTCCAACTACGCATGCGCCGTTAGCGCTACCTGGGGAATAAAGAGCTCTGGGGAAAAGGAACATCTCATGTGAACATAACTGTGTTTCCCACCCAGGGTGGAGAGAGATTGCTATTTACTAGACAGGTCTATGGGGGAAATTTACTAAAGGGCGAAGTGGCTAACGCTGGCAAAAATTTTCCAGCGTGACGTCATTTCGTCATTTCGCCGATTTACTAACGGTAGCTGGCGTTATTTTGCTGGCATAATTTCTCCAAGGAGATAGACTCTGGTGCAAATTCGCACTCTAACGCCAGACGAATTTTTGGTCTGGCAAAAGAGCGTTACTACGCAAATTCACTACGCTTTTGAATCTACTGATCGTGCCTTCGCCACTTCGGACCAGGCGAAGTGCAATAGAGTAGATAGGAGTTCCTCAAAAAAAAGTTGAAAATTTTTCTAAGTCCCAAAAAACGGTGGCATTTTTTTCCTATTTAAAGGGTGATAGACTGAAAAAGATCGTAGGGGTACCCTCCTTCCCCCTTACATTTGCTAACATATGGCACCTAAACTATACTGTGGACACGTGTAGGGCATTATAACAACTTTATATGATTTTATTAAGGTTCCCTGGCCTTGTGTAGTGTATGTATTTGCTGCAGCATATACGGCCATTGTACTTTAACTGGACCCCGTATGCTAATTAGCCAACGCTAGCGTAACTTCGAACTGCTGAGCGTAATTTCGCTGGTGTCATTTCGCCAGCGTTCAGTACCCTGTGTGCAAATTTGGATCTTCGTGAATTAGCGTTGTCCAGGCGAATTTACACCTGGTGAGGTGTTGCAATGTGCCAGAAGCCATCGCTGGCGAATTTTCACCGGTTAGTGAATTTGCCCCTATGTTTCGACAGTCTAGCAATATTATTGTATTGCATTGATTAACCTATTCTTACCTTTATTCTTTATATAAAGGTTCTCCTGGTTTACTGCAAACTGTGTGTTTTATATTCCTAGTGGATTCCCTGAGATGTGGTCCTCATGGCTCACTAGGTGGAAGCACTGCGCTGTACATCCCAGTTCCCAGTACGCAAAGAGAACTCAGGGCTCTGGATTACAAGGGGTTAATTGCTATTTAAGAGAGTGTGATCTGATTCTACAAGAAGTGTGGTAAGGAAAGGGTTACACTAGTAAGACCTTACCTTGAATATGTCTTTCAGTTTTGGTCTTTGATGCTCAAGAGATATCACTGAAATAGAGGAAGTTCAAAGAATATCAACTAACTTGGTAAAGGGTAAATTATTAAGAAAAGATTTAATGTTTAATGTGAGAAGAGATGTTATATGATACATACAATGTTGCAGGATCTGTGCTCGTTAGACGGTGGTGCTCTATCCGCGAACCTTGCTGCAGTCCTTGGTATCCACAATCAATAAAGAAATGAAAACGGATGGCACACACAATAGCATTCGTGCTAAAAGGTGGGAATTTAATTTGAGATCTCCACAGCGTTTCGGAGGCTCAGCCTCCTTTCTCAAGTGCTCTCATCAGTGTAAATTGGTACACAATTATATATAAGTGCATCGGAGGTATACTCCTCCCTTTCAATTAGTGACATCATTACAACAATTTATATAACAACAACACAATAAACCCTCTAAGATTCTGCTAAAAGCAAACATTGTTATACTACCTGTGTAGAGACGAAAAGTGATTAAAAATTTGTAAAATAGTAGTATCTGTGTCCGTGAATCTCAAATGTATTACGTGATATTATTCTTTTAAACTGTAAAAATATAAGCATAAAAAATACCTTACTTCAATGTATAACCACAGAGACACTCTAAGACACTCTTCTTCCAACTTACATAAAGAAAAACTACCACTGTCTCAATAAAAGCAAGTGTAATTTAAGTACTCATTTAATCCCATAGGCGCCATGGTGTTCAGTCTATCAATCCACATTATTTCTTTCTGTAGCAATATCCGATCAAAATCCCCTCCTCTAGGGGGTGCCGTGACGACCTGCAGTACCAACCATCTTAATTGATTACTATTGTGGCCTTGTAATCGAAAATGTTTACTAACTGGGGTGACATATTTCTGTTTTTCCAAATCGCAATTAGTGATTGTCCTCTTATGTTCCCCAATTCTTGTCCTCGCCTCTTGTTTAGTTTTACCCACATAGGCCTTTCCACAGGGGCTTTTCAACATGTAAATAACCCCTTTGGTAGTACAAGTAGCAAAATGCTGCAATTTGATATTGTATCCTTTAGATGGATGGATGACATTCTCGCCTTTAATGATACCATTACAACATCCACATGATAAGCATGGAAATGTCCCTATACTGGGCTTCCCAAAGGAAACCCACTGTCTTGCTTTAGGCTGTAACAAATCCACTTGCATGAGCGTATCAACAATACTCCTAGCTCGCCTATACGACAGAAGGGGGGTCTCTTTAAATAATCTACCGAATTCCCCATCTTTTTGGACAATCTCCCAATATTTATGAATAATAGATTTAATCTTTCTTGAATTAGAATTGTACTTTGTTATAAAAGGAAGCCTGCTTTTCCTATTCCTAGGTTCTTTGCCCTTTAGTAAATCCTCCCTTTTTAATTTCTGCACACTTCTTTTCTGTGTCTCCACAATGGATCTACTGTAACCCCGCTCTATAAAACTCTGGGCCATTTCGTTCAACCTTACATTGCATAAATTATCATCCGACACAATCCTTTTTACCCTAAGTAATTGACTGTAGGGTAAACTCTTCTTAGTACTCTCCGGATGAAAACTGCTATACAGTAGCAAATTGTTTTTATCCGTAGGTTTTTTAAACAAATCAGACTCCAAGGTATTCTACACTTTAATTACTGTCACATCAAGATAATGTGTCGTGTCTGGATGATATTGCAAAGTAAATTTCAACGTGGGATGTAATGTATTTATTACCTCACTCATCCTCAAAAATTCTGTCTCGTTTCCATGCCATGTGAAAAAAACATCGTCCACATAGCGGAAATAATTTTTGATGTACATTGAAAAATCTTGTTCAAAGAATACAATTTGTTCTATAAAAGACACAAAAATGTTAGCATAACTAGGGGCTACATTACTCCCCATACTCGTCCCTTGCTTTTGTCTAAAATATTATTTATTAAAACAAAAATAATTCTTTGCGCGACTGTGGTCATGGACAAGGATAAATACTTGGGTGAAGCATTTAAACAATTGTCTAATTATTTTCGTTTTAATAAAGAATATTTTAGACAAAAGCAAGGGACGAGCATGGGGAGTAATGTAGCCCCTAGTTATGCTAACATTTTTGTGTCTTTTATAGAACAAATTGTATTCTTTGAACAAGATTTTTCAATGTTCATCAAAAATTATTTCCGCTATGTGGACGATGTTTTTTTCACATGGCATGGAAACGAGACAGAATTATTGAGGATGAGTGAGGTAATAAATACATTACATCCCACGTTGAAATTTACTTTGCAATATCATCCAGATATATTGGATAGCTTCAAGAAAGATTTGGGTGGCTTTTAACAAGAGAGAAAATACAGGGTTACTGAAATTGCTCTTAGCAAAAATTTGATCCAGACACTAGTCAAAATGCCATCTTGGATAAGCTTGCAGTTAGACAAATTTCATTTAGACAAAAAGGTTGAACTCAATAAGACATTTATTTTTTCTATCACTATGTATTACTATGTTACTTGTGTAGCCTTCGAGAATCTCTTTTTTAACTATAGTAGTAAGAGACAGAAGGGCTCACTTACAAATGTAGTGCAAACTGTGCAACTTGCTATAATTCCTATAATTCCCAGCATAACAGCAAACCAAAAAAACTAATTAGCAACCACGTTTTCCTTAGCTGCTTTAAAAATCTTACAACTCCCCACCTATGGACCAGGCAGCAGCTACAGGTTTCCCACACTGGCCAGGTGATGAATGCTGAAAATTAAATGTACTAGTCTTTAGACTAGTTTGGACAGTGCATTTGTATCAATTTTGTGTACAACAATTTACGACACTTTTGAGGCATCAGTCTTAAAGGGATTCTGACATGATTTTTATGATGTCGTTTTTATTTCTAAATTACACTGTTTACACTGCAAATAATTCACTCTACAATATAAAATGTAATTCCTGAACCAGCAATTGTATTTTTTAGTTATAATATTGGTGAGTAGGCAGCCATGTCATGGTCATTTTGCCATGTCATGTGCTTTCAGAAAAAGCCAGCACTTTAGGGTGGAACTGCTTTCTGGCAGGCTGTTGTTTCTCCTACTCAATGTAACTGAATGCATTGCAGTGGGACCTGGATTCTACTATTTTACTATTGAGATCTTATATCTACCAGGCAGCTGTTATCTTGTGTTAGGGAGCTGTTATCTGGTTACCTTCCCATTGTTCTGTTGTTAGGCTGCTGGTGGGGAGGGAAGGGAGGGGATGATATCACTCCAACTTGCAGTACAGCAGTAAAGTGTCACTGAAGTTTATCAGAGCACAAGTCACATGACTGGGGCAGCTGGGAAACTGACAATACTGTATGTCTAGCCCCATGTCAGATTTCAAAATTAAATATAAAAAAATCTGTTTGCTCTTTTTAGAAATGGGTTTCAGTGCAGAATTCTGCTGGAGCAGCACTATTAACTGATGCGTTTTGAAAAAAACATGTTTTCTCATGACAGTATCCTTTATACTTAGGGGAAGATTTATCAAAGGTCAGGTTGAATTTTCGAATGAAAAAAATTCGAATTTTGAGCTATTTTTTGTGTACTTCGACTAGGGAATAGTCCAAATTTCGATTTTGAAAAAAAATTGAAAAAAATTAGAAGATTCCAATATAGAAATTTATCTTTAAAAATTCAACTTCGACCATTCGCCATCTAAAACCTGCTAAATTGCTGTTTTAGCCTATGGGGGACCTCCTAGAACCTATTTAGAGTCAATTGGTGGACTTTAAAATCTAAGGTTTTTTTGGGAAAAACTATGAATTGAATTTGATTGAACGCACTATTGCATCGATCCGTACGATCCGAATTCGACCGAATACGGACCTATTAGATCGAAAACTGATCTATTCGATCAAAAAAAACCTTTCACTTAATTTTTGTTGGTCTTTAGGCAATGATGCTGGAATTCTGGGGGAGGGGCACCCTGCTTTGTGGTTAATAACATGATGATTGGTGCAAAATTGCACCGCAGGCAATGCACAAAGAATCAACTATGGGAGTTAATGTCTATATTTTCTAGGTGCAAGTCATATATATCCGCAGATACAACACTTTAGAGGAACCCTGTGATTACTGTCATGTTTAAGCTTACAGAAATAGTTTATATGGACTTGAGTACCATTGTCAATTGCATGAGTGTGCACCCAGTTTTGTGCCACTCTTAGCTCTGTGCAGATATGCTTGCTTCTGTAAATGAGTCCTAGGTTAGTAAAAGTGTGGTTGCTAATGATTATAGGAATGGTAAAAAACAGTGGTCTTGAATGACTAACATTTTGGAACCCTAACTATTGGCAAAAATGTATGCTCAGTGTCTTGACTTAAGTGTGAGCTTTGCCTCTAACAAGACCTTTCTCTGGCTAGTCACACTTTTCTGTTCCTTTCATCTATTTCAGTCCCCTATTCCACAGTTTTTTTCTATGTTCACTTGTGTGGGTTTCTTCTTGAGAGCTATCTAGAATGTGGTTATATTTTGTGAGATATTTTGTCAGATTTCAGTTTTAGGAACTGTTAACCTCGTATTTGGGAAGGCTAGCTTGCTATATCCCAATAAGTTATGTTGGACAAGGAAACAGGAAAATTGTATCATATTTACCATGATTTTCCTTTCCTGTACTACTCCATGTCATCAGATTCCCATCCCTTTTTTCAGTAGTTTCTGGAAGTTTTTCACCAGACGCTAGATGGGGGGTGGGTTTTTAAAGCTTTGGGAAGGGTCCTTCTGATGAGAGCAGTGGAGTGGGGCTATACCCATAAAGTATGACATAGAGTTGTACAGGAAAGGAAAATCCCAGTTAGTATGGATAATACAATTTTCCCTTTTTATTGCATTGACCTTTAGCGACAGGAGTCAGATATCAGTAGATTTTTTTCAGCATTAAAAATCTATATGTCAGAGATGTAATATTGCAACTTTCATTTTTTCTTTTTAGATAAATCTTACAGTCTAAAGCTGCAAATAGGTAGGGAAGAATTATATGGGTAATGTCATGGAAGTGCCACAATTTCCATATTGCAAATATGTTTATAACGCCTTGTATTTAAAAGGATAGAAATGTGAAAGATGCATCATAAATAATAATTATAACTACAGATTTTTAGTTGTGTGTCAAAATATATTTTATTGAATATATTAAGATTTCTATACATTGTATGCCACTGCTTTTAACATGACATAATTCATTTAATATTTATTTTATTACCTTCAGCTAGAACTGTGGGGATTCTGTTCACTGCCAAACAAAGAAGAACAAATTAAATCAGAGAAGTACAAGGCAGAATTGTTCCATGGAAAACAACTGTGTGGGAGCCAGTGATAAATTCACACACTTGGTTCATTATTTTTTTTTTTTTTTTGCTTTCTGTCTAAATGCAAGTAAGACTAGTCTGTGTTGTCTATTTGTCTGACAGAATAACACCATCCCAGGAAAAAAATAAAATATTTTCTTCTTTTCATTTGAGTGCATACTCAACAACTCTCAAATTACGGATAGCCATAATCTTTTATTTCCTTAAAAAATATAAATCCACATTTTTCACATAATTTTTAAAGGGGTCCTACACACAAAAACTGTTTTTTTACAGTGAAAGGAAAATGTAATTCTAAGCAACTATCCTATATACATTATTACAAATTATTCAGCAGTTTTAACATTATTTCTAAATATAAACAGTATTTAAAGCAATATACAGCTGTGTTTTTACATTGCCTGTTCTCCTGGCTCTGAATCCTTGAACTTTGTTGTGCCAGCTAATTAAAACTGATTAAAAGACTTAAGGAAAATGAATCATGTTACATTATTTTAAGATAAACATTGCTTTCAGATTTTTTTCTATTTAATGTTGATATCTGACACGGGGCTAGACATAGTGTCAATATCCCAGGTGCCCTCAGTCATGTGACTTGTGCTCTGATAGACTTCAGTCACACTTTACTGCTGTGCTGCAAGTTGGATTGATGTCACCCCTCCCTTTCCCCTCCAGCAGCCTAACAACAGAACAATGGGCAGGTAACCTGATAACAGCTCCCTAACATAAGATAACAGCTCCCTAGTAGATCTAAGAACAGCACTCAATAGTAAAATCCAGGTCCCACTGTGATTCCTTCAGTTACATTGAGTAGTATAAATAACAGCCTGTCTGAAAGCAGTTCCATCATGAAGTGTTGGCTCTTTCTGAAAGCACATGACCAGGCAAAATGACCTGAGATGGCTGCCTACACACTAATATAACAACTAAAAAAATATACTTGTTGGGTTAGGAATTCAATTTTACATGGTATAGTGAATTATTTTCAGTGTAAACAGCGTAGAATTAAAAACTACACCATATAAATCATGAGAAAATCTCTTTAAATTCACATTTTTCTAAGTTGGCAAAAACTGTTCTGTAAAGAACCTTACATATTTTAGAATTAAACTTAGAAAATAAAAATACCATTAATATATACAATAATTTAAATGTATAGGAAGTCTCTGAAAATATTATTGACAAAGTAGCAGAAGATGTCTGAGATACACAAAGCCTGAAATACATCATCTAAATATTTAGGGCTGTAAATTGCTGAAAGGGATACTGTCAAGGGAAAACATGTTTTTTTCAAAACGCATCAATTAATAGTGCTATTCCAGCAGAATTCTGAAATTCTGCACTGAAATCCATTTCTCAAAAGAGCAAACAGATTTTTTTATATTCAATTTTGAAATCTGACATGGGGCTAGACATTTTGTCAATTTCCCAGCTGCCCCTGGTCATGTGACTTGTGCCTGCACTTTAGGAGAGAAATGCTTTCTGGCAGGCTGCTGTTTTCCCTTCTCAATGTAACTGAATGTGTCTCAGTGAGACATGGGTTTTTACTATCGAGTGTTGTTCTTAGATCTACCAGGCAGCTGTTATCTTGTGTTAGGGAGCTGCTATCTGGTTACCTTCCCATTGTTCTTTTGTTTGGCTGGGGGGGATAAGGGAGGGGGGTGATATCACTCCAACTTGCAGTACAGCAGTAAAGAGTGATTGAAGTTTATCAGAGCACACGTCACATGACTTGGGGCAGCTGGGAAATTGACAATATGTCTAGCCCCATGTCAGATTTCAAAATTGAATATAAAAAAATCTGTTTGCTCTTTTGAGAAATCGATTTCAGTGCAGAAATCTGCTCAAGCAGCACTATTAACTCATTCATTTTGGAAAAAATTTTTTTCCCATGACAGTATCCCTGAACAATACGGTCTAGGGTAGAAACATCTCTCATCTTCTTAGAGGCTAATGGTCAAATGAGAAGAGGAGCTGTTTCCTACATTTTCCACTATTTAGGTTCCTGAGGGCAAGAACAGGAGAAAATGCTTGTTATCTTTTATAACACAGTCTCTCACACCAACATGATTCAGTTCTCATTTCTAGGCATTCGGTTGCCTTCTCAAAGAGCTTGGTGTCAAAAGGGGAAGCAGTATAGTTTCCTTTCACACACAGGGGGAGCCCAGAGGTGTAGAGAGCACATCTCTTTTACTGTAGGTACAGTCTGTCAACACTATTGCTGTAGAGCAATTACCAGGCTGAGAGAGAAAATTAACACTTTGATTATCAGGCAAACCTCTGCAGAGTATAACATGCACCTGAAATGCACACATTTCTGTTAACTTTTTACACATGCACTGTGATAGCAAATACTCAAAATCTCAGGAAAATTGAATTTATCATCTTAAAATCATTACTACCAGGAAGATTGGGACATGAGCTTTTTAAGCTAAAAACATAGAAAAGAGGTGGTTTTCATTAAATGTTATTAAACCATTAATTTTAGTGCTTAGGAAGTGCTTAGGAAGCAGAAGAACATCAGAGCAGCCTCTTTCTCTCTCCTGACAACTTCCTTGACTACTTGGTGGTCAGACTGGTGGGAAACTGACCAGCAGGTGGTGCTGTTGTAACAAAATTCATTCATATTAACAGTACATGTATCCCTTAATATCTTGGCATTTTAAAGAAAATAAATAATGAATATTACAAAAGTTACAAAAGTTCTTAGAATAGCCCCCTCGTCAGTTTTACATTCACTTATTTTAAAGGTTTACTTATCCTTTAAACGCCAAGTACATTTGTGCACTGATATAGAAGCATGATAATTAAAGTTGAAAAAAGGCACATCTATGATTTTAACCTTTTTTTTTTTTTTTATGAATGAAACTTGCCCGACTGCCTTCCCAACCAGTGGATAATTTCACAACAGGCATATTATATAGTGAGTGGCAGTAGGCACTGACACCCCCAGTATAGCAAATAATGGTACACAAAGCACATTATCCAATAGATGCAGAGAAATTAGGGTTAGATGCATCCAGGGTAAATGAGTTGCCAATTTAATTTAAAATGCCCCCCTGAACAGTGGGTAATAAATTCAGTGTGAATTTTATGTATCATTCCACCAGAAAGCAATGAAGGGTAAATGCAACGATAATGGCATCTGTATGAACTAATAACCTCAGTAAAATCATAGGTTAATTGAAGTGTGGTTTCTTATAGAAGGCATTTGCCTCCTTAAGGTCTAAAACTGGCATTATTTATAGAACTAACAGTGGAGTGGGGTGGAGGGCTGATTACCTCTACGTCAGCAGCAGAAATGTAATAAATCTAACAAAAATTCCAGATCTCTGTAACATCTCCTCTCCATGCTGATGGTTTTGCCCTCAAAGTCTAAAGGTGGCCATAGACACACAGATCCGATCGTACGAATCGAGGATTCGTACGATTTTCGGATCGTGTGTGGCATGTGCCGACTTCTTTCGTCCGGCGGAGATCGGTCGTTTGGTCGATCGGTCAGGTTTGATTTTGACCCGACCGATCCCGCCGGAGCTCATGGCACATCGTAATCTGATCGTTCGGCCGTACGGCCGAACAATCAGATTACCCCCGATATAGCCATGCCTGTTAATGGCATATCGGGGAAAGATCCGCTCGTTTGGCAACATCGCCAAACGAGCGGATCTTTGCATCTATGGCCACCTTAAGTCCCAGTGCAAGAATTGGAATGGTTCAAAGCTAACCTTGAAGCCAATCAAATTGTTCAGAAGTAGTAGTGGGACTCTCAGGCCAAACCAATCAGCATGCAATCTTGCCTGAATGAAGGAAGATGCCTGCTTGCAGTGACGTGGGGCAAAAAATACAGACACTCCTTCAAACTCCTCCGCTGCTTCTCACCACACAGTCAGCAAATGTCAGGGAAAAGGGTTTTATATGTTGTTTTCCTCAGTTTTTTTTGTTTTTTCTTTACTTTATTTAACACTTATAACAGTGTCAGACAGGTTTGGGGAGGCTTAGCCTCCCCTAGCCTTATAGAAAATCCACCTATGCATTGAGGGGAGATTAGGCGCCTGAAGAAGAGGCAATTTGACGCTTAGTGACTAATCTCCCCCAGTAGCAGTGTGTGCCACTGCCCTAATGGAAAAATACCATGGATCTAAACTTATGGGAGGAGAAAATAATTGTTTCCCATTACAAAGCAGTATTTAGAATGTACAGTGTAGCTTTGGTATTTGTTATTATAGCGTCATTGTTTTTGGACAGGTGATCTCAGAGGAATCTCACAGACCATCATTCACACAGACCAACCAGAAATGATATTTCTACATGGCAAATAATGTACTGTATGTGTAGTAGAGTAATAGAAAACCAACCATCCCAACAGTCATGACATGCTGCTGATTCTGTGTAATTGAATCATTAATTGAGGCTTGTTGAGGTCATTCATTCTGTGAAAAAACATGATATGGGGATGTTTCTCATACTATGGTGTTGGGTCTATTTATCACATACCAGGGATCATGGATCAGTTTCAATACATCAAAATACTTGAAGAGGTCATGTTGCTTTATGCCAAAGAGGAAGCGCCCTTGAAATGGGTGTTTAAACAAGAGAACAGCCCAAACACACCAGCGAACAAGCAACATCTTGGTTCCAGACCAACAAGATTTACGTTATGGAGTGACCAGGCCAATCCCGCACTTTTAACCATACTCAGGGGCGTATTTATATTAAGGGCCTGTGCCTATAGCGGCATGGTTTTGGCTATTTTTTTACGTTTTTCGTTTTTGTATTAAAATCCTCCCGCCCATCGCCACGGATTCCATAGGAAATATAGTGATGGAGCTGATGGGGTGAGGAGTAGGGGGGCCCAAGGAATTGCACAGGAGTGATGTCACTAATGCAGTGTGATGTCACATGCACAACGTGCTGACATTACTTCTGTCGTGTGACGTCACGTGCACGACACGCTGACATCATGTGCACGACGTAAGGGGCGTGTCTAGGTATGTTGCCTAGGGCAGCATTGAACCCAAATACAGCCCTGACATACTGTAAATGAATTTAGATTTTTTTTTTATTCATTTCGATTTTAATGAAGATAGAGCAAATCAGCACATTTTGTAAATGATATTTATACCTTGCGTGTGGCTTTAAACCTGCAATCAAATGCAAGTTGATACTAGGTCTAGAGAACTTGTTTCTTGGATTCTGTGCACTGTTGAAGAACTGGAAACCACTGTTTATACAATCTGCCATTCCAGCTGGCTTATGTCATAAGAAAAGGTCATGCAAACTGCGTGGAAAGATGCAAGGTATTTTTTGTGTTAAAAAAAAAAAAAGAAATACTCTTGACAATACAACCATCTAGTGGTGTTTTTAGGTAGCCTGGTGTATTTACAGATATTTTTCAGAAGAGAGAATTCTGCTTAGACTATCACACAATCGCATTAAATGGGTTGCGCACCCAAAAATGTAATGGAAATTAATTTCTAATCCTTAAATATAAAAGGAACATATTCACAGAAACAGGGGTCACAAACCTAGATAACAGTTACCTCAGTGAATGTGTCTGATATAAAGAAGCTACATTTTGTTATGATTTCATGTAGAACACTTTAGAAGCTACTGTGTTTATCCAACATTCAAGGATTTGGCAGGAAACAGAGAGAGAGAGATCTTGCAGTTTTACAGTTCATTGAAACCTCTCAGGTTCATAGGAAAAGAGGCGATTCACACTAATCTAACTTCCAGCTAACATGTTTATGGACATTTAGAAATTCTTATGCAAGTAGTAACACAGTCTACATACCTACATATATATATATATATATATATATATATATATATATAAAAATGTGTACTTAAAGCGATATAGTCATGGAAAAACATGTTTTATTCCAAACACATCAGTTAATAGTGCTGTTCCAGCAGAATTCTGCACTGAAATCCATTTCTCAAAAGAGCAAACAGATTTCTTTTTATATTCAATTTTGAAATCTGACATGGGGTTAGACATTTTGTCAGTTTTTCAGCTGCCCCAGTCATGTGACTTGTGTAAGATAATTGGTGGGAGATGGAGCACTGTGCGGCACGAGGGATAATAGATGTGTTCTGACCATTTGTTTGTTACACTAGAGAAAGGGTCCATGTCATCCGAAACATGTTGTGCAATAATAAATAGCAGCATAATTGTGCATTTTGTGGCTTCCTTCATACTTTATGTTTGATGAATTCTGGGTCTTTGCTGTGTGACCTTAAGAAGGTGAGCCTACTACACAATTGATATTGGGGATACACTGAAGAATACCTGTATTTCTGTCTTAGATTATCAGTAATTAGTTTTAATTACTATAAAAGGGGGAATTAATTTCTTAGAGTGAAATAACTCTAGGAGGCAAATTTACTTACCTCCGAAGTTGCGGCAGCGTTGACTACGCTGCACTTCGCCAGGCGTAGATTTGCCAGGGCTCTGCAAATTCATGAAGTCCGAAGTTGCGCACAAGTTACCGATCATTTGCAAAGCTGTGCTAGCGATGTTACGATCAGCGGTTCGAAGTTACGCTAGCAAACAGAAATTTGCATACGGCGTTCAGTTAAAGTACAATGGCCGTATATGCAGCAGCAAACACATTACACTACACAAGGCCAGGGAACCTTAATAAATGTTTTCAAATGCCCTACACATGTGCCTACAATATAGTTTAGGTGCCATATGTTATCAAATGTAGGGGGGAAGGAGGGTACCCTAAAAAAAGATTTTCACTCTTTTTCAGCCTATCACCCTTAAAAAAGTAAAAGACGCCAGCGTTTTTGGGGACTTAGAAAAAAAATTCTATTTTTTTTTGAGCAATCCCTATCTACTCTATTGCACTTCGCCTGGTCTGAGGTGGTGAAGTCTGGCGCAAGAGGTAACGTTCACGAAAATCCGCAACTTAGTGAATTACGTCCCGACTCCCTTAGTCAGAGCGCAACTTCGTCTGGCGTAAGGGTGCTAAGTAGCACTAGAGTAGAGGAAGTGGCAAAATGACGTCATGCTGGTGAATTTTCGCTAGCGTTAGCCACTTCACCCTTTAGTAAATTTGCCCCTAGCTGTCTGCTAGTTGAAACACAGATGATCGGTCATACTAAATCATTATTTAATGCTTTAAAGCCTGTGAAGAGAAAAAAAGAGAAAATTATACTTTATGTATTTGCTCAATTACGGAATCACGACTGGAAGAAAGTAGATAAGCCCATGTGCCCCAGAAAAGCGGCTCCAAGTTATTCAGAATTAAAATGTACATTTGTACTGCTCTGAACCGTGAATTAATCATAGTATCCTAATGTATCTTTCTGTAATCATCCGTGACATTCATCTATATGTTTGGTTCGCATTCATCATCAGATAATACACAATACTTATTTGTTCTGTTATCTTCTGAATATTGGTCTGTCTTTTCTTTGGTCGGCAGTACTCTGTAAGGGACATTACAGCTATATAACTCTTTCTTTTCTATTCCAGCTGAGGCATGTTTGGCAGCAGTGTTCTTTTACACTTCAAGGATGATAGAAACTTTTGTCACAAAACTTGCATGGTTATCACCAGAATGAATTCTCTCCTGTTTAAGAATTTCAGTGACTTGGACAAATCCTTTCCCACAAACACTACATTTGAACGGCCTGTCACCAGTGTAAACAAAATGATGCCTTTTTAGATGGCCAAAGCGTTTGAAGCCTGCGCCACATATTGGACACTTGAATGGTTTCTCCGCACTGTGAATATATTTGTGCTTGTCTGGATCTGATGGGTATTTGAAAGGTTTGCCGCAGATTGTACAGTTTTTCTATATGCCGGGAGTATTTGCTGATGACAATTACTTTTGTGCCCATCTTTAAATCCCTTCTGGCAAACAGAACACTTGTAAGGCCTTTCCTTTGTATGACTCCGCATATTATGCCTTAAATGGGAGGGCTACAGAAAAACTATCGTTTTTATCACTACTAAAACACTGAAAGATTCAGAAGCAGGAGGCAAATAATTCAAAAACGATAAAAATAAAAAAATGAAAAGCAATTGAGAAGATGCTTAGAATTAGCCCTTTATGTATCCAAGTGATCTAATTCATGGGAATTACGGGAAGCATGGAATGATTAAAGATGCCAAGGCACCTTCTCTAGCCTTCTACTTTCTCTTTAACAGTGGTCTTGAGATGAAATGAGATACATTATCTAAAATGGCACGAGATAACGCAAACATTGCAGTCATTCCTCAATGTAATGCAACGAGAAGGATAATTATAGTACAGTATATGTTATCTCTGTATTTCCCTTAATAGTAATGTCAGTATAAGCATTGTGACAGAAATATATGAATACATGTGAACATTTAACAAAAAAAAAATGATTGAAATAAAATATATGCAGGCCAATTTCACCCTAAATAGCATTAAGCTACAGTCAAGTACTTGGATGGAGATGGACCCGGGTGTACTAAACCCAGCAATGTCAGTCACCAGCAGGAAGGGCCAGCAAGGCATTGTCCTGTTTTAAAAGGGTTATATGTTCTCAGGAGAAGAGGGTTGTACACATTCTTGACAAAGTATTGGTAATGCTACATCTAGAATATGCAGTGCAGTTTGGTCACCAATCCTTAAAAAAGATTATATAGAAATAAGAGTCCAAAGAAGAGCTACTAAGTTGATAAAAGTAACCGGTCTCAGGTATGAGGAAATAAGTTAGGATTGTTTTTGCTGGAGAAGCAGCACCTCTGGGGGTATAACTATATAAAGGGACCATACATTAAACTTTCTGATGCTTCATTCACCAGTAGGTCCTTCAAGTAAATACAAGGCCATCCATTCAGATTAGAGAATAGAAGGCTCCATCTTAAAGCAGAAGGAAACCCCCTGGGCGCAAAAAATCCCTCCCCCCTCCGCTGTGTTGCCCCCCTCGCTCCTCCACCCTGGCCTAACTGTCCCCCCGCGCAAATGCCCCTAACTTGTTACTCACCTCTCTGCGCAAGTCCTGTCCACGGAGCTCACAGACGCCATCTTCTCCTAAGCGGTCTTCTTCCTGGATTAATCGGCATCTTCTGGCGCATGCGCAGCAAGAGCATTTACCAGTACGGATCTACTTTGTATGCGCCGAATGTCACTGAAATTGGAAAACTTTGCGACTTTTGGCGCATGCTCAGTAGATCCGTACCGGTAAATGCTCCTGCGCATGCATAGCAGGAAGAAGACCGCTTGGGAGAAGATGGCGCCTGTGAACTCCATGGACAGTGACCTGCGCAGAGGGGTGAGTAACAAGTTAGGGGCATAGGGGGCAACACAGGGGAGGGTTTTTGCGCCCAGGGAATTTCCTTCTCCTTTAAGATGCATAAATTGTTTTTTAGTTAGAACTGTGAGGTTATTGAATTCCCTCTCTGAGGCAGCTGTACTGGCATATACATTCCATAGTTTCAAAAAAAGGTTTGGATTTAGATGCCTTTTTAGAAAGTGTGGAAATACCAAGTTATTCCAATTAACTCTAGTACGGTGTTGATCCTGGGACTGGTTCAATTTCACTTAGGAGTCAGGAATTTTTCCCCTATAAAACAAATTGAAGAGGCTGCAGATGGGGGGGGGGTTGGGGTCCTTCTCTAAAGGAAGTAATTAGACAGGCTGAAAATGGACATTTTTTTAACCTCATCTACTAGTACTACATTACTATATTCAGACAATTACTATATAGAGACCAATTAATGCACTCACATACATAAATATATCCACACACACCTGCAAATAGCTATTTCTACTGCTTCAAGTGAAAGTTCAAGTCCAAGAAACTTGTAGTTCTTTTCTATATAAAAACATAACCCCACTATGTGTCTATAATGTTCTCAAATGTACTTGTAAAGAGTAAACAGATACCTTCTCAATCGCCTTTTCTCCTGGGAAAGCAACCCCAACTTTCCTCATACTCTTCATAGTCTTTCCACATAGTTTAAATATTCTATTACTTTTTACCTATTTAGTGGCACATCTTTTTACTGTTCATTAATATCCTTCTTAATTACTGGGGTCCATACTCAAAGTAAGGCCTTACCAGAGATCTATAAACATACAAAATTATTCTCTTCCTTCAAGTTAATTACATTTGTATGCATGACATTAGCTTTAGTAGCCACTGACTGACATTAACTAGAGTTTTTTTTATCAACCAAAACCTCAAAATCCTTCTCAATACAGGTATGGGACCTGTTATTCAGAATGTTCGGGACCCGGGTTTTTTGGGATAATGGATCTTTCCGTAATTTAGATCTTTGTACCTTAAGTCTACTAGAAAATCAAGCAAACATGAAATAAACCCAATAGGCTGGTTTTGCTTTCAATGAGGATAAATCATATCTTAGTTGGGATCAAGTACAAGCTACTGTTTTTTTATTACAGAGAAAAAGGAAATCATTTTTTAAAAAAAAATTGGATTATTTGGATAAAATGGATTCTATGGGAGATGGCCATTCCATAATTCGGAGCTTTCTGAATAACGGATCCCATACCTGTATAGTATGCCACAAAGGACCAGCAGCCACCATATAAATACAACAGATGGCAATAAGTAGTAGGTGAACAAAACTTCCAGTCATTGTTTGTCCACAATATGCAGAACTTTATGCCTCAGAATTTCTCAAATAGATTGACAGTGGGATGGACCAAGTTGTACATCCACAAATTAAAAGCACAGGTACATGGCTGGATTTTGAGACCATTTTGCCACCTGGGCCATTTCCAGCTTGGCAATTGACAACACTCGCTGCTTAGGGTCCCTGATGTATTTATAATTAAGTTGATCTCCTTGATGTGTAGGTTAATTTGTAGATCATGTCATAGTTGCCTGGAAAAGATGACTTAATTTCTGAGCAGCTATCACACAATCTATGAATGCATCTATGAGTCCAACACGTTTCGTGTCTACCAGGGACACTTAGTCATAGGCTGGCTAAGTGTCCCTGGTAGACACAAAACACGGCAGGCCTTGGTTCTTAATTATGGAGAATAAAATGTAAGCTTTTTAACCTTTTACAATCGGACTCCGATCTTACTACTGTGTGGGTCCAAACTTGTGCTAGCCTCCTTTGATGTTTCCTTGTGTTTGCTCCCTTTGCTGAAGGTCTGGGATGTGTGCACCCGGGCCCACCGTGCATAGCAGTAAGCTCATTTAACAGATTTAAAATATTGCATATACTGGTTACACATTTGCATCGTTTTTTTCTGTACAACAGTAATGTAAGTAGTGGATGTATATTTATGATTGGGAAATGTTGTATTGTCTTGGCAAGTATTCATTTATATGCATCAAAAAAATTAAGTTCTGTATTCATGTTACATTTAAGGGTTACTTTGTGGAAATTCATTTAAGCATATAAATAGTTATTTATTTTTTGTAGGTTTAATTGAATTTATTGCTACTTAATTCTACACAGAAGTGGTAAAAGTACATAAATCTTCTTCCATTTGCTTTACATCAACATGTATATGTATTACCAAGGATTCAGCGCGACGCCTATTACTCATCAGAGACATTTCCGAGTATGAAGCCAAACAGGAAAAAAAAAAATCAGTGAAACAACATTTTATAGTACATTCTAATTTAGAGTTGTCTAACTGGAGGTTTGTGGATCTAACCTCATATTTCTTTAGTAGGGATGCACCGAATCCTTTGCGAAAGATTCGGCCGAATACCGAACCAAACCCTAATTTGCATATGCAAATTAGGGGTGGGAAGGGGGAAACCATTTTTTACTTCCTTGTTTTCTGACAAAAGTCACGCAATTTCTTTCCCCGCCCCTAATTTTCATATGCAAATTAGGATTCAGTTTGGCCTGGCAGAAGGGGCCGAATCCTGCTGAAAAAAAGCAGAATCCTGGATTCGGTGCATCCCTAGTCTTTAGGCTTAAAGTGATATTGACACTAAAAAAATATTATTCAAAATATTAATGTACATCAGAAGTTACCTATAGCTCATGTTGATCGTTTTTCACTCATAGGGCTGCTTTTGTAAGTAATTGTTACTTGAAGTTCCTAAAACGGACTGTTTTGCCAACCTGACTGTCCCTTCTCAACATCTCAGAGTTTCGAATGCTAACAGACCACTGAAGCACAAATATGGCAGCCCCCTCACAGAGGAACATGGGGGATCAGATGGGTAATGTAAAAAGCATCTGTAAATACTTTTATGGCAAAATTATAGATAACATGCAAAGACAATTTTATGATAGATGTAAAAAAAAGGTTTAATTTCTGGTGTCAGTATCTCTTTAAGTGTTATCATTTTAATAGAATCGATAACAAAAACATGCAGGTTGTCAACCAAATAGCCCATTACAAGGAAAGAGTTGAACATTGCTAGACTAGTTAAATCTCACATATTTCTCTGTATACACCTAATCTTTTAAAGTGGACCTGTCACCCAGACACAAAAAGCTGTATAATAAAATTCCTTCTTAAATTAAACATGAAATCCAGTTTTTATTTTTTATTAAAGCATTCATAGCTGTTGTAAGCTCATTTAAAAATCTCAGCCGTCGAATATTGCCTGCCCCCTCCTCTATGCCAAGGCATAGAGGCGGGGCAGTCAATTACTTTCACTTTCCATTCAACACTTACTAGATGCCACTGCTCTCCATTCCCCCGTTCTGTTAACCATTTAATTGTGTAGCCAGGGCATGGACATCAGGTCCCCCATTCTGGTGCACAAACAAGAGTCTGAGATGATGCAAATCTTGTCTTAATAACAGTGCCCACAAAATGGCTCCTGCCTGCTTGCTATAATTATGAATTCCCAGACTGCAGGAAATAAGATTCAAATAATTTATATAGTGGAATTAAAGTTCATTTTGCTTGACTAATATGATAAAATAGGATTTCCAATATTTTTTTTTTGGGCGACAGGTCCCCTTTAATTCAGATTATAAGCATTGCTAACTAGAAATTAAAAATTAAGTCCAACATAATTAAAAGCTTAGTTGTTTAAGTAACTATTATTCATAACTTTTTTTTTCTCAGAAGCTTAAGGCATTTACTGCACATGTAAATATCTATATATATTTTTTTAAGTCCTGGAAAAGCTAACAGAGCAATTTCTGTTTATTATGACTTTCACCGGTGGCTTATTTTCAATAAAAATAATGCTCGGTCTAATGAATTAGCCTTTTTAATACTTGTAATTCAAGAACAAGAAATATATACACTGTGTAGTTAAAACAACTAAGAGTAATACAAATCCTAGAATACCTCAGAGTAACTAGCCATCTGTGTTTCTACTGGCACTGTACAATTAAAAGACCAACTGATGAAGTCATATTATTGGTCATAATAGTGTAAAGTAAGAAAAACATTTTTTTTTTTTTTTACTTTGCTAGTTTTTTTTTCACTGTGGCTTGTTCTAGACTACTGCTAGGTCTAGATCTTAAGGCTCTTGCAGTATTTGCAGTATGTATCTGCCCCTCATTTATCTGTACGAAGACCCCATTTTCTTCTGATTCAATGTCCCTGGATTCAATAAATTCAGATGGATCGTAGGATTGTGCTCTTCTTTTAACAGGCACCTTTGATATTTTTTGAGAAGCCCCCCTGTCCAACGTAAACTGGATGGTTGCATTAGGTACTTGTGTGTTGATTTGATCAGAGACATCACAAGTTTCTGTTTCTGAGCTGCTGCAACATGGGTATATCGGGACTGAGGGATTCCCAGAGGGGGTACGGGAGTCTTTACTAGGACCGGATAATGACTCTGAATTTGGTGCTCTGTTGTGAGAAAGTGTTAACATATTTGTAGCAATCAAACCAAGATGCTTTTCAATAGATGACGCTATATGTCCCAAATGCATATCAATTGAGGACGCTATATGAGACAAATGCATGTCAATTGATTGCTGTAGGCCTTGTGCGGATTGGCTCATCTCATTGCGTAACAAACGAATTTCTGATATGAGTTTTTGTTGGGTGATTTGGCTAGCCTTGAAATGGTCTGAGAATTGCTGGTTGTCACCCCTAATCTCTCTGTGAAATGTTGGAAATGTGTTTTGTTGCATTGTTGTTTCTGTCACTTCTGTGCATTGCTTCTCCTGCTCCACAGTGTCATCAATATATTCTTCCGTGTCCTGGGTAGTTGTTATGGCTAAAACATTAAGTAGACAATAAAAGAGTTAGCAATAACAGCAACTACCCGCCGTTTGTGAAAAATACAATGAAAGGTGCCCCATTATATGAGATGTGGGTAAGCACTAAGCCAACATGCTTTACTGCATCGATTCCCTTTAATAAACTGTATATCAAACTACACACAAGTTTGTAGCATGTACAATTTTTCAGCAGATGGAACTATGGATTATGTTTAAGTTTAGTTGGTTAAGTCTGCAGGCAAAACAATTTGATAATATTTTAAATAGCTGATATATATTTTGTTAGTTGTTGCGTGCACATAACTAGTGACAGCAAGGCATTGTCAAGTACTTGCTGTGCTTAACCTCTAGCTATCTATGTCAATTATTCTGATATATCAATGGGCAACTGCAATGTACTCACATGATAACATGCATGTTATGCAATACACAATGGCTTGCAAGCACAGGTATGGGATCAGTTCCACCGGAAGCCCATTATCCAGAAAGCTCTAAATTACAGAAAGACCGTCTCCCATAGACTCCATTTTATCCAAAAAATCATTTCCTCTTTCTCTGCAATAATCATGTCCCTTGTACATGATTGAAACTTGGATATAATTGATCCTAATTGGAAGCAAAACCAGCTTATTGTGTTTATGTAATGTCTACATTATTTTCTAGTAGACTTAAAGGTATGAAGATCCAAATTTCCTTATCCGGAAAACCCCAGGTCCCCGAGCATTCTGGATGACAGTTACCAAACCTGTACTTGCATGTGTATTTAGATTTGCTGAAATCGTACTATTTGCTGACATCTGCTTATTTTGTGCTAAGAAATATGACAATATGAACAGTTAAGACCGTAATAAAACAATTATAACAAAGACAGTTTAATTGCTTTGATTTTTCTTTCTATTCCCTTAGATTTTCAGCTCCACTGGGGCAGGCACCATTATAAATAATGTCTAATCGCTGTAAAACTTTGCAAAAAGCACTGTTTGATTTGACTCATGTGCATAATATACTGTGAGCAGCAACACTTAATATAATTTTAGCATATCACTTGAAAACAGGCATAGCGAACAAAGATGTAAAAATCAGATTAATATTAATTTTTATTAGGCTACTCTTGTTAAAGGGGCTGTTCGCCGCCCAACACTTTTTCAGTTAATTTGTTTTCAGATTTTCATATTGAAGTTTTTTTTTTTTAACCTACTTACGGCTGTTATTATTGCTACAATAGTTGCTAATCTTCCACAGACACTGCTGAGAAATGTATCAACTAAATGTAGCAAATTGTAACAGTTCAGAATCCGCACCTGAATTACTGAGCTGCCAGATTAAAACAAAAAGGGAGAACATTTAACTGTAAACTTAAATTTTGGAAAAAATGGTAAACAATAAAACATAGAAAGCAATTTATACCCGGTGAACAGTCTGAAAACAATGCACAAATAAATTGCTTACATTTTGCATTCATATTATATGTAATTTATGCATATCTGCCAGGCCCCCATTCAGAGGACAATTTCATTAGGCCCAGAACAACAGCACCAACTCTCCCCACCCCATTGGCAGCCTTAATATGAACCTCAAAGGAGCTCTAAGGACTGCTGAATAAGCAAACCATTACATAGTTACATAGTTACATAGTTAAATTGGGTTGAAAAAAGACAAAGTCCATCAAGTTCAACCCCTCCAAATGAAAACCCAGCATCCATACATACACCCCTCTACTTTTAATTAAATTCTATATACCCATACTAACTATAGAGCTTAGTATCACAATAGCCTTTGATATTATGTCTGTCCAAAAAATCATCCAAGCCATTCTTAAAGGCATTAACAGAATCAGCATCACAACATCGCCCGGCAGTGCATTCCACAACCTCACTGTCCTGACTGTGAAGAACCCCCTACGTTGCTTCAAATTTTTCTTCTAGTCTAAACGGGTGGCCTCTGGTACAGTGATCCACTTTATGGGTAAAAAGGTCCCCTGCCATTTGTCTATAATGTCCTCTAATGTACTTGTAAAGTGTAATCATGTCCCCTCGCAAGCGCCTTTTTTCCAGAGAAAACAACCCCAACCTTGACAGTCTACCCTCATAATTTAAGTCTTCCATCCCTCTAACCAATTTAGTTGCACGTCTCTGCACTCTCTCCAGCTCATTTATATCCCTCTTAAGGACTGGATTCCAAAACTGCACTGCATACTCCAGATGAGGCCTTACCAGGGACCTATAAAGAGGCATAATTATGTTTTCATCCCTTGAGTTAATGCCCTTTTTTATGCAAGACAGAACTTTATTTGCTTTAGTAGCCACAGAATGACACTGCCCAGAATTAGACAACGTGTTATCTACAAAGACCCCTAGATCCTTCTCATTTAAGGAAACTCCCAATACACTGCCATTTAGTGTATAACTTGCATTTATATTATTTTTGCCAAAGTGCATAACCTTGCATTTATCAACATTGAACCTCATTTTCCAGTTTTCTGCCCAGTTTTCCAGTTTAGACAAATCACTCTGCAAAGTGGCAGCATCCTGCATGGAACCTATAGTTCTGCACAATTTAGTATCATCTGCAAAAATAGAAACAGTACTTTCAATGCCCACCTCCAGGTCATTAATAAACAAGTTGAAAAGCAAGGGACCTAGTACAGAGCCCTGCGGTACTCCACTAACAACATTGGTCCAATTAGAAAATGTTCCATTTACCACCACTCTTTGTAGTCTATCTTTTAGCCAGTTCTCTATCCAGGTACAAATACTATGTTCCAGGCCAACATTCCTTAATTTAACCAGTAACCTTTTGTGTGGCACTGTATCAAATGCTTTAGCAAAATCTAAGTAAATCACATCCACTGCCATCCCAGAATCGAGGTGTCTACTTACATTCTCATAAAAAGAAATTAAGTTAGTCTGGCAAGATCTATTACGCATAAAACCATGCTGGCACAAACTCATAGTATTATGATTTGCTATGAAGTCCAGTATCTTATCCTTTATTAACCCTTCGAAAAGCTTTCCTACCACTGACGTCAGACTAACTGGCCTATAGTTTTGAGGCTGAGAACGGGATCCTTTTTTGAATAGAGGCACCACATTAGCAATTCGCCAGTCTCTCGGCACTATGCCAGATCTCAATGAATCCTGAAAAATTAAGTAAAGAGGTTTGGCAATCACAGAGCTAAGCTCGCTAATTACCCTGGGATGAATACCATCTGGCCCTGGACCTTTGTTAATCTTAACATGTTCTAGTCTCTTTTGAATTTCATCATGTGTGAACCATGCATCATTAGTTGTATTACTAGAATTGGGACTGTTAAGAAGGAAACCTTCACTTACTGATTCCTCATTTGTGTAGACAGATGAAAAATATGAATTCAGAATCTGCGCTTTTAATTTGTTTTCATCAACCAGCTGACCCCCCTCTGATAGTAAGGGACCCACCCCTTCCTGCTTCATTTTTTTACTATTAACATATTTAAAAAATAATTTTGGATTTTTTTTACTGCTTACTGCAATATCCTTTTCTATAGCAATTTTAGCTTGCCTTATAGCTTCTTTGCATGATTTATTGGCCTCCTTGTACCTTATAAATGATTCGGCTGTACCAGCTAACTTGAAAGTTTTAAAAGCACGTCTTTTCTTACCCACCTCAACACCAACGCTTCTATTGAACCAAAAAGGTTTTACAAGTTTAGTATTAAAGTTTATGCTATTCTAAGCATCATTACATTCAGTATTTTATTTTTAAAATGCCAAAATATTATTGGGGTGGTTCACCTTCAAACTAGTTGTTTTCAGATCGATCACCAGAAATAAAGACTTTTTCCCAATGACTTTATTTTCTATGTGTGACTGTTTTTCTAATATTGAAGTGTAAAGTGTCATTTTTCACCTTCTGAAGCAGCTCTGGGATGGGGGGTCGCCGACCCTGTAAACTGTACTAAATTGATACATTTAGCTGATACATTTCTTATCTTTGTCCCTGCTGAGCAGAATCTCTGGGTTTCATTACAGGCAGTTGTTAGAATTGATACAATAGTAGCTAATACTCCAGAGAAGCTACTGAGAAATGGATCAACTAAATGTTGCAAAATTGTAACAGTTTAGAATCTGCACCTGAATAACTGAGCTGCTGGACTCAAACATTCAACTTTAAACTTAGATTTTGGAAAAAACAGTAAAAAATAAATAATGGAAAGTAATTGAAAAAGTCTTTATTTCTGGGAAACAATCTAAAAACAACTGAATTTAAAAAAAAAAAAAAGTGTTTGGAAGGTAAACAGCCCCTTTAAGGCAACTTTTAGTATGTTATAATGGCCAATGCTAAGCAACTTTTCAATTGGTTTTCATTATTTTTTTGTAGTTATTTGCCTTTTTATTCGGACTCTCTGCAGCTTTCAAATGGGCGTTGAAAAGCTGAGCAAATACTCTGTAAGGCTACAAATGTATTGTTATTGCTACTCAATATTCCTGATCTTTCTATTCAGCTCCTTTCCTATTCATAGTCCAGTCTTATTCAAATCAGTGCATGGTTGCTAGGGGAATTTGCACCCTACCAGCCAGATTGCTTAACATGCAAATTGAAGAGCTGCTGAATAAAAAGCTAAATAACTCAAAAACCATAAATAGTAAAAAATTAAAACCAATTGCAGATTGTCTTAGAATATCACTCTAAATTATACTAAAAGTGATCTCAAAGATGAACACCCCCTTTAAGGAATATATGCACTGCAAATATTATGAATTAGCCACCTGGCCAGTTTCCGATGGTAATCCAGTCAAAGAACTTGTAATGAAGAAAGAAAGAGGACTGTTCTAAGCTTCGTCTGTTTAGGAAAGAAACCTGAAACCTCAATAACCTTTGTCATGTCATTCATAAACAGGAAAACAGAACAGTTTCTCTTCTAACAAGTTCCTTGACTGATTACTGTTAGAAACGAACCAAAAGGTGTTGATGTTGTAGCAAAATTGAAACCGAAATAAAATGGCTACTAGTCCTAGTGCATTTAAATGATACCCTATATTATATTTCTCTCGATAACATGAGCTAACATAAAACAAAAGACAGAATTACCAGCATTTGATGTAAATATGGCACTACTTGTGTCCAAATCTGAAATCCCCTGGATCTGATGGGGATGTATAGTCTCCTGTAACAGCCTTTGGTGGTGGGGGGGTTGAAAAACCGGGGACACAGCTTCAAGATGGTGGCCAAATGGTTCAAAGACACTTAACTTCATCTTGGTGCGCCGCCTGAGATCATGCCACCTCTTCTTTATTTCACTAACTGTCCGGGTGGTGACTCCAATGGCATTGACCTTTGCCACAATACCCTCCCAAATTTTGTTTTTTACAGCTGTAGGTGTCTTTACACTGAGCTCGCCAAAGAGTTGGCTCACATTATCATGTACCTAATGGAAAAGAGACAATATTTATATGTTGATGTTTATTATTTTCTATTCATATTTATACAGAATACAACTATTCCACTTGGGTGTTTTCAAAGCACATCAATGTATTGTGCCCCTCAAGCATAATCTTGTTTTGGAACCAGCTTTCTAAAAGAGCAAACACATTTTCCATATTAAGCTTTAAAAAGCTAGAGATCAGGCAAGCCATTGCAGTCTCCCATGGTTCCATGTGTCGGTAATAGACATGATCCCATATTTTAGCAGAGAAATAATCAAAAGTGCCCTATCCAGCCTAAAATTCACATTAATGGCAGATGGGTTGTTTTGCAACCTGCACTTAACCTCCTCCAGTGCGGGCGACAAAGTGGCATAATTTACATTTCTACCAGGATTAAAATACATTGCTGGCTGCTGGAAAAAAATACGCATCCCATAGTTGCCAGACGTTGCCTTGCTAAAGGCAAATCTTTGCCTACACTGTTAAAGGAACAGTTTTGTGTAAAAATAAAAACTGGATAAATAGGCTGTGCAAAATAAATATTAATTCTAATACAGTTAGCCAAAAATGTCATCTATAAAGGCTGAAGTGAACGGATGTCTAATGTAATAGTCAGAACCCAACTTCCTGCTTTTCAGCTCTCTAACTCAGTCAGCGACTTTAAGGGGGGCCAAATGGGACATAATTGTTCAATGAGATTGCAATTGATCCTCTGCATTCAGCTCAGATTCAAAAGCAATGACCCATATGGCCCCCCTCAAGTCACGGATTGGTTACTGCCTGATAACAAATCAGTGGAAACCAAGAGAGCTGCAAATCAGGAAGCAGTGTTCTAGCTATTATGTTAGACATCCAGTCACTCCAGCCTTTATACATTACATTTTTGGCTAACTAACTATATTAGAAACATTTTTTTATTTTGCACAGCATATATATTTACCCAGTTTTTATTTTTGTACTAAACAATTCCATTAAATATCATCCCTGCACCACCTAGTGGCAGATGTGAGGACTTGCATGATATTGGAATGGCTATTTCTCCCAGCACAGAATAGCCGATAATGAGCTTTGATGACTGACCACACCATTTAAAAGACAAAACAGCTTGAAAATACAACTTTAAAAAGACATTTCCAAGGCAAACTTTTTAATAAAGTATTAACTATGCAATTAACATGTAGTCACAACAGTATACATTTTGCACTTATTACAATTAACAGAGAAACACACCACACAAAAGTGTCAAAAATATGCCCACCATCTGTTTATATTTGACACAAAAAATATCTAGAAATTGTGTTATAAGGGCAATCGGTGCTTTCTTTTTAAAAAAAGTTATGATCGGGGATAGTCCTTGTCTATCTGTGTTACATAAAATGTGTAATGTTGACTTGAGTAACATATACTATAAAGTGGTTCTTTTTCACTCATGAAATTCTCTAGTGGAGAGGTTAAAAAATCCCCCCACTTGTCTGATTGAACACAGATGTGTTATTCAAATTACAACATAAGCTATGAGTTAAAATATATAATTTATCTTGTTTTATAATTTAAATTGCATTTAAGTTATAAAATGTTAGTCCGTCACAAGCAGGGCCAGCAATGAACTGGGGCTGTATGTAGTGTGTGCCCTGCCCCAGACCCAGATGGCACAGTGTGGTCAGAGGCCAGTGTGAGATTGGAAGAAGGATCTCTCAAACCTTTTTCAACTTCCTCCAGTTTTTAACTTAGCTCCCTAACCTCCACAATGGGAAAGTGATAAAGGTGCAAGTTCAGGATAAAAATAGGAAGAATGTTACCATAATTGAATAAATAAAGACTGCATTATTTCTCATGAATAAGCAATGCAAGCTGACTGAGAAAAAAAACAAAACACAGAATTGCATTGAAAGCAGCTATAAAAGGAATTGCTCTGTTCATCATAGACAGGAGGTATCTTGTATTATGCAAATTAATCTATGTTCGCCAGTTGTCTCCTGTGTGGATTTAATTTTGTCCCCACTATCTCTTTTATGGATAGAATAGTGTAAGAGAACATATATACAGCTGATTATTTTTTTTAAGTAAATGTTATAATTTTTAATATTATTTATATGGAGAACCACTACACCTCTATTCCACATGGCTATATGTAACAATAATTGGCTAAAAATAAATTATTGGAGGGTCTCAAAAAATATTATTGTACAGAGTTTGAAAATGGTTCTGTATAACCATGTTTAACTGTTTAGTAAAAATTATTTTTGCAAATGAAAGGGATGATTATGGGGTCCAAATGTGGCCCTGTTCTACATGCATATCTTTATTGTCCTTATGACGTTTCATATAGTACAGTGTACTCCTTCAGGTATAGTTTTATCTACACATTTTTTTTTTAAGTTGTGGACCACATCACATTGAACCCGTCAGCAGTCTGGTCAGAAAACTGGTCTGATTCTTGACATTATGGGTATACTTAGCAAGAAATTCAGAAATTGCATTTATTAACTTTTAGTCCTATTTGGGAGTTACAGTAGCAATGTGACCATATTTCACCCTAAATGTGTCCCTAAAAAATACAGCAGTTATATTACTTTCTAGGACAGACATGCAATATGTCTTAATTTATGAGCAATTCGATTTTACGTTTGAACAGAAGAGGTGCCATAGATGACTAGAAGGCTGTGCAGTGTAGTTAAAACTGAATAAAAGAATATAAGCAAAAATTCGGTGTGGTAGTAAGAAAGTTAAGTAGAATAAATAAAACCACTGTACTTATACATATGTTTATGAACTTCAAACCCATTATTTAGGCAATAAAGGTCTAGTTTGAAAAGAAAAACTCACCTCTTGTACTAAAACATTTAACTCGTCATCTGAGAAGCGCATCTTCCTTATTCTTGGCAAAGATGTGATTGGGCAGTGAACCCCATCTGTCATAAAGGCATCTTCATGTGCATCAGTTTCCAATTCAGAGGCGTCATCTGTTTCATGTTCAGAGATGTCCTCGATCTCAAATTTGAGTATGTCCTCTCTTGCAAATCTATGTAAATCATCGGAGTCCAGAGGTATTGGGGAATGCTCACATTTAATGGGTTTCTCAATTAGGAGATCTTGATGGCTGGTATTCATCCTTCTTTTCCCACTATTATTATCAGAAAAAGTAGCAGCAGTGTCTGTAGAGCCAGGAAGTATTCCCACCATTTCTGCTGGGGAGAAGGCTGCAAATGTAAGATACTAGGTAAAAGAATGTTTTTAAGGGGATGTGGATAACACCAGAGTTTCAGGAGCAAAACAATCAACTATAATGTGGCATTACATTATAGGAAATGTTACACCATATAGTAACAGAACTAGTAACATAGTAATGAGGTTGGAAAAAAAAAAAAACTCATCTCCAAGACTCAGGTTCAACCTTTGTTTTCTAAATATATCCACATATTCAAAGGACCTGCACTCCCTTATAAAACTTCAACAACACAATAAATAATTGAAGTTTTATATGGGAGAGCTGGTTCTTTGAATACGTGGTTATATAAATTTTAACCGAGCACCCCGGCTATATATGCCAAAATAATGGTTGCCTTTGAGTGCGGATACTCACTGGACTGTGATATATATCTCAAAACAGCAAGGGATCCACACTCATAGGTCTTGTGAAAAAAAACAACATTTAATTCTCAACGTTTCGGCTCTTAAGCTGGCCATAGATATTGAGTTTTTTTAAAGATCCGATCCTCATCGTGACACCACGATTTTCTCGGAACGATCGTACGATCGTATTAATTGACCATCAACTAAAAAGACCAATTTGCCAGGAAAACAAAGGGGAGCTGCCTGCTTGGCCCTAAAAACATAGATAGATTGCACTGGGACCGACAAAGATTTTTTGACCTAGCCGATCAATTTCATGACAGATGACGGCTGAAAAATCGTAAGATGTACGATCATTCGAATCCCACTAACTGTGCAATAATAACAGCCCAGACTATTTCAACATTCACACGTCTATTGTCCAGGGACTCCACAAACCTGACGAAAATGGAAAAAGAGGCTATTATAATCAGACAAGCTGACAAGGGAGGTGCCATAGTTTTGCTTGACAAGGACTACTATGTGACGGAGATCTTACAGCAACTGGGGGATGCCAATACTTATACTAGACTGTCATATGACCCTACCAATAAGTGTAAACAGAAATTAGACAGTCTGATTTCCATGGGAGGGACGGCCGGGTGGCTATCGGAGAGCACAGGGCAATTAATGGGGACAGATTTTCCCAGAACTCCATTTATATACACTATACCTGAATTTACATAAATCTTTGTCAACTCCCCCAGGATGTCCCATTATCTCGGCTTCCAGGTCACTATTTCAACCAGTAGCCACATTTTTGGATTATTTTTTAAAGCCCGTGGTCGACCAGGTGGGGTCATATATCAAATACACTAAACACTTACTGACTTTGTTAAAGGATGTGAAGGCACCAAGGAATTGTATTCTAGTTACCATGGATGTCTAGTTTGTATACAGTCATTCCACACATTGAAGGCTAAATGTGAAAATGCACTGCAGAGGCACCACCAGGGTGAGCCTACGGTGGATTTTTTGATTGAACTACTTGACATGGTACTATTGCATAACTATTTCATGTTTCAAGATTCTTTTCTTCTGCAAGTGTCAGGCACTGCGATGGGTTCGAATGTCGCCCCTTCACTTGTGAACCTGTACATGGAACAATAGGAGACCGAGTACTTACTACCTATGGGTGGTAACATAATTTTCTATAAACGCTACATTGACTATCTCGTTACTCTGGACTGGCACGACTGACGATCTTATTACCTTCAGTGAGACTTTAAACAGACTTGACTTTCCAATCAAATTGACAATGACTTTTGACCTACAGAAAATCCACTACCTAGATCTGACGATTTATAAAAATAATGAGGGACTAGGCACTACACTATAAAAAACCTACAGACAGAAATAGTATGATTTATGCAAATTCCAACCACCCCCCCACACGTCTCGAGGGGTCCTATACTCACAGTTCCTCAGAGTCATTAGGAACAATACTGATCACACAAATTCTGAACTATAACTCTCAGAGCTAGCTTATCAGTTCCGAAACAGGGGATATTCTGCCAACTTTATTGAAGGTCAATTACAGCGTGCTGAGAATCTCACTCAAAGTGACTTATTACAAGACCAAAGGGTTCAAAAACCACAACCAGAGTTGATCTTTACCACGCAGTGGACCACGGCAAGTGCGCAATTTAAGACCGCCATAACCGATAGATGGGAGATTGTGAATACAGACACTCATCTTCCTTTTTTGGATAAAAAAAAAAAAAAACCCCTGCTTGCGTATTGAAGGGGGGAAAATCTAAGTGATCTCTTCGTTGTTAAAGATGTACTAGCAGAACCAAAAAGTGGACACACCTGGTTGAATAAACCACTGAAAAAGGGTTGCTTGTCATGCAACGGAATGCTACAGGGAACTCACTTCACACACCCTAGAATGGGGCACAAGTACACCATCAACCATAGACTAACGTGCACCACGGACCATGTAGTGTACATGGCATGGTGCCCATGTGGCTTACAATACATAGGGAAGACCACTACCACTTACCGGGTAGGTACCGAGAGGATGAACAATCACCGAAGTGCAATTAGATTGGCCCTGTCCCCGGGCAAAGCAGCCCAACCAGTGCCGAAACATTGGCTCAAACACAGACATACTCTTCCACAGTTTCGCCAAATGTTAATAGATCATATACCGGCACCACGGAGGGGTGGAGATAGAGACCTATTATTAATGCAGAGGGATTCCATGTGATCTTTAAATAGGAAAATCTGGCTCCAAAAGGGTTAAATGAAACCCTTCTGATGTCCCGGGAACCCACATCATAGAGTGGATGCCAGTCTTGCTTTTTTTTGTCCCTTTTTTTCCTTTTTGATGTTTTGCTTTTTGTATTGATCATACTGTCTGGAATAGTGAATATGGCTTTAAGTCACCACTTAAGTAGGGTTATACTGATCATTGGTTATAATAAGGGAAGGCCATTCAGTTCGTTTCTCCCCAGATATTTTATTCTGTCTAGACATAACTTTCAGTCTCCCAACAGGATTGCCCCATGATGGAATTTTAAGGCAAGATAGTATGGTCAGTAATAAATGGGATAGCATAAGTAAGACATCTACAAGCCATATGGAGTGATGCCTTATTCTTTCACATTTTTATTTTATTGATTTTTTTCTATTTTGTTAAATTTTTTTAAAAAAAATGAATTTTTCTATTTTTATTGTTTTCATTTCTTACAGTTTCGACGGTTTCATGTGGTTCCTCTGTTTTTTCTTAATTTCTTCGGCAACAGTTGGCTGTTCTTTTGTGGCCTTTGTTACAAAACATTTACACTGTCAGACATTGAGCAAAATTGCTCCGATACAATTGTATCTATACAAGGGACTTCCAGGATTACAACGATTTCTTTTATCTTTATTTGTGTGGAACTATATCAGGCCAAATAGTGAAAGACATTTTTATACAATATTTCTGTAGCCTTTATTTCAGTGGTTTTTCCCTTCGTCTGCTGGGAGGTCTAGTTCAGCTATATATGATGGCCGGCCCCACACAGGGTCTCAGACTACGTCTGGTGGAACCTGCAATTATGGAAGGTTGGAATATATTAAATCTTGAACACGCTTTGCACTTTATGTATGATTTGTTGGGCTATATGCGCTGAAAGGCTTCAAGTGTTCTGCTGTAATCCGTGAATATCTCTCCATACTGTTAGTGCTTAAAATGTACTTCACTTTACCTACTGCTCTGCAGTGTGTGCGGTTGGATACAGAAGCACCAGTTTTAACCCATAGGAATTGGGGTGAGAGGCAACGCTGCATTGGGGTGAGAGGCAACACTTCATGTCCGCCACTGTGGATGTGACTCGTCAGGGACACCTCCTCTCCCAAGGGGAAAAAATGCATAGAATGGCAAATGTTACAAAACATGTAACCCATTCCTTTAATATAACCATTATGCAGCTCCAAGACGGTAATCTTAACCACACATCCAATACAATTGTAAGGGTTAACATCCCTGAACACCCCAATCAATCGCTTAGTGAGGGTAATACAAGGGAATGTATATGTGCCCCATTTGTTTGTTGCTACCAGGCACCTTGTTTCTGCCAACAACAACAGTACAGAATAGCTTCAAGAACAAGCCCCTAAGCTGTACAGCTATTCAAGGCAGAGGAGATGCAACCTAATTAAGATGTGTTTTACAAGCCTTTTAATATCTTGCTTGTAATACAGAAGATGCCAATGAGACCAGCTGCCACCTGCCAGCCTTTAGGCAAAACCAACAAGCATAACTGTACCCTACCAAGTACTGTGGTAGAACCTAGCCATGCATAATTAGTGGATAGGAGCACCCACTTCAACTCTATCCTGGCGCCAACCTCTGAACTCCCTTAATACTCTGCATTCTGACTGGTCTATCCCATAGATCAAACCCAGAGAGCCCTGTGGTACACGTAAGTCAAATTCTGTTTGTAAACCACCAAGTAGTGACTCTCTGCAGTGCAGAGAAAACCATATTCAGATTAGCATACTGCTAAACTCTGAATCCCTGCAAAACTCAGAGGAAAACAGTTAAGCAGTCTATATAAACATTGGTTATACCAGAGTCCAATCCTTACTGCAGGCCCAGTGACACTATAGTTCAACTGCAACCTATCACCCTATCCATAGGTTAAGCTGCAGTTATAGGCATGATATATCTATCTTGTATATAACAAGGCACAAGAAACATGCAGTTTACAGCTAAACACATCCATACTGTATGGCCTTAGGAAAATTGCAAGGGCCTACAATCCCTGAACTGGTAGCAGCTTATAGCACATACCAACAACAGGACACCATTAACAGTTCATGCTGCAGATTTAGGCATGCTAATATCCCAGATTTAAAACACAGTATGTTATCAAAACATATACATAGCCTGAATATTAACACAATGTAATACATTCAGAAAGGCAGAGTATCAATCATGAATTCTGCCTGCCACAAGAATTAGAGTTACTTGCTTATAGCACACAACCCCTAAAGTCTGGAACCCAAAGAGCATGTCAAGAACAGCATTGTGCAAGATCATAACATTACACATCTTATGAGTATTCCAATACAGGCCGCTGAAATACCTATTGCATATGGTTTCCTAAAACAACAGCCATATAACCCACCTTGGGCTCCTGACCTCCTCTCCCGTATATTGGAGAAAAGACCCTCAGAGGAGGAGGAGTACTTACAATAAAACAACAGAGCACACTACCTAGCCTCTGAAGCTATATGCCAGAAGCTAATGTTTCACCACACCTCTAGCTGGTCACATGATTAAATTCAGCAGAGGTTGCTCAGGTATGCCCCAATTAGCCAGAATGTTAACTACTACAATCTAAGTTGCATAATGACTTATACAGTCAATTTGCCACCAACTAGGCCTATGACCCATTTTAAGCTTGAAGCACATCTGATAGCAAGAAGAAAGGATTCAGGTCATACCCAGTGTAGCGGCAGCAGCAGCCACAACACGACTGGAGCAATTCTTTGGAAGCTCAGGTACTGAGTAGTTAATCAAATATCTACATTCAGGTGAGACTACTCAGGCATGCATCAAATTAGCCAGTTCCCAGATTATTACCTGACTCTGCACTACCATAACATAATGCAGAGTCAGCACTACCCAGAACAGGAGGAATATTCTGGAAGATCAGGCAGTGTAGCTGATCACATGATCTGGTATGCATCTCATTAGCCAGTTCTGAGAGGTTGCCATTTCACTCTGCACTAGTTGCTATAACCTTTTCCATAGCAACAACAGGATTCAGTGCTTTCAAGTACACACTTGTTAAAGGGCTCTTATAACCCCAACCTGTTGTATCAATAATGCACATTGCAGTTATTCTGCCTTTGGCCGTATCCTTTCCGATTATACAATACAGATATAGGATTCAGTGCATTACCCAGTGTAGAGGTAGGAGCCATAACACAGGACTGGAGATATTCTCTGGAAATCCCTGAGTTTGGCTGACCACATAACATTCAGGTATATTCAGGTATGCATGAAAACAGCCAATTGTAATAGGATTGAGCAACTTACCTCTCAGTAATACACCATACCAGCCCAAAGTTTCGATACAGTGGAGTGGGGAGTGGTTTTTTTTGTCAAGGGCCCCCACACACGTACGCCTCCATGAGTGGAATCAAGCGGAATGCAGCGGAGTGCAGACAAAAAAAATACCCGCGTGCAAGGGCCCTAATACACAACCTTAGGAAAGACTTTGTGAGGGAGGCAGTTAGCTCAGAATTCTGACTCCATTTAAGGGAACCAAACACAAACAAAATGGAGACTGTCAGACTCAGGCCACTAACTAAATACAGAGTACTACTAACCTTCCACCTCCCTCGCCCATCCGCAAAAATACAGGGGTGCAGGGTCATTCACCATTGCCACTGGACGCTTTTAGGCAGGCCAGGAGGGCACACGGATGGGGGAACAGGCACTTGCCGCTGGATGCCATACAGACAGCCAGGAAGGCACATGGGATCAAGCAAACTGTTACAACTTTGTCCTACCTTTTCCAGCTGAACAGCGCTGAAGGTCCCAAATATGAGGTAATGTGCAGGGGAAAAGATCTCATGGATCAAAAAACCCCAGTCCCTAGGTGCCATTTCTGGTCACCTAAAGCTTTACCAAGGTTAAAAAGCAAAAATATTGCTTTCAATGGAGCAAGGAAAAAAAGATGCGATAGAGGGGGTGGCTTTTAAAGCTTTGGGGAGGGTCCTTCTGATGGGGCATGGGGGCGGAGATATCCCGGTGAGTTCTGATATGGAGTATGTCCAGGGAAAAAGGGTTGCTTACATCTTAAATGTACTAATCTATGAAGACATTGCTGGTTGTGTTAAGCTTGAAAATGCCAGCTAGAAGCTGACAACTTGACTTTTCCTCCTCATAATTTTTCACCTTTAATATTTATTTTAAGGTGACAGTATAGCCCTTTGCAATGGACAGCGCCTGAGCTTGTTGCCCTTTTTTAAAATGGGAAAATATCTATAGTTTGTTATTCTGTGCTGTAAACAGGGCAACATTTGGAAATGAAACCAAAACCACATTCTGCTTCCTGATCCCAAAGAGAAATTCCAAACAAAGCAGCCACAGTCAGTTATTTGTTTAGATAAAGAGCAGCTCATTATACAAAGGCGTCCCAGCTACTACTGCTGTGATGGACTACTGGTATTGATCTCTTTGGGATTAGTAAATAGACTGCGGCTTTAGGTTTATTGCTAATTTCAATGGAAATATTACAGTATGTTAACAACAGGTATTCCAAAACCAATTGTCTATTTTCTATTTGACAAATATATAGTGACAAACAAGCCTGGGAATGATCGGCTGCGGCACAAAGGTGACAACACAGTATAAAAACATAAACAAATGCCTTAAAGTGTAAGTGTACGTGTTGAACCCTGCTCAAGCTCGCCCGCTTGCCACTCACCTAGCTGTTTCACCTTCTACATATAAGATCTCATACCTGGAGAATACAAGCTCTCGGCGTCACCTGTAGCCAAAGTCACGTGTTGCTAAGTGACGTCAACTTCCGCCAATTTTTTTTTTAAAAAAAATAGAAAGGCCCCCTCTCATTTTGGGGTTTAATCGAAAAATCATACCACAAAATAGGTGCATCTTATGACTGTTTGTAAAGTTTAAGATAATCGTGCGTTTAAAATATAATACAAGCCGCTTTTGTAGTGGAAAGAGTTATAGTCTGTGTGTTCATCCGATTTATATACATCCTTATTTAATAGCTAATGCTATATCGGTTAAGAGTGATATCCAATACTTTTTTTTAAAAACTACTACATATTTTCTTCATTTTGGAAACTATGCCGCCGGGAAAAGTTTTTTTTTTTCATTGTCCAGAAACAAGCATGGCGGAATTCTTCCATACCACCAAGTTGGACGCTCTGCACCGCGCATAGCTTTCTCTATGGTAGGTCGGCGGTTCCGGCTACGCTGTTTCCCCACGTGTGCTGTACCGGGGATACACGGAGGAAGGTGGAATCACATAGGGGAACATCATGGTGTCCCAGTGTCAGATTCGCGTGGTTCGTTCCGGGGGAAGTAAACTTGATTACAGACGGGCTGTGTTTTCTGCAGATGGCAAGTAAGTTGAAAGATGGCAAGTTATTTACTCCACCGTCTGAGTTAATATTCTGTCATGCATGTGTTGCTCACCTTTAGGTGTGAACAGAGTCCAGGAAAGCGCTTGAGCCGAGTTTAACAGCACTTTTCATGCGACTTAATTATTATAATTAAAAAAATCTAAGAGCATAGACTGGAAAACCTGTTTGTTTAGGTTAAACCTTGTGTTGAGAGAGAGCATCGGTTACATTGAACTAAAACACAGGATTGGGCTTTGCTAAGTGGAAGGAATGAAGGGGCAGTGTAGTGAAACTACAGCTCACTTAAATAAAACTGACATCAGAAGGTTCTTGTAGCAAACAAAACAGAACTGGCTCATGAGCTCCAAAGAGGCAATGAAAATGTAAATGGTAACTATCAGGACAGTCCTAAAACAGAGACAGCTAGGGAAGTTTATTGGTCACCATCTAGGTTGTCGGTGCCTCATGTGCTTTGGATCCCGTACAGTAGAAATGGATCACAGAGAATAATCGAAGCCTGGTTCCCTACATGGTACTGCGTTCTATTCATTGAGTGTAGGGGAGCGCTACTCCCTCCTGTTATCAATCATTTTTGGAGCACAGGCTGCTGTTTCTAACTAACACTTATCCGTCTCGGTTTCCTAGAGTGTTATTACATGAAATAAACTGTCACTGACTAAAGCCTCGTTCAGGGGGCTTCACTTCATTAAAGGGGTTGTACCTTATGGCAGAACAGATTAACTAGGGCAGGGGTCAGCAACCTTTACTATCAAAAGAGCCATTTTGCCCCTCTCCCACTAAAGAAAAATAGTCTGGAGCCGCAAAACATAACACAGCTTATAAACTTTTTAAACCTTTTTCTAATTTTAACTGTTACAACAACAGAATACAACAAACAGAAGTGCAGTGTGTATATGCAGGGCTACTTTGAAATAAATTAAACACTGAATAGCCCTATTAAATGCTAGTGTTATCATCTGTTTAATGTGACTTCTGTTTCTGAAGCTCCATGCTGATCTCTCTCTTGTCTTGAGTGCGTGACCGCGGTAAGGACCATGATGAATCATCTTGCTGTGGCTCTGTCTTGCCTGTCAGTCCTGGGACGTCTATACAGCCCTCGCACCTGCTGGCAGCTTCTTGAGTATGCTTACCGCGGTCGCACACTCAAGAAGCCACCAGCAGGTGTGAGGGCTGTAAATACGACCTGACAGGCAAAGCCGCAAGACTGAGCCGCAGCAAGCAGGATGAAGAGCCGCATGAGGCTCTAGAGCCGCAGGTTCCCTACCCCTGAACTAGGGCCTTGTTGATTCCAGGCTCAATGGAGATTTCACCTGGTTCAACACGCCAAAGAGAAATAACCACCCCTTACCAAACACTATATTAAAGTGTGGCAGAAATTAGTCATAAGCTCATGGACTAATGATACAAATGTGTAAATTAGTAAATGGTTGCATGGGCTTCCACCCAATTACTAGGAAATAAAGCAGGGTAGGGATTTAAAGCCATAGGGTGGGTACTGAACAAGATCCCTGCAATACTTACCATAACACCTGACCTATGTCTTATTGTTCTGCATAAACCAACCAATCTATTAATCAGGTCTGAAATCAGTGCTGCCTTGTATTCCTGCATTAAAAATAGAAGCAGTAGAGTGATAGAGGGTGCTCCTCAACTTTCCCTATCTCACTGGTTCAAATGAGAAGCATAGAGCCTGAAACATAGGAGTGGCCAGCACACATGCATCTGGGTAAAATGACAAACATGGAGATTGGAGTTTTAGGAATATTTTGTTACAAAAAGAAAACATGGCTAGTTAGGCACAGAAAGGGAACACCGGTAACAAGGTTCCATGGAACCTCCTTTCTTGTAATTAAAATGCATGCGCTTGTGTCTGAAGAACCGACTAGTAAATAAAGCATTAGAGAGTTCATTATCTATTATATAGTTTGTTTTTATACATAGTAAACAACAACCACAAAATTAAACTTAAGGTCTCTAAATACACAAGGGTGTATGCTGAGTGTGTACACTCAAGAGGTTATTTATAAATGTATGATGTTGCTATAGCAGAGTTTCAGTTGTTTGCTATTCTCTGAATTGCTTTCTATAGCTGTTGAAACAATGTAGGCAGAAGCCATCCAATTAACTGACCTGTGAAGAAGCCTGCAAAGCATTGTGGTTAGTGGCAGTCACAACCAGCAATGCAATAAAGGGCAGATCTTCTGCTTACTTTAATTACAATTACATTTATAAGCAACATTATTAAAACACTATATATTAAAATGCTGTTTAGAATTAAATTTCTTTCATCCATCCCCTTTGATATTTTGCAACTGTTTTTCTGTTGAATGTTGTTTTCTTTCTTTCTTCTCACAGGTACCTCATGTGTGTTTCTGGTGACTTTATTAAAGTTTATAGTACAGCAACTGAAGAATGCATACATGCTTTGCAGGGTCACCATAATCTGGTCACTGGCATTGAACTTAATCCAAAGAACCACCTCCAGGTAGGCTTACAAAATACTCTACTGGTGTAAAAGAACTCTGAAAAGATGCACATTTTGAATTAACAATTATATGGTGATAAAGATACAGCCACCAAACATAAAAGTTAGACTTTGGCCATATAATACATGAAGACCTATGAGTGTCCCTTTCAATTGACCTTAAAGGAACAGTAATGTCAAAAAATAAGTGTTTTAAAGTAATGAAAATATAATGCAGTGTTGCCCTGCACTGGTAAAACTGCTGTTTGTATCAGAAATTGGTGTTACCGTTCCTTTAATGGCATGTTGTGCCTGTTCAATATCATATATATTCTGATAAGGCCTCACACAAAATACACATGTATTCACTCCTATGGTATTTTTGTATTTTTAGTGTATTTGTAAATGGGTGAAAGAGTTCCCCATCTGAGAAATTTGCTTTTAAAAATACCATAGGAATAAATCGAAGGTGAGTTTTTTTGTGGGGAGCTCTAATGTCCTCAGAAGCTAGACCCTTGACATAAACAAATATTGGCAAACTAACCTGGAGCTTAAATCACTCCTTCAGAATATGCATAGCTGGTACATATCAAAAAGGAATACACATACATATATTACAATTTTGCCAGATGGAAGAAAATGTAATCTAAGCATTCTGGGATTTAATAACATCTGTAAATTATTCTTGGCCCTTCATATTTTGTGAGAAGTTTGCCCCATGGTGCATGTGCCGTTCAAACTGCTAGAAGAGAAAATGGGTTTAATTTAAAAAAAAAAAAAAAATCTATTTTATAGATGCTACTCCTTTAAACTGCTCCACTGTAGCGCGTAGATGTTATGAAAGCTACTTTGTAGTCTGCAGTGCATAGAAATTCATCGGCGCACAGTAATCAAGTTAGCAGGGCAAGCCCTTGCAATTTTATAAATTGCAAGGGCTTGCCCTGCTAACTTGATTACTGTGCGCCGATGAATTTCTACGTACCTTGGCTTAGGGGTTGCCGATTCCTCTATCACTGGGCACCTGGACACGCTGTTTTGGTCTTTTGAGGTGTGCGGTTTCTCCAATTCCGCTTGACTCTGCAGTGCATAGCAGCAGAAATCCTGTTTTGTTCTAGATGGAACAATTTTAGCAGACCAAGGATGATTATTTAGTATTCCATCACATCACTAACCAACTTTATTTTCACACATGATTAGAAACCTGTCTGTCTATGCAGCAGTTCTATTCAATATATGGTGTATTTTTGTTTACAATATCTGCTGACAAATCATTTTTACATGGTGTTTTTCAGCTTTATTCCTGTTCATTGGATGGCACTATTAAACTTTGGGATTTCATTGATGGCATTTTAATAAAGGTACTGTAAGATATGTCTGTCTTCCAGCTGATGTTGAGTTGACTGCTGTAACCACTGGTACACCCCAACACAATATGCAAATATTTTAAGCACCTACACCACTATTGCAACCATTGGCAATATATCTTCCTTCCACCTGCCTAGACCCTCTTGTTTGGGGATGTTTCCCAGTAGTAAGCTGCCCCAAGAGAGCGATAATTATAACTCATTCCCTTTTTCCCCATCAGTCCCTGTCATTCACATCCAGGCCAGTAAAAAAGAGAGGGCTTGTGATGGCTGCCATGCCAAAGAAGAAAGAAATCTGAGTCATTGCCCTGTAATTGTGAACATCCAGAATCTGGGTTATAGGAGACATACTAATAAACACATTCTCAGTTTAGCAGAACACAATGGCATTTGCTGATTATTTTACAACGATAAGCTGAAGATTGCCTTTTTCTACATAATAAGCAATTCATCTACTATCTCATTCTGCACTTGATACAAATTATTCATTTTCTTTTCTTTTTAAATTACAGACTTTTTTAGTAGGATTCAAATTTATTTCATTATATGCTTCTGCTACGGATGAATTGGTTTTTGCTGTGACTTTCAAAGATAACTCCAGAGGTAGGTTACATATTTTACAAGCTATATTTGTTGTTCTTGAAGTTTTTCTTCCCTTGTTATCATGCAATCACAACGTCTCTTTTCAACATTAGTTGACTTTTCAGAGTGATTTTACTGACAGTTCGTGTAGGGTTTTCTGGATGAAATTAATGAACACAGATCTAAAGTTCTAATGGCTCGATGGTAACTGGTTACAAACTTGTCCAGGGTGGTTCTTTCACACCCAGTGTGCTAATTGTTGCTCAGCGCACACTATGTTGTGACTGCACTGGAGGATAGCACAGACAACCCCAGCCTTAGGGCAAGGGCACATGGAGCAGGTCAAAATGCATGCTGAAGAAAGTGGATGATTTACCCAGTGATTTACCCCTAGTGCTATAAAGACTTCAGAGATGTACACTGTGAATTAAGTGCATTGCAGGGTCATTAATCATTCGGGCCAATTGCAAAGCAGCAGAGTAAAACTTAAATGATTTAAAAAGAATGGATGTTAAAAAGGCAATAAAAAATCACTTACCTTTGCACCCATGGTGTACAAATTGCACTTTTTTAATGATATGCCCTTTTTTTTTTTTTTTTTACACACAGTAACGGCTTTTTTTGCCAGACTTTCAGTGGTGTTGTGTTCAGTCATACTTGACACCATTGTGGCCATTGTGTCAAAATTGATGCAGTTGCTCTTTAAAGTCAGTCGAAAGCTACAACATATTTCTATTTATTCTGCAGCCAAGTCACAGCTGGTTTCTGTGAAACTACCCAAGTCAACAAGCCAAGAATGTGAGGCTAAGGAAATCTCTGTGATATTTGACGATGTCAGCCATTTTCCCAAATGCACAGCAGTAGGAAGACAAGTGAGTGTACTTTATTGAAGAAAGTTTATACTCTCCCAAGATTATATTATCTTCTAGACAAATTTCATATGGGGAATCATAAAGGCAAATATTTAGTCAAGTCACCGCAACAAATAACCGTTAAAGAACCAATTTGTTGTATATAATATGACCCCTTGGGCCATCAATATGATCATAATAGGCCCTATGCAGGCCTATCACTTGATTCTTTTCATACTGTATGATAATCTTATTTGGAAGACATATGAGTGCAAACAAACACACTTTTCTAAGCAATGTCTTTTTTCATGCAGTGTCTATATGTTGCCTCAGTCAAAGGAGTACATCTCTCCATCTACTACTTCAAAACAAAAAAGATTTATCGGTGAGTTATATATGTGTACATATACATTTGCGTTCCATTTTTAAAAAGACATTTCTGGGAAGATATATATATATATACACCTCTGCCCTCTGTTTTCCAGGTTGTCTTTAAAGGCCACATCCAAGAAGGGAGCTAATAATATTTTTACTGTTGTGGCTTGTCATCCGACAGAGGACTGTATAGCAACTGGTCACATGGATGGCAGAATACGACTCTGGTAGGTATTGGTGCAAAAATCTTCAGAAACCTCGTAATATGAGTAGGTATCTACATTTAAAGATTGAGTGGATCGATATTTATCTGCTGCCAGATAAATCTCCCAGTATTTTGATCATCTCCCAGTATTTTAAAATTGGACATTTTATGGCATCATACCGTGTATATACGCGTAAAAATTTTATCGGGCGCCTTTGAAGTCACCCAAACATAGCACACTTAGCGCTGAATCTACAGGTTGAATTCTATTGGTTCTCTATCACATCTGTATCAAAAACAATGATCTTTCCTGCGACCAGTAGTCACAGAAAGGATCGTAATTGTCACGTATATGGCCACCTTTAGTCCTGCAAATGTAGCCTATATGTGAGCCTTTCTTCTCCACTGTGCACCCCTATTTCTTTTGTTCACAGAAGAGTTACATGCCTGCCACTCCCCCCAAATTTGCACCCTAAGCACGTGCCTCTTCTGCTTCCTGTAGATCTGCCCCTGAATCCTACTAAAGCTTTCAGTGGAGTACAGAATAGTAATTTGCAATGTTATCATTACAATGTAAACAGCTTGGCTTCAGTTGATTTAATGCTAATCCATAATTATTTTTTTTTCTGACTAGGAGAAATTTCAACCATAAACAAGAATATACCTATTCTTCTCTGCACTGGCACCATGATTCTGTTATGGATTTGGCTTTTTCTGCTCAAGGTCTCCTTTTTTTTTTCTGTATTCATTAAAAATGAGCGTTCACTAGTTTAACTTAATTCCTGTGGTCATATATGTATTAAAGGGCATCTAATGTGTCTGCAATATTTTTAGTTGTGTTGTAATCTTTGGAGCATAGGGCTGCTGTATTGTTTTCACAGGCAGCAATTTCATACAGATTAAGTCACTGCTGTCCAACTCTCACCAAACTTACCTTAATATTGACCAAAAAAAAGCAATTTCATACAGATTAACTAGAGGAATATCTGATATTTAATCTCCACAGGCTGGTAAACTGCTTTAGTATTAAAATAAAAAATAATTTCACTTTTAATTGCATTTAAAGCCACTAACCATGAGGAGTAACTATACTCACAGCCATGTATTTTTGTCTTTAGTTAGTCTTCAGTTATTACAACTTAACATACTTTTTTCATATATGTATGAGATGGAGCTGATGCATTCCCTGAAGATTCCTAAATAATGATTCCACGAATGTTAGAACGTCTGTTCTTTTCAGATCTGTAGCCCACTATATATTTTATATTGTATTTGAAAAAATTTCTGATGGCATTTGGCCATCTAGAACATATCTAGAACTTTTTTCCAGGGATATATGACGATTGTTTCATCTAAAACACTAAAGGGAAAGGCTGCTAGTGGATCATTTTTTTTGATCAGTGATTTTTTCCGAGGAAGCTGTCGGCTTTCATAATTGTGTTTGCCAGTAGGCAACTGCATTTTAATGTGTTTGTAATTTATTACTGTTACTGTGGTACGAGTACATGGTTATAGTTTTCTGTGTCCCCTGATGTAGGCACTAAACTTTTAAGTGGGGGTGTTGAATCGGTGCTCGTGCAGTGGCCTTATGGCTCAGAAGAGAAGAAGGAATTCCTGCCACGTTTAGGAGCTGCTATTGAACACATTGCTGTTTCTCCCCATGGAACATTTTACTGCACATCTCATACAGATAACAGTAAGATCAGACTAATTGCTCTTCTCTACCCTAATTTCTTTAAAGGGAAACGATTATAATTACCTTTTTTGAACAATTCTGTTAATTTCATTACATTTAATACCACAGTCTTATTTTATGTCACACCGCAGTTTCAAACTTTATAAAATATTCAAGCATGGTCCGCTTTAGTCATCTGTGTGTGAAATTCCTGTAGGTTATTGCGTTTACACTTTGGTTTTAAACAATGTGATTTGATTATTGTTTAAATTGTAAGTTCTAGACAATTTTATCAAAAATTAAAAATGAATAATTAAAGTTTTATGTTCCATATGCAGAAATCTCAATCATTGATACCAGTTTAAAGGTTTCAGGCATAATCCAGGGCTTACTTAAAGGTATGTTCATCATGAATTTTTTTTTTTTTTTTTATACATGTAAAGTTTTAAAGGACAAGAAAGCCTATTTTTACTAGGCTGTGCCAAAAGATTATCCCCCCCCTCCCATTGAAATAAATTAGTCAATTGTTTCTCAGACCTGTGCACTTTTTTGTAAAGCTGGCCATGAGTGTCATGGTCCCATTTTACTTAACATGCCAGGTATCTGTGGTTTGGGCTTGTGTATGCACGCTATAGTAAAATGTTCAGATTTCTCTCTACTTTACATGCACATGTTTTTGTGGACACCTGGTCAATGGTGCGAAAATATCCGTTCACTGCCATAAAGACTTCAAAGGAAGGCGGAATGTTTGCTGTGCTTACCATTAGAAATTTTTTCACCTGTACTCCTTGAGTGTACTTTTTCTTGTGTTCATACAAAGTATGATAGTATGACATAATTGTCGCATTCAAACAAACAGTTGTCTGCAGAGATGGCATGTTCATTAATCAAGTGCACCAAAATTCTCTGGAGCAGCAAATATAATCCTAGCTTTAATTTTGTAACTATAAAGAATTTTTGCTTGGGTTCTTTGGGTAACTTCAGTGGTGCCGATTACCTACTATGTTAGTAAATTATTTTCAAGTGTTTTCAAATGAAAATGCAACCAACATCATGATATTCATTTTAACTGTTTGTGACTTTAGGAACTGTGGTAAGGACTGGCCTAATTGTAGATCCGAGAAGCAATGCTTTGGTCCTCAATGGCAAACCAGGTCATCTCCAGTTTTATTCCTTGCATAATGACAGGCACCTCTACAATGTAAGTTATTGGCCAACTGACTGCAGCAAAATATGACATTTATATATAATTAAAAATGTGATTCTCCCCTGTGATTTATATTTTTAATTTTTTTTTACTCTCTGCTTGAAAAAAGCAAATATCTTGTTACGTATAAATTATTTATTCAGGTTACTGGTTGTGTACTGTTTTGTACAGTGAAAAGGGATGTTTTGTTGGAGGGATTGGGTCGTGAGCATAATAGTACCATTGATAAAAGAAATGGTTGTTGCTTTTTCTAGTTCTTCTTTAAGAAAATAAAATTATTGGTGTCTATAGGGGGTACCAGAAAGAAACTGAAATGAGGGAGGTTAAGTGTTGGATTAAAAGCAGCAAAATGGGTGGGGGGGGAGAGGAATACAAGCACAACACCATTGCCAGTGGAGTGTTAGGTGTGGAAGAAGGAGAGATCGCCATGAGAGAGTGGCCTCAACTGCATTGTTCTTCGATAGAGCCAGGTATCCATTTAGACCACACAGAGGTAGCAGTATTGTTTATACAGGTGCACAGAGATAGCTTTGTCCATAGCAGAGCTGGCAGTACAAGTGCCTGACACTTTAAGCTACATGTTTCAAACTCAAGCCAGGACCGGCCCACGAAGGGGTTATCTTTGGCCCGCATGATAATTTATAATTATTATTAGATCTGGCCCATCAGTATATTGCCTCACAGTGTAAGCTGCTGATACACAAGCCGCTTGTAACAAGCTGAACAGGGAGTCCACACTATTAGAACTGCAAATCCCACAATGCACTGCTAGTGCGACATAACGTCAATCAAAGGCGCGGCTGTCCCTTTTCCACAACTTGTGTATCAGCAGCTTACCTGTGGAGCTAGCGTTACACCTCTCCCTGAAAGCTCCGAACCTGACCCCAGACATAGATGAACTTGTATCCAAGATGAGATACCTAGGGGGTCATTTACTAAACTCCGAATGCAAAAATCACAAAACATTTGTGATTTTTTTTTTTTTCATAAAATCTGACTTTTAAAAAAAAAAAAAAAAAAAACGCAAATTTTTTGGAATTTATTAAACCCTGATGATGGAAAAGTCAGAATCTGGCACTTCCCCCGGAGTTTGTGGGTGTAAACTACAAAAAAATTGTGAAAATCGGATGAAAAAGTCAGAACAATTCATGAAAATGAATGTGTATTTGCGTTTGACATACCTGCTTTAAGCTATAACTGGTACATTTAGACATCAGAACAAGTGATTTATAAGAATGAAGTAGTATGCATAATGGTATTACTGCAATGTAGATTAACTTCAGTGGCTGATCTTCTACTGCTCTTTAAACCAGGCATCAGCGCCTAAGTGTATGCACCAGTACTATATAATCCACCACACAAAGCAGGATTGAGTCATTGTAGGCTTTCAAACTGTGTAGTTATGTGAAATGAATTATTAAACGTTTCAGTTTTATTGCAAATTAAGTCACTGTCAAGCAAAGAATGGCTGCTTGAACATATCATTTGGTGGACTGCTGCAGACACTGATCCACTCAGCTTGAACAAAAGCAGCCTTAAAGGGATAGTTCACCTTTAAATTAACGTTTAATATGAAGTAGACGGTAGTATTCCAACAATATTTTGTTCAGCTTTAGAATTATATATATTTTTGTTTGGACGTTACGTTATGGTTCAGTTTATTGAATCAACCAAGCAGTGGTTTCAGATGATTTGTAGATAGCATGAATAGAAAGATAAGCAATTAAAAGTAAACAATAAAATTGTAGTCTTATAATATTTTTGGCCACTATCCGTAACACCCCTTTCATTAGAGTATGACAAGTAGTCCTTTGTGAAAGTGTATATGTATCTACTGTATTCTGCCATATTTATAATGTTGGTTCCTTATCCTGGCCCCCTTTAAAGGGGTACTCCGGCTTCCAAACATGCCTTGGGCATAGAGGCAGGCAGATAATTACTTTCACTTTCCATTCAGCACTTCCTAGATGTTACTGCTCTCCACACATTCCCCTGTTCACCATTTAATTGTGTAGCCAGGGCATGGGGATGGACATTGGGTCCCCCATTCTGGTGCACAAACAAGATTCTGAGATGATCCAAGGCTTGTCTTAATAAGTGTCCAAAAATGGCTCCTGCCTGCTTGCGTTAATTATGAATTCCCAGACTGAAGGAAACAAAATTCAAATAATTGATATAGTGTTAGTTAAGTTCATTTTGCTTGACTAATGTGATAAAATAGGATTTTGTACAATTGTTTTGGGTGACTGGTCCCCTTTAGCATTCCTTCTCTTTCTGCATCATTTGAAATGCTGGCAGGGAAGGAGGGACTAAAACACTAATGTTACAAATTGTAACAACTTCTCCACAGCTTACAGGCAACATGCAGAAACTACATCACCCAAAATGCATTGCACTATGATGTTCCGTTCCTAATTGAAATCACGTGTGTGGGGAATTGTGGGGTTTGGAGGATGCAGGTTGAGGACAGATGGCTGTAGATACAAAGTAACAGAAGTCAGACAGATCAGCAAAGTAGTCAGACAGATCAGCAGGAGAGTAGGGGGCTAGGCTTAGGGAACTGAAAGAAACCATTAAAAATCATGAAAATTCTGCATATTTCTTAAATGATGTATATTGCAAAGTTGCTTGAAATGGTGTTTACTTTTCAAAAAGCTTGTTTTGTTTTTGTAGAGTTCCCCTTTAAGTTTTGAGCTTGACATGTCCCCCCCTACCACATTCATTTCAAATGATGTTTTCAACATCTTTCGAATAAATCAATTGTAAAGATATTCTTTTTTATTTTGGTCTTTGTCTCCAGCTTGACATAGTGCAACAAGAGTTCATCCATCAGGCAGGGCTGCAGTACATGGATTTGGTAAAAGCTGCATTCAGCAGCACAGGAAGATGGTTAGCAACAGTGGAAGAGTTACAAGGGGGAGAAGACTCAGTAGACCTTGAGATTCAGATGAAACTCTGGGAGTACCAGGACAAGTCCCAGAGGTAACTACTTGTTTTGTTTGTTTTTAGATGCATCTGAGACCTGGTAGGGGCAATCTCTTAGGCAATCACAGTACTGAGGAGTCCTGAACATGGGACTGAATTTTTATCAAGGGATTCCTGTGGAAAGGGATACAGTGTCTAAAAACATAGATGTGTCAAAGGAAGGCTGTGGATTTTGAATATTTAAATATATAAGGACTGAGAAAATAGAGCCGCATGGTCGCTGACATCCTTGGATAAGGGAAGTGCATGGCATTTGGAACCCTTAGTTCAAGGATTATTCAGCCTGCCTATTTAATTTGTCTAGGCATTCTTGCTAGCTCCCTCCTTATACGAGATTGATGGGTGGAAGAAGAGTAGCTGAAGATTCCTGAACTTGAGGAGGGACATTCCTTAGAACAGGCAGTTCATATTGGTTACTTGTAGGCTAGGAGAAGAATTAGCGGCAGGTTGTTAAGCTGAAATGGATTTAGTAAAGCAAAAACACCCTCCGTCACTGTGGAGGTAGTCTATGTACCTGGTACGATCCTTTCAGGAATGCTTATTCTTATATTTTGTAAGAACATACTTATTAATTTATTATTGCTTACCTAGATTTTGCTTTTGTTTTTTAAAAGTTTTGTCCTGAACACCATAATTAGCAGACCACATGAAGATCATATCACATCTTTATGCTTTCGGGATGAGGGCAGTTCAGAGAAAGAGGCTCCAACATTAGTAACAACTGGGAAAGATGCCCTATTTAAAGTCTGGATACTGAATAATAACTATGACATATACAGTAAGTTATCACCTATAAGATTACAACTTTATCAAAATGGTCTAAATCCTCACCTCCACCACCACGCTCATTCTTCCTCTCTTCTGTTCAGACATGCTTTCCAAACTTCCTCTCTTTCCTACAAGGCCACTAGAACTCATTGAAACTGCCTTAGTGGTGTATTTTTATAGCCGAGACCTTGGCAAGTAACTCTCTTGGTTCTTTTTTATATTGTGGCAAACCAACACTAAACCTTGGCTATAGTGAGTGCAAAGTGGCAGAGCAACATCCCACTCATGGATGAGGAAATGTGGACTGATGCCCTTGAGCAAGTTCCTAAAATTTAATATTTCAACTAGAGATCAATGATCTATGCCCTAAATGTAACACAAAGGTGGGTTCAGCTGAATCATGAATTCCATGCATGACTGAGTATAATGTCTTCGGGCAGGGACCTCATTCTGTGTATTGAAATTTTGCGTTCGTTCGCACTGTTTATAATAAATTGTGCTGCTGTTTGTCTTGTAGAGCACTGTTGGTACTATATAATACTATACAATAAAAATTAGGTATTCACTGAATCCAGGATTCAGTTCGGGATTCTGCCTTTTTCAGCAGGATTCGGCCGAATCCTTCTGCCTGGCCGAACCAAATCCTGATTTGCATATGCAAATTAGGGGCAGGGAGGGAAATCGTGTGACATTTTGTCACAAAACAAGGAAGTAAAAGTGTTCCCCTTCCCACCCCTAATTGCATATGCAAATTAGAATTTGGTTCGGTATTCGGCCGAATCTTTTGCAAAGGATTCAGGGATTTGGCCGAATCCAAAATAGTGGATTCAGTTCATCTCTAATAAAAAATACAGTGTATAAAAATGCTGTCTGTTTAGTTGCAAAATTCCATGGCAGCCATTCCTGAATGACAGTGAAATCTAAGTTTATTTTTTTTTTTTTTTTTAAGTCCTCCGACTTTGTTTTCCTGTATTTTACCTTGTTTTTTTGGTCCCACCAATTTGCAAATGGATGCCTTTTCCTGGTTTTACTTGCTTTTCCCAGATATTAAATAAAACATGTTTTAATGTCCCCAAAAATGGCTCAATGCCTATTATTATTGGTGAAGTAAAGAGGTTTAAAATACTATCCAGATGCATATTTTGCCATGGTTGTGTCTGTATATAGTCAATTCCAATTAGTCTGGAGTCATGCGCAAATCATTGCTTTCGGATGTGCATGTGACTGTCAGAGAGGTCTTGCACATTATGCCCTTATAAGGTTACATTTATGCTGCGCTGATTAACCCTTGTTATTAACAAAGTAAATATTGCATTTCAAAGTAGACTCCTCTGATTATATTATTTAAGTACTTGAAGAATAATCTTTGTGGCTGGCTTCACTAAAACAAGAAGGAGGTGCTTCAGCCTGTATTCTAGTTAGGCATAAGATTTTGGGAAAATGCCTACAGATAAATGCACCTGGCAGCCCAGTTTGAGCGTCAGTTAAGTTGATGTTTGGGTTGAGAACTTTTTCCTGCCCTATATATTACTGGAACTATGGCTGAATGATTTATTCACCCATATTTTCCTGTTGTTTGCTAAGGGGCCCTGACCCAAAGTTGGCTTCCAGGAGGTTTAAGTGAAAGTGTGTCAACCACTGGCTTAGAGGAAACATTGTTCATACCTAGCTATGAAAAAACTAACCACATTTTTATTTTATTTGTACAGAGCAAAGTAGCAGCTGGTGCTGTGATTTTGTTGGCAGCTACCACAAAAACCAAGCCACAAATTGCTGTTTTTCGGAGGATGGTTCTCTATTGGCAGTTAGCTTTGATGAGATCATCACTGTTTGGGAGTCTAACACATGGGATCTCAAACAAACATTCTGCCAGCCACCTGGAAAAATAAGGTAGGCAACTGTCTCTTATCCTGTTTAAAACGAATGCAGACACCACAAGACACAATAACTATGTCCATGTACCCGTTTTTCTAGAAACTAGGGCAAAGAAACTCATGGGCTAATGTCACAGTGTAGCTTAGGGCTTTTCCTTCGGCTAAAAATGTCATTTAAACATCTGAAATTGACCCTCCCTCTGCAGCCTATACAAAAAAGGCTGTAATATTTATGTTATAATAGGGTTGATGTTCGTTACGATCCCTGAATTTAAGTAAGGGGTAAAAGTCCCAGAAGCGTTGTGTGTGTCATAAGTCTTCTAAATGGATTTCTAAGTAAAAAAAAAAAAAGTTATTTCTTATTTATTGTGCATTTTATATATGGCCAGTGTGTGAGAAAAGGCAAGTGACCTGTTTCCCCAGTTGCAGTAACCCATAGCAACCAATAAAATGTTTATTTTAAACAGGTGAGCAGTAAATGCTGATGGGTGCCAACACCTGGGCACACTGCCTTTTATTACTCTGCCTGTTAACAGTTTTGCGGTAGGTCAGAAACGCTGTAAGCCAATATTTCTAGCCTGATGCTGCTACTGCAAATCCCATAATTCATTACAGACAACTGAAAATTTTGGGAAGGCATATTTAGTTACCCCTGAAATTGCCCCTAAGGGTTTGCTCACGTATTTGTGCAGAGTAAGCGCAGCGGAGCTCGTGGGCGCCATCTTCTGGATCTCTGGTCTTCTTCGGGTCCTCTTCCTTCTTTTCGACAATTACCGGCTCTTTTGGAGCATTTGAAGTTGCTATGAACCAGGACTGCTCCAACTGAGCATGCGCCAATACGGCGCTCACTTACAGAAGAAATGAGTTCCGGAAGATGCTGCCCATGAGCTCCACTGCGCTTACTCTGCACTGATACGCGAACCAACTCTTGGGGGCTATTTCAGGGATAACTAACTATGTGGGTGAAGCAGGGAGGGGGCCTACCTAGGAAAGTAGGTAGGGGATTTTCTTATTGGAGGGCTTTAGTTAGCCTTTAATGTCCTACAGCATCAAAATACATATATGGGATCCGGATCAGTTTTAAATCTGAACAATTTCGAGTTGGCAACCAGGGTTAAAAAAGCAATAACAAATAAAACCTAGAGAGTATGTGTTTTTTTTTTTTTGTTTTGTTTTTTGGTTTTTTTTGGAGTTACTGTATGTTTTATGAAGGCAAACTGTGCTTTTATTAAGTAAAATTGTAAAACTTGTAAAGCAACAATCCCATCAAACAACCAACATGTATAAAGGCTGTGATTGCACAATTGCCTATTTTAGCTGCTATACTAGTGTTATATGTCCGTTATGTGTTGTTCATTGTTGGATGAAGACTGTAATTTCTTTTTGCTTTGATTGGCAGGAACCTATGCTTTGGAAGAAAGAGTTGCTCTAAGTATCTTGTTGCTTCCACAAATGATGGCTTTATATGCTGCTGGAACCTGCTTACATGCTCATGTAAGAAATATGATTTGTTTCTCTTTTGATAAGTATATCCTTTCTTAATTATTGGCCAGAGACTCTCCTGGTACCCATGATAGTTGCCTTTTACTGTCAAGCAAAATAGAAAGCTCCCCTTTTGAATGTTTATCGCATGCTGTGAGCTCTTTAAAGGAGAACTAAACCACCCCTCCTAAAGAGAGTCCCTATCTAATAGCCTCATTCACACCCTCCACACTTCCTCCCTGCATAGTCTCTACTATTTAGAAAAGTGCAGAGTAGCAAAGTGGAGCTCACGGTATCTTTGGATATGTTCGTACCGCCTGCACTACAGTTTTTCACGCATGCGCAGTTGGAGCTGTTTGGTATATGCGCCTACTGTGCATACACCTATACACTCCATAAACAGCTGAAGGGAAATAGAGGATCCGAAGATACCAAAGATGGTGCATGTGAGCTCTGCCGAGCTACTCTGCATGGAGAGGTCTGCAACACTTTTCTAAATAGTGGACTAAGCGTGGAGGGGACGAATGGGGCTATTAGATGGGGGCTTTATTTTGGAGGGTGGTTTAGTTCTCCAAGTGCACAGCATTTAATAAACATACACATACATGGGGACTCTCTTTTGGAGCGAGGTTTAGTTCTCCACACAGTAAACATACACAAACTGTTTTAGCGTACTAGTTAAATTGTTATTCCTACTGATATATTGGCTATAGTTCTATGGGAAACCAGTTGCCTCTGACCAAGTTTAATTCAAAGTTTGAAATCAATTGATGTTAAAGGAAAACTATACCCCCCAAACAATGTAGGTCTCTATTAAAAGATACTGAGTAAAACAGCTCATGTGTAAAACCCTGCTTCATGTAAATGAACCATTATCATAATAATATACTTTTTTAGTAGTATGTGCCATTGGGTAATCATAAATAGAAAATTGCCATTTTAAAAAATAAGGGCCGCCCCCTGAGATCGTAAGATTCACTGTGAACACATACAAACCACATGTAAGGTCACATGAGCCAATTAACAGACAGAGTTCTGCCTTTTGCTTCCTCACTTCTTCCTGTTACAGTTAGTGTTGTAGTATTTCTGGTCAGGTGATCTCTGAGGCAGCACAGATAGAGTCACGAAATGGTGGTTCAAGGCAAGAGATGTAAAAGGGCAATATTTATGTAAATATATATTCCAGTTTGGTAAGATTCTTTAATATGTCATTCAATTTGATATAAACTATCTGTTGCTTAAGTATTCATTTTGGGGGTATAGTTTTCCTTTAATGTATATAAGATTAGCTGGTGCTTTCTGGCTCCGTAGCATCTGAGTCTAATATGCTGAGCATACTGGTAAAATGTTTTAGGGTTTCCTTTTATTTTTCTTGTTAAAATAAAAAATAGTGCCAATAACAGGTGCTAGATGAACAGCACCTGATTTTTTGATGTTACAGATCCTTTAGATGCACTCTTATAATTAACTTAAAATGTTTACTATGTTTTCTTAAATATTACCGTTTATGAATATATTGTTTTAATGTTTGAAGCAGCTATACAAGTGTAATCTCAACCTTTGAATAACAGTTACTGCAGATCACTTACATGACTTTATGAAGCAATATAATCTGAACAGTCATTTTTGTCAAAAAAAAAAAGCCATGCTAAACATTTCCAAAGGCCAATCTTAAGCCTCCCTCATCACCTTACAGTAGGCTTCCCTTCTGGATTGTGGCAGTGTGGGTTTTCTTGAAAGAGTTGGTTGTTTTGGCAAATATTCCTATTAGTCTGGCATTTCTGAAACTTACTGTAGTACACAATAATTGTAAAACTGCTGTTTTTGTTAAAGGAGAAGGAAAGGTTAAAATTAAGAAAGCCTTATCAGAAAGGTCCATCTAAATATACCAGTAAACCCCCAAAGTAGTGCTGCTCTGAATCCCCTGTCAAAAGAAACACTGAATTTCTTTCCTTATATTGGGTACACATGGGCTTCTGTATCAGACTTCCTGCCTTCAGCTTAAACCTCATTGCCCTGGGCAAGAGCATGCTCAGTTTGCTCCTCTTCCCCACCCCCTCCCTTCTCTACTGTAATCTGAGCCCAGAGCAGAGAGAGACTCAGGCAGGAAGTGATGTCACACCACATTAATACTGCAGCTCCTATTCTAAACAGAGTTTCTAGAGCTTTTTACTCAGGTATGGTAAAACATTCTACAGAATAAATATAGCATTTTATCTTGCACTATTGCAGCTAATCTATTGGTAATAAAATGCCTCCGTAGCTTTCCTTCTCCTTTAATGGAAAGTACTTGTTTGCTTTCTTAAAAGGCGGCGTAGCCAACATTTCCAGTCATGCTGCCCTTACCTCTAATTTTGTAGATTTGTGCTTTGCAGTGTACACATTTGTACCAAGCTTGCATATACACGATCTTGGTGCTGGATTTAATGTTTTTTCCTGCCAAGTTAATTATTAGAATTGAAAACTATTAGACTTCACTGTTTTTTTTTGTAGTTACTTATGTTGTCTGCTTTTTTTAGTTCCCTTCATCTGTTTAAAAACTGCATCCAAAGTGATCATGTGCATTTGCTCTGCTAGTTATTGCAAAGTAGGCATACTCATATTTATCCTAACCTGCTAACAGCCTTTCCACATAAAATAAGTAGACTTTGTTATTGTTGGGAACCTCTGAAAGGGAGGTAAAGCCAGATGAAGGAAAGGTGTGGACATTTTAGAAAAGTATAACAGTGTTCTCTCAGAAATCAGGTTTTCACTTCCAGATGGTGATGGTTATTTATTGGATACCACAGCAGTTTCCTGTTAGAAGTTCAAACTTATTGGAGGTACAACAAGGTGATGCTCAGTAATCCTGCAAAAATAATGGCAAAATGGAAAGGTATACTAACCACTCACTTAATGAACTCCAACTTGCCTTCATATTTATGTATATTTTCCCCAAACCCATACCTAATCTGCCAACAGCCTCCCCACATGAAACAGAGAAACTGTTATTATTGGGAGCCTTTGAAAGGGTGGAAAACACAGACGAAGGAAAGGTGTGGATGTAAAAGTAGACCAGAGTGCTCTGTCTGGTTTTATATTTTATTTTTTATTGGATGCTGCATAGAACTTGTTGAAGGTACAGCAAGGAGATGGCCAGGGCGGGAAATAATGACCCATTATGGATATAAATGTATTTGTTCTTCCACATCCTCTCATACTTTAAAATGACAGTTTTTACTAATTTAATAGGACTGCACCGCTGTATTTGGTTTTGTATAAAAGTTTTTCTTGGCACTCATTGCACTGACAGCATAATCTGGCAGTGGGGGGAAAACCCCAAAAACTGGGGAGGACACTGAAAAGCAAAATAGAAAGGTAAACCAGCTACATTCTTATGTTTGTGGAGCAGCAGTGGGGATTTTCAATTGTTATAGTGCAGTAAATTCAAAACAAAGCGGTACACCAAAATTATTCTAGTTTTTAAACTGCAGCCTACTGCCATTTAATTTTTTTTTTTTCGTCTTCGCGTTGATTCTCTGCTTTTCTGAACAGGCACAATATAGAGGTCCTTCTGTGATTTCTGTACTGCCTACACCTTCTTTCAGTGTGAGGGATTATTGACACCAGTGCTCTCTGCAGTGTTAGTGCAGAATACAATATGCTATCATATTCTAAAGGCCATTGTGATGATAAATATAAGCCGATGCAATGTAAAGGTTATGTTTGGTAAAACTATGTTCCCACCACCAGATTCGTGTGGCTAAATCCATCAGGGTGGGGAGTACCATGCTCTTCTGAGATCAGCAAATGTGTAGGTCTGTCTGTGCGTGACCCCATCGCCAATCATGGGAAGGGTCAGGCCAAGGTCTGGTACTTAGGCCATAGCCAGACCTAAATTGTTGCTTTTGGTTACTACAATAATTACCTGGTACAATTGCTGCTGTCTCTACTGGAGTCTATTCTTTTTTTAATCTTAGTTTATCCGACTATTGTTATCTCTGATTCACATTTTCTTTTTAGTGAAGATGCTGATTCCTAACTGAATTATCAAAGCTAATGCAATTGTATATTGCAGCCAGACTAATTCTACTGTAGTAGTTTCTTGCATGTTCGGCATGAAAGCTATCTTGTCTGAGAGTGCTGGGCATTCTTTTGCATAATTATTTTCCTCCGAATTTCTGGTAAAATGCCTGTATTTAATACCATAAAGTTGCGTTGCAGCATGCAGTTTACAGAATTTACAGATGCAGAAACTCGCACGAAAGCAAAACGTTGATATTTTCGTTGAATTTAAATCTTTTTCAGTGGAATGGAGAGCCCAGTTAGATGCTGCAGTTCTGCAACCTGACCCTCTTTCAGAAAACATTGCTGTGATTTCATGTCCTAAAGGAAGGTCAAACTGTAAGTCGCAAGCAGTTGTATGTCTATAAAGGTTTTCATTCATATATTGTGAGAGAGGGGGAGGGAGAATATTCATATGTTTTATTATAGAGTATTTTAAACAAAGGGGTTCAAGGGTAGCAATCGGGAATCAACATATCGGTGTGGCACCTATTATCCTGAATGCATGGGACCTTGTGTGTTTTTTTTTTTTGTTTTTTCAGATAATGGTTCTTTCTGTGAGGTTTCTGTATGGAAACAAGGGGTTTAAAATGCAAAGACGTTAGTAGAGAATATTGGGCTGCTTTTATTTATAATTGTTTTTTCTCTTCAGTGTTTCTGTTTCAGCCCTCTGAGCCCAGACCATTTTATGCACAAAAGAATATTTGCCGGGCAGCGGTCAAATGGGCTGTGTTTGTGCCAAAGGAGATGCCAGAATTTGTAAAATCAGAAAGCCACCAATGGCTGAACAAATCCCAACTTTATTTCCTCACAGAAGACCAGGTAAATTGTTTTGTAAATTTTGAATTATCCCTTCACTAGACCCTGCTCATGAGTTCTTCAGGCCATAACATTATGAACCGATATTATTAACGACATTAAATATTCAGACCGTTTTAAAGCTATGAAACCTTGGTAAGCTGCAGACTTCAAGTGTCCACCTGTATAGGTATGGGGCCTGTTATCCAGAATTCTTGGGACCTGGGGTTTTCTAGATAACTGATCTTTCTGTAATTTGGATCTTCATACCTTAAGTCTACCAGAAAATCATGTAAACATTAAATAAAAAGAAATAGGCTGGTTTTGCTGTCAATAAGGATTAATTAAATCTTTGGATAACGTACAAGGGACTGTTTTATTTTTACAGAGAAAATGGAAATCATTTTTTAAAAATCTGGATTATTTGATTATAATGGATTCTATGGGCGAAAGCCGTGCTGTAATTCTGAGCTTTCTGGATAACTAGTTTCTGGGATAATGGATCCCATACCTGTATTAAGAAATCGCCCACTGTAATATTGCATTAAGAATACTGTATAATAACAAGGTGATATTTTGTCTTTTAAGGATCTGATGACGTTCAGCTCAAAATCTACAGAAGAAAGGCTGACACCTTTAAGCAAACAGGTAATAATACTTTATGCAGCTATGGGCTTATAAAGTTTGAGCTTTCACCTAAAATGATTGCTTTTTTTTTTTTTTCTGTCAAACACATTCTGCCAACTAAATCACTTGTCAAGTCAAGAACATCTTGTAAAAAATGTAATAAAAAGTGATGTTCTGCCTTTGGTTTTACTGCTTTTTCTTGACCTCTCCGTTTCCCAGTACTTGACTCAAGATATATACTCTGTAAACTATTCTAACTAATTTATATTCTGTCTCTTTCGCTTCAGTTGGCGGTGGAAGAAAGTTTGCCTGTCACACCTTTTCACCTACTACTTGGTAAAAAAAGGCAGGAGGAACGAGATAAGCTGGGTGTGCAATCAGTGAGAGCACCCCCCAGCCTTCATAGAGTTTATCAAGATTCTGCAATAAAAGAGGTAAGTGTTCTTAAAGGTATATGTTCACCTTTAAGTTACTTTTTGTATTTTATAGAATAGCTGCTTCTAAGCAACTCTTCAATTGGACTTCATTTATTTGTTTGCCTTCTTCTGACTTTCCAGCTTTCAAAAAGGCCAAAAAACAAATGCTGTCTAAGGCTGCAAATGCACTGTTGTTGCTACTCTTTATTTCTTTATTACGACCTCTCCTATTCCTATTCCAGGCTCTTATTCATATCAATGTATGGTTGCTGGGTTATTTTGGCCATAGCAACCAGATTGCTGAAATCGCAAACTGGAGAGCTGCAAAATAACTCAAAAACCATATATAATAAATAAATAATTGTCTGAGAATATCACCATCTACGTCATACTAAAAGTGAATGTGAACAGCCCCTTTAATTAAGTGTGTTTGTATTTTGTATCAAGTCAATACAAGTCTGCTTTAGCTCACTATTTTTGGCTACAAATGTGTGGTGAGTGCTGTATGCCAGAATTAATTTTTTCATCTTAATATTATTCAGAAACCCCATTAAGCTACAAGCATTGAACATTGTTGTACTTCTGACTCGTTTTTTCACATGTCTCTGCCCATAATGCCTTATGTGAGAGTTAAAGGAGAACTAAAGCTTAACTAAAGAAGTAGACTAGAAATGTTGTACGTTATGTTTTGGGCTTCTGTACCAGCCCAAGGCAACCACAGCCCTTTAGCAGGCAACATCTGTGTCTCCAAAGATGCCCCTGTAGCTCACCGTCTTCTTTTCTGCTGATTCACTGCACATGCTCTGTGCTGCTGTCACTTACTGAGCTTAGGGACCCACTCACAATATACAGTACACATAGAATAGAAATGTCACAATATAAGGCTGATTAATAATTAATACAGATAATTACTACATGGCAGCACAGAAACCAGTGCAATTAGCATCAGAATTTAATAACTAGCCCTGTAGCATCTGCTTCTATTACAGGCCAACCTCATTTTCTGCTTTACAATTTGCGATGACCCCTAAGCTTAGCTTCTCAACAGCTGTTCAGAGCCCACTGAGCATGTGAGTGTCTTTTCAAGATGGTGACCCCCTGTGACAAGTTTGAAGTCCTGGATCATTGGTGCTATTGAAAAGCTGAAACTTTAGGCTGGTGCAATAAGTTCAGTATATAAAATTTAATTTTTAGCCACATTCATTTTTAGGGCTTTGTTTTCCATTAAACTTTTTTTTGTGTATTAAGACTATGCTATGGCACAAGGCTGTTTTCAGAAGACTTTACACTGCATGACTCTTTATAAATTGAAGAGCTGATTTTATTTTGTTTTTTTCTTTCAGGTTCTTCACACACCAGCTCACGTTTTGCCACCAGCATCAGTATTGTGCGCTGTATTTGTAAATTCTTTACTTATCTCCAAAAAAAGCCAAAGGTACTTTTTGCCATCTATGACTTCTATGTAGCCAAAAATGCAAACATATGAAACTGCTCCATGTACATCTAATTAGAATTTAATGCAAACTTGTAGTTGTAACGTTTTGTTTCTGTTTCTGAAATGCTAATAACATGTGTAGAATTCTTAGCTTCATACACACCAACAAGAAAGTGCTTAAAAGGAGAGAGAGCTCACTCAAGGGAACACTCCCATAGTGTATCATCAATGGTATAATTACTGGTGATCTTGACATACCTGTCAATACCAAAATATAAAAAAATGTAATGTAGTCAAAATCAGTTAAATTAAGTTCCTATTAAGACCACCAGTTACTAAACAACCAAACTCAAGTCCCATTAAAGAAAACAGGCCCACTGGATCACCAGAATGGTGTTCTACAACATGTAGGGGTCGCGCTGTGTTTTAACATGCAGTTCTTGATATTTCTCACATGTTCCCCTATCCATATCTCTAGTGCACGTTTGATCCGTCCAACATATTTTAATCCACAGGGACAAATTAACAAGTAGACCACACATGTGGTCTTACAATAAATAAAATGTTTTGCTGTAGGCAAATTATACTCATCATAAACCCTCTTAGGTGCAACTAATTTACAAGTTCCGCATCTGCATTACCAAAGCAGAGAGTGGGCCCTTTTGTATTATAAAACCACAAACTATTTAGAATACTCCTGTCTGTTACCTAAACTCAAGTAAATGACTGCAACCCAGATGTGTTATCCTTGGGCTGGTACAGAATCTAAAAAGACAATGTAAAGCATTTCTAGACCCTACTTTATTAAGCTTTAGTTATTCTTTAAAGGCATTAATAGAATCAACCATTATCACCTTGCAGGATATTCTGCAACCTTACTGCCCTCCAAATAAAATGTCCGCTCCTCCATTCTAAGGGGGTTGCCACTTGTTCTTTGATCTTTCTTTTGACCTTACCAGTTTAGCTACGTATACATTTCTGCACTCCATTCTTTTAAAGGAGACATATAGGATAATTGAAAAAAAAAACCTAATTTTGTAGGCAATTATAAGTAATATGGTGTTGCTTTTACATGGTGCTAAGAATTAATATCTTTAAAAATAGCCCCTTTATTGGAGCGCCCTATAGATGTTCTCTGATCCCTGTCTGTGTTTCAAATGAGGGCTGGGCGTGTCCTAATGGTCCCTGCCAGAAGCACAGTAGGAGGGGGATAGCCAATCACAGTCAGGCTTCAGTTCCCTGTCAGATCCTGCTAGCTGCTGATTGGTTCCTGTCCTACAGTGCAGCCTGGGAATTCAGGGAGCAGGAAGTGGAAGAGAAGGGAGGGATTATTAAGGTTTTTGCTGAAACCCTACTTTTTTTTAAGCACAATTCTTCTATATCTAAATGAGTATAATGCACTGATACATTATGTCACAATATGTTTCCTTTAAGTTGCCCATGTTTTATTCGCTTTAGTAACCACCATTGAAACTGCCTGCAGGTTGTTATCCATAAAATTACCCAAATCCTTAACAATAATGAAGCAGTGTCCCATCATAATTTTAGAGTCTATGGGAGAGACCTTGTGGCTGGGTTTAGACAGCTTCCCTACCACTTAAGCAAGTACGACCCCCCCAGAAAATGAAAAAAAAGGAATAGCTATAATCGGAATAAGAGGGCTTTTGAAATGTACGTTTACACTTTTGTCTGCTAAACCTGTGACTCCACAGCATTGAAATAGCAGTTTCTGTGGTAACAGTAGGATCCTGTGTTAGACCAATGTTGCTGCTGTTAAAAGTAATATGTAAATACGACTTTGGATAAAAGCAAAAGGGTCTTTGGTCAAAGTGATCCATGGCCTTTAAATAAGATAGAATTACACATGTAGCTTATGTACTTGGGGTGAGGGGGTTGTAGGTTGGGGGAGATGGAATAAGTGTAGTAATCACGGGTTTTAGAGGACAAAAGAATGTCTCTTGGGGATAGAGAATGAAATATGGAAAGAGAGTAAAGGAAGTGAGGATAAGACTTTTGGTGGTGAAGGAAAAAAAAAATGTATAGAGTGAGAAAAGAGCTTGGTTAATGGGAAAAGTTACGAGAGATCAACTTTGCCTTGGATGCACAAAAGCTTTGAGAAGTTAATTAACATTTAATATCTTCCATTATTTGTTCCTTTTTTCCACTACAGTCCAGAGGAATCCAAAGAAGACGAGGAAATGGAAAGTGAACACTCAGAAGTTGACTCCTCAGATGAAACCGAGGAAATGGAAAGCCATAAAACATTTCCCTCAGCATTTTCAGTAGATGTCCCAGCCGTGTTGCCTAAATTCCAAGAAAAGGAGTTGAGAAGAATACGAAGGACTGATTACAGCTGGATATCTTCCTTGTAGGGCTGTCACATTGCAACTTGGACTTTGCTTTTATATTGTTCTTCATAACGCAGAGCTTTGTAATCATTGCAAATATACCCCTAAAAACATTTGTTTTTATCTGACACTCACAGTGGTTTCTTTACTCGTGCCTTTCTGCCAACTGATTCTTCTGCTTTCCACTCCATATTCTGTACATTAGTCTTACATTTATAGCTGTTGGTGTTCTTGTCCAGAAAACAGTCAAGATGAACAAATAGTGCAGAGAATGAGAGGCAAGCCTGTTGCAGTTGCCTCAAAATGGACACACTCCCTACAGCAATAATCTCATTTATTACTAGATCCTACTATACATAAAGTAAGGGGAAAAATTAAAACTGTTACCATCACTAACCGTTGACCCTGGGCCAGTGCTTCAGTTCTTTTCCAAAAAACTAGCTGGTGGTTTATCCATTTATTTGTGTTGTCAACTAATCCAAATCTTTTATGAAGCATAGTCTTCATAGTCATCCTGCGACTTGATTGTTGCTCTTTCATTTGTGGAAGTTGTCTTGGGACTACTTGTAAGTGATCAACTTTAATAAGTTTAATTAGCAATGGCAGTCTGAAGCACCAAGAGTTTTCGCAAGGTCTGTAGTTTTTTTTCACCTGCAAATGACCTACAAATAAGGATCCAAGTGACAGTTGGGTTATATTTATTATACGTCAACTCTTTTTGTAAGGACATTATAGCAAAAAAAAAAAAAAAGTATTCTTGAAACTGCAAAAAAAAAACTTGACATGACAAAAAATTTGCAAAACGCATTGAAGTCAATTTTTTCCGCTCAACCATTTTTTCTCACTCTAAATTCATTATCGTCAATGGGTGTTTTACTTTTGTGGTGACACTTTCTGTCTCTGCGGCTTTTTTGTTTTTTTTCTAATGGCAACTTTTTTTTGTCACAGCGAAAATTTGCAGGTGGCAAAATGCTGAATTTCTCCATAAATCCATGCCTCGCTCATCACTAGTCATGGCAGAGACTGTTTTGGTTGTCCTGCCCTTATCAGACAATAGAGCTGTGTTCAGAATAATAGCAGTATGTTTAAAAAATTAATAAAGCTCCAACTCCATATACAGTAACAGCTTTTATTTCCATACTGCAAATGCATTGAGAACACTTCACATTCTATTTCAAATAAAAACATGAACACTTAGCGAATTTGTGTTATTCTTTTACAGAAAGTGAAGAAAAGGGAATATTGGACTGTCCCAAAAAAATTCAGTCTCTGCATTCTTCTTTACAAACTCAAACATTCACTGTATAAACTGAAACATGTTTTAAGATTTTGCTTTCCTTTGAATCACTGAACTAATATTTAGTTGTATAATCAGTGTTTCTGAGAACTGCTGCACATCTGTGTTTCATGGAGTCAACCAACTTCTGGCACCTGTTACATTCCACAATTCTTCTGTATTTCTTGGTTTTGCCTCAGAAACAGCATTATTGATGTCACCCACAAGTTTTCTATTGGATTAAGGTCCGGGGATTGGGCTGGTCACTCCATAATGGCAATCTTGTTGTCTGAAACCAAGATGTTGCTCATTTACTGGTGCGTTTGGGGTTGTTGTCTTCTTGAAAATGTCTTCTCATTTCAAGGGCATTTCCTCTTCAAGTATTTTGATGTAATGAAACTGATCCATGATCCCTGGTATGTGATAAATAGGCCCAACACCATAGTAACATAGTAAGTAAGGTTGAAAAAAGACACATGTCCATCAAGTTCAACCTTTTTTTTTTTTTATTAACTACCTTATCTGCCAGTTACCATAGTATGAGAAACATCCCCATATCATGATTTTTGTGCCGCCATTCTTCACTCTCTCCACAGTGTACTGTGACTTGAATTCAGTGTTTGGGGTTGTCTGACAAACTGTCTGTGGCCCATAGACCCAAAAAAAAATGATGGTTCTTAATAAAGTTGCCCGTCACAACATATATATATATACTGACAGAAATTGTTACTCCATTTGTTTTTTTTTATTATAAACTCACGATACACATTGTATTAAAATGCAGTTTAAAGTGTGTGTGTGTGTTCACTTTAACAAAATGCAGGTGTGTGTATAAAAGCCACTAGGTGGAGGTATCATACAAACGTTTACAAGAAACCCAAAGGCTCATTTACAAATGTATATGCAAATTAAAAACAAAATTAGATTTGCATGTTGCATGTACTTACCTGACATGCAATGAGCACTTCTTCCAGAATTCCAGTGTAATTGCAGATGCAAGCTCAATTGCTCCTACCATTCTTTTCACACGATTATAGAGGCAAATTCTCTTGGTAAACTTCATTTGTTTGAATGACTCATGGCTTTTAACTGCATTAGCATCTGATTCAATCAGTACAAGTTACTTACAGCCATTGATGCCAGTGCTTAGGGAACACTACACATATACCGTAGGTCCAGGTTGCCGTTTATTTCAGGGTTCAGTTCTGTGAATGAGTATTGTTGCACATAGTTCAGCAAGCTGTATGGGTGCACTGGAGCTCGGCACAGGTTGCTCAGGGAGAATGTATAGAAGTACCTTAGCTTTCTTCTGCTTCCATTCTCTCTACTATTGCAAAGTGCCTTTGTCCTGTGCCAGCATGTAGGCAACACAGAAGGTCATAGAATGCAACCCAAAAAGCAAGAATAGTGTTCCAAAAATATTTTTAAAGGTCCGAAGATCTTGCAACATTGAGAATGTCACATAATGTTTGTAGTAATGTGGGGAACATTGTATTATGGTGCTTACAGACCGGGCTGGCAAGATACTGGGACAAAACACAGTGGGCCCCACAGATTAAAGCTGCCGATATCTGTCCTTTAGACAGAATCAGCAGCGAACCTGCCCATGTGTGGGACTTCCAATGAGGCTCTCCGAACGATATCAGGCCAAAAATCATATTCTTGATCGGCTAGTTGATGCAACCCTGCAACCTGTTGGCGCCTTCATTTCCTTCATTATAATCCGATCATTTGGCCCTAGGGCCGAACAATCGGATTGACCTGATATCGCCCTGCCTTTGGTGGGCATATTGGGTTTAGATCTGCTTGTTTGGCAACCTTGTCAAACGTGCGGATCTTATAGTGTATGGCCACCTTAACAAAGGTATGTACAAGGAGCTGCTGGGGCAGGTGTGCAGGCCCGGACCCCCCAGTCTGACACTGGGTGTTAATAAGCTTTGACCCACCACCTTATCAACCCCCTCTGGAAACAGTCAAACTTTTTTTTGTTAAAATAAAATGGGGTGTATGTGTCTCATACAGTAGATAAAGTACTAGGGATTTTATAGCTATTGATACAGATATGATTAAGCTACTCTTTTCATGTTGACCTTTAGTGCTTAGGAACAAACTCATCATTGCACAACACATTTTAATCCTGTCTCTTCTTTGTCCTACGTGGAGAAATGTGTATCGAATAATGAACTTTTATGTAGATTACACTTTTTCTAAATACCGTATATGCTAAAAGTAGAATTTTTTTAAACTTCTATTTTATATTTTTCAACTGTTTAAAAGGTACACCAGGTAGTACAGCATTGTTTTCGTAGGTTTTATTGAGTCTGTATTTGCAAGCACACTGTTTGCAGGCTGTGGGCAGTGTTTGAAAAAGGAAATGGAAAGGAATTTTTACTGACCAAACTGTAATAGGTGAAAGTTGAAGCTGGAAAAATGTGCATAATGCCTATTGCTTTTAACCTATGCATTCACGTAGTGATTGTTCATTTATTTTTTCTCAGTGCCACGTTGTTTTTATAAAATGTACATTATGTAATATATTAATTTCCCACTTAAAACAAATTACATGGATTAGTTTATTCTCTATAACATATATAACCAATAAAACATTTCAGTATAAAAAAAAAAAATTGTTAAGGAAAGACAATTTATGTAACTTCCTCAAAAACAACTTAGAAATTTACGGAACCTGCCTAGAAACTTATGTAACTTGAGTATCATGCAAAAGACAGAGAAGCTCGACAGGAGCAGGCAGGGACAAACTCCACTGACCTCCAATGAGTTAATAAACTTTAGATAATTTCCACTGCTCCCCAATGTACTGAATTATTAGGACATTAAGGTGCAGATTTATCAAGGGTCTAATTTCAAAGTTGAAAATACTTCGAAATTCGACCATCAAATTGAATTACTTCAACTTCGAATATCGAAGTCAAAGGTTTTTTTTCATCGAATTTGGCCATTGCGGTCGAAGTAAAATTGTTCACATCGAAGGATTTCAGCGATCAATCGAACAATTTTTCTTGAACTTCCAAAAACGTAGAAAACTGCTCTAGAAGGTCCCCATAGGCTAACATAGCACTTCGGCAGGTTTAATTTGGCGAAGTATTGAAGTTGAAGATTTTCAAAGAGACAGTACTTCGATTATCGAATGGTCGAATATTCAAACTATTTTACTTCGAATCAAAGTCGTAATATCCTATTCGATGGTCGAAGTATCCAAAAAATTACTTTGAATTTCAAATTTTTTTACTTCGCAAATTCCCTCTAATTCACTTCGACCCTTGATAAATCTGCCCCTAATTATTCATTTTTACTATTTATAGGAACTGTTGATTATAGAGTAACATCAGCCATTTATTTTGGGATCTAATTACTGAATGATTATGAGCGTCGCCTACATAAACTTTTTAGCAGTGGAAGGACATGTTATTGGGCCCCACATCAACATCATTGGACCCCCTACACATATGTCATTTATGTAACTTATACTTTCAGAGAAACATACCTAATTTACATATCAAGCAATGACAAGTCAGAGCAGCCTAACATGGGTGAAACTCCACTGACCCCCAATGAATTTAAAAACTTTACTTAAACTCCATTGACCCCCCATTTAAAAGACTGACTTATTAGCACATGAATACAGTAAGTTCTATTTATATGAACTACTGCTAACTAGTTATTGACCCCTAAGATTATTGGGGCCCTAAACTGTTGCAATTTCACTTATTTAATAACTTCCATAATTTTCATATCAAGCAGTGACAACATGGAGCAGGGGTAGGATGTAATGGAGGGTTTAAACCTAGGGCATCTTCTACGGCCGCCAAATGTACTACCTATTGTAAAATATAAGGATATTGGATATTTTTACAGGGATACTTCTTTTATTTTTATAAACACAAATGTTGATGTCATATACAAATTTTACCACCAACCTCTCTTTATAAGAAAATATTTTTCAGTATATGCATGTAGTGGCAGAACAAAATCAAAACAAAATAAATCAATGGCCCTGGAGCTATCTCTGCAAGCACAATTCATAAAGAGCACTCATGAGAACCCAGAGAATCTTTCTCAAGACCAAGAGGCATGGAATAGTTGTAAGAACATTTGCTTTTTGTGAGTCCCTTATAAAGGTTTTTTTTTTTATCATGTGTACCGTGTCCAATGATGTGGCCTCTCTCTGAAACTGTTGTGGTACAGATATTGTACATTGGAAAGTTACAAGAAAGGACTGGTTGTCTTCTAGAAAGTGAGGAATTACAAAAGGACAAATCTAGTTGCCCTCAGTAAAGAATAATATTCCTCCTCTGAGGCAAATTGAAGAGGCTTAACATGGGGGTTTTTGCCTTCCCCTGGATCAACTGGCTGTTGGGCAGGTTTGACTGCACAAAAGTTGAACTTGATGGACGTGTGTGTTTTTTTTTTTTAAACCTCATTTACAACATTACTATGTATTGTTTGCAGCTTAAACAGGGTCAGCCACATGCCCTAAGCTGCAGGGCCAAATAACATTCCTTTAAGGTTATTTTCAGTTTTTAAAACCAGTAATTATATAAGTAATTATGGCTCCTACAGTATTACCTAACGTTACATATTCTTACAGAGTTATCTTGGTTTACATGAGACTGATTAACTCTCTGTTGAGCATTATTTTTTTTGCATTGCATTTTGTCCGAATAACTTATATCTATAAATTGTGTTCCTGACACTTGGGAATTATAGCTTCACTAATGAATCTTGTGATCCTGGTTACATTGCTGACAGAAATAGATCTTTTTAACATATGATGGATTATTTCTCCTAGTGCAATATTAGGTTGCTGTAAGGGCCACTCACCTTGGTGGTCTAGTGGCCGGCGGGAGACTCCCTCCATGTGGTTCCTTGCTCCTCTAGCACCATATCTCTGATGTCGCACGAGGGTTTATCCACCAGCGTGATGATGTCTCTTCGCTTTGGCACGAGATTCAAATGTATTTAAAGAGACTTCTGTTGCTCTGTTGCCTTCCATTCAATATCCCTGGTAAAACAAGTGTGCCCCTTTGCTTGGCTTCTCTTTATTTAAGACCTGGTGGCATCCAATTAGTGAAGGGCTCCTCCTGAAGTGAAAGGCGGCTGTTAAATCCTGGTGAAAAAGGCCGAATCCTGGCTGAATCCCGAACCAAATCCTGGATTTGGTGCATCCCTAATATACAGTTTGTGTTCCATAAGGCCCTTACGTAAGGGCGTTTCTCCTTTCGCCCCCTGGAGTGGATGTTACCTGCTTTCCACTGCAGTTGAACACAAGGAATTTAGCCCATTCTTCCAGATATGGCTGTACTGATTCAGGAGCATTCAAGAGTCAAATGCAGGTAGAACATAACTTAATGCTTTCTGCCTGCAATCATCACTTGCATGAGTCTGAATGAGTACAGTCGGATACAGAAGAATGGGCTGCGTTTTGGAATGCAGTGGAATGCAGGATGAAACACCCATTATTGTTATTTTATTATTAACATGTATTTATATAGCGCCAACATATTGCGTAGCACTGTAAAGTAAATGTGATTATACAACTAAATACCATGAATTACATACATAGAACATATGGAGTTACATACATCACAATCAATACCGGTACAAAAGGTGAGGAAGGCCCCATGCAAAAGGAGAATACAGTCTAAAGGGAAGGGAGTAATACACAAGGTGTGGGAGTGGGCAAAAAAATAAATCAGAAGGTTGGGCAACATTTCAAGGGTCCGGTAACCTGTATACATATTAAGACATCACATAAAAGAATACATAGAGAGTCTTGATCCAATATCGAGCTTAGGTATTCTGTAACGTGAGAGAGCTCTTATATGAGACCACCGTGCACACACTCTTTCACCTGCTTCCCATTCATCTGCCTCACTTTTTAAATATTTTAAGCAGCTAGTGCACTCCATGACTGCTTCTTCCAGGATCGGGCTGTTCAGTCCTGCCCCAACACTTACAGAGTGGGAGAGCTTGTTACTCCTACTAGTTACTTAAATGGATTACAGTCACTTGTAGAAGAAACAAGCTCTTCTACTCTATGAGTGTCAGAGTGTAAGTTCAAAGTGAAAAATTCTGAACTAGTATGCTATATGGTCTATGGTTTATGGACATACCCCTGTCCAACAAGTCATTCTGAAACTCTGGGTATTAATAGGAAGTTTGTATGCCTTCTGCTGTTACACACACAAAAGTTCTAGGCAACGCACTCTTCGGATCACCCAAGGAATCGCTTAGTCTTCAGATCATCGGTAAAAAACTTTGGTTTTATTGAAAATTTAACATTTTAACAAACTGTAATCCTGCGCCATGAGGTCTGACGCGTTTCGTGTCACTGCACTTCATCAGAGACCTCTGCCTTCTGCTGTTATACCCATCTATAGACAGTTTTCCACTACATGTTTAAACGTTGTTGTTGGAATTATAACTCAATTCATTCCAAAATTGTTTGTTTGGGTTGTGATCAGGGCTCTGTGCAGGACAGTTACCTAAATTCTATGTCCATGGGGCTTTTCTTATGCTAAAACAGGAAAGAGCCTTCCATAAACTCTTGCTACAAAGTAAGGAAGCACAACATTTTCAAGAATCAAACAATAAAGGTGGTGGTTAATAACAGATCCAATATGCAATATTTAAACAACTCTACTGACTTTATCAAGATTCCCTGGACATGACTAGTTATCAGTGTCAGTGTAATGTATTAGATGCAACAGGTCCATTCAACTTTAAATTTCCCACCATATACAAATTAGCCTGAGCCTAAGACCTCTAATGAATTTGCACTAGGCAGAATTGACCACTAGCGCATCTTTGCTTTGATTTGCTCGCATTGCAGAACTAACGCTAGCAAAAATTCACCAGCGTCCGTTGGCCAGGACGAAACTTCGCATTTTAGTAAATTAGCGTTTTCCCAGCGAATTTGCACCTGGCGAAGTGTTGCCATAGGTGCAAAGCCGTTGCTGGTGACTTTTTGCCGCTTAGTAAATTTACCCACTAGTGTCTGGCACTGAACTGCTGTAGAAATCTTGCTCTCCACGTAGTATAAATATATATAGCTATACAAAAACATCCACGGCTTCTGTAATATAATGGATGGTAAATAGCAAATATTGACACTAAACTTATTAAGAGGGCAAAACATATACCAGTACAGAGACATTAAAAGAAAATCAGGAAACATTGATATTGATATTCTGAAATGATTTGCAATTGTCTCAATTGATCATGTTCATTTTTTGTAATATTTTTTAGCTTAATGTTCAGCAACAGTTTGGTATGTCAGCCACTATCTTATTGTCTAGCTGTCATATTTAACCTAGCAAATATATGGATAAGAGAAGGACTAAATAGGAAGTTGAGTAGTAAAAAATAACAATAAAACTGTAGCTTTACAGAGCAATGGTTTATTGGCTGCTGGGGTCAGTGACCCCATTTGAAAGATGAAAAAAATCTGAAAAATAAGCCAAATAAATAATAAATAAAGAAGCCCAACTACAAATTTGCCAGGAATAGGACTTGAAGTTGAACTACCCTTTTAATAGTAGTAGAGCCTTAAGGCTAGTTGAATCACTGACAATCAAGTATTTGATTAAATAACAAATGATTTTTGAACTTTATAGATTGTAAATTTTATAGTTTGCGATAGTGTGCAGTGTATGTAATAAAATGTAACTTCTCGTTACTACACCTTCAAGCAGGTATTAAATGTTCGCAATGCACAATTAAGATGCAAATGTATTTATTTATTTATTTTAAGAAGCAAATTTGTTCTCTTTGCAAATGTTATTACATTTCCCCCATAGTGCATTTTTGTATTTCATATGGGGGTTAGAGTTTACTGGGGCATATTGATCCATTTGCAGCGCAATGTAAACTGTTTATTGTTGTGTGATTCACACTGGCATCAGAGAACCATCTTAGTTTATCTAAATTGTGTCGTTGTCAGACAGAATCAGACCTTTGCTAAAGCTATGCAATCTATTTCCCTAAGAAGTTGTGAACTTATGTAGTACTGGCATTTGGTATTTTACTGCGGGCAGTTTTAACAAAAGTGCAATTTTGTCGGTTGAAGGTCACACAGAAGGGCTAGGGAAAATGTAATAGTTAGCGTGTCTTGTGACTCCATTGAACTCCAGGGTTGCCATTTCACCCACTTATAACCATCCTGCAAAGCTCACTAGCACAGTAAAGAGCACAAAAGTACAATATGGAAATAGCTAATCTATCCAAGCCAATCCAAAAAAGGTTAGAATATGATCAACCTGCAGATTAGGAGAAGATATCATTTGCACCTAAGAATTTAGAATTTCTTTATTTATAGAGACTACATTTTATTTGCAACTTGCTTTTTAAGGTTAAAACTCTCAAACAATTGCCCTTTTTATTGAAAACTACAGCTATTGGAATGTCCCGGAGCAACACCATGGGGCACATTTACTTAGCTCGAGTGAAGTAATAGAATAAAAAATACTTTGAATTTTGAAGTATTTTTTTGGCTACTTCGACCATCGAATTGGCTACTTCGACCTTCGTCTACGACTTCGAATCGAACGATTCAAACTAAAAATCGTTTGACTATTCGACCATTCGATAGTCAAAGTACTGTCTCTTTAAAAAAAACTTTGACCACCTACTTCGCCACCTAAAACCTACCGAGCACCAATTTTAGCCTATGGGGAAGGTCCCCATAGGCTTTCTAGCCAATTTGTGATCGAAGGAAAATCGTTCGATCGATGGATTAAAATCCTTTGAATCGATCGAACGAATATCGCTAAATCCTTCGACTTCGATATTCGAAGTCGAAGGATTTAACTTCGACAGTCGAATATCGAGGTTTAATTAACCCTTGATATTCGACCCTAAGTAAATGTGCCCCCATGGATCTGGACACTGCACCTGTATAAACTATAGTAAAAGGAAAGTTGTTCACACCACTAAACCATGTTAAATAAGTGGGGTGTGATAAGGGCATGACCACAAAATGCTTAGACAAGACAAGATTGCCATAGTTAATGATCAAATACTATACTAGTGTATAGGTCCATAAATCCTCAGTGCAAAGAAAGATATAAATATCAGGGGAGAATGGGAACTCCCAATTTGGAGTATTGCTATTGTCACCATTATTTAGGGGGTAAATGTCGCCAATAGGGTGGATAGTTTCTGATTGTATGGCTGTTCTTGGGTTCTATAAGCCAAAGTGGTATTTAGTATGGTAAATAACTTGTGTGACATTGTTTATTGCTGTGTTAACACCTTAATAAAAGCAGCAACCGTTCTGGTCTGTATTAAGGTATGAGGGTTGGGTTGCAGGCAGGGACAGAATGTCTGTTATGTGAGTGTTATAATCTACTAGAATACATTTTGTTTAAATTGAATAAAACTACTAATAACTAGAAAAAAAAACATACAAAATGTAATTCACATGTATGCCATATTAATTTATAGACATTAAACTATAACTAAACTACAGCGTGTTGGCAGTATAACACATTAAATCGTTCATAAAACCAATGTCTCTTCACTGTACGTGAGATAGGGCACATGGATGTTCTGACTTCAGAGCAGTCTCTGCTTGTGCAGCAAATTCCATCTTATTACAACCCAGCACTTTGCATTTTTATATGTTTTTAGGGAATTTTCCCCAGCAGTTCGGCTATGGAAATGACGGAATGCTCTATTTTAACTAGGTCGTTGAGAACATCTCTTGAACCACTACAACTTTAACTGCTTTGGTGCTGGGTTTTCAAGTTCCAAAGAATATTCTGAATATCTCATGGACATTGTAGAATGACAGAAAATACAGAGATGACAACTCTACTCATATAGGGAGGTCATTTATGAAGTCCTGGTATGCTGAAGGTTTTATTCTATACCATATTACCATTCGGTTTCCATAGTGAAAAGGATATTTGGTATAACGCCAAATGGAATCTCTGATAACCTGGTTGATGGATGATGCATAATTCCTTGACAAGTTTGAAAATATGCACAGACCGATGCAAACTGGTTTCATTTCATTATTAAATATCCAGTGTGTCAGCCAAAGTCAACTGCTGATTAGCTGCTAATTATGTTGTAATATTCTTTTTACATATTTTATCGGTGGAATATTGTAATTTTGATTTGCACTGTCTGTTTTCAGAACATTAAAAATAAGGGTTCCTTTTTTTAAACTCTGTTAGTATGATGTTTAGGCATTGTGCAGATTCATGCATCGGACGCAAGCACTTTTAAAAATAGCAGATAATTGTGAAGGATGTGAAACCATAGTGTAGGATATCCCATGCAAATGGAACTAGCGTGACAGAATTTCTGCTGATCTTATTTTCTGCGAGGATATTCATATATTGCTCTTTTTATAACTATTTCAACACTTTGTATGCCATAAAAATAGTCAGGCACTCCCCCTTGGCCCTCATTTTTATATGCTGTTCTCCCTGTACACTCTCTCTCTCTTTAGAGGACCTTTGGGGTCAGTTATTAACACTGGCCCAATTTGCCCATGGAAAGTAACCTATGGCAACCAATCAAATTATTGCATTTATTGTTTTACCTGCAATTAGCTGAAGAAAGTCACTGATTATTTGCTTGGGTAACTGCCAATGGGCAAGTTTGCCCAGTGTTGATAAATGAGTTAACTTGATTCAAGTGTTTTATTATTTCAGATAAAAAGGAAATCATTTTGAAACATTTGGATTATTTGGATAAAGTGGAGTCTATGGGGGAAATTTACTAAAGGGCGAAGTGGCTAATGCTGGCAAAAATTCGTCAGCGTGACGTCATTTTGGCACTTCGCCAATGGTAGCTGGCGTAAATTCGCTGGCATAATTTCGCCAAGGAGATAGACTCTGGCGCAACTTCACACTCTTACATCAGGCGAATTTTCGGTCTGGCGATGTGCAATTAGAAAAATGTCTTTACTGTGTTCCAGTGGAAAAACTGTTATAGATCTGTGCTTGTCATGTTGCCCTGTATGTTATTATTAATATTTATTTATGACTTTTTATCACAAAGGCGCCTTTCCCAACTTATTAGTATATGAATGGTCTCATTAATCACTCTTTCAAAGATTAGGTTTTTACAAATTTATTACAGATATGTGCTTAAAATAATCAGTTCCTTCTACTTACCAGAGACGTGATTGCTTCTACCATAATTGCTGTGTGAAAAAAAAAACAAAACGTGATCTACAGGGACTTGATGAATCAGCTGAAATCAGTCAGGAGAAACTGCTCAGTCATGTCCTTGTTTCTGCTGATCTGTGAAAACTGCCAAGATTTAATATAAGTTTATTGCCTCACTGTAAAAGGCTATTTAAAGAAGCCAAGATCTACAGAACATGTCTTTATAAAGACAAGATAAATAGGCCTATAAATGCTATAAAGCAACTTTATGAATTTGGTAGTAGTAATGGGTGAATAAATTCGCCAGACACATAGGGGCAGATTTATCAAGGGTCGAATTTCGAAGTAGAAAAAACTTCGAAATTCGACCATTGAATAGAATCCTCTGACATTCGAATTTGAAGTCGGAGGATTTTACACATCTTATGATCGTATTCCGATCGTAGTACCATTTTATCGAGCGATCATACGATTTTCCCAAAAAATCCTTCAACTTAAAAAAACTTAGCAAAACACATAGGAGGTCCTCCATAGGCTAAACAGCACTTCGGCAGGTTTAAGTTGGCGAAGTATTGAAGTCAAAGTTTTTTTAAAAAAAGAGTACTTCGATTATCGAATGGTCGAATAGTCGACCGATTTTATTTCGAATCGAAGGTCGAAGTCGTAGTAGCCTATTCGATGGTCGAAGTATCCAAAAATTACTTTGAATTTTGATTTTTTTTTTTAACTTCGAAAATTCCCTCGATTTCACTTCGACCCTTGATAAATCTGCCCCATATTCTTGACGAATTTCTGCGTTTTGCTGCAATCGAATTAATTCACAAAACTAAAACGAAATAAAAAACGAAATAAAGAAAATTTGCGCGTGTCTAAATTATTTGGGCGCCCATTGACTTTAATGCATTTGGACCAAATAATCGCTTGTATAAAAATTCTATCATGTCAAAACTGACTTGTGTCAAAATTATTTTGACGCCCATTAACTTCAATGCATTTTACGAATTTTTCAAAGTTTTCGGAAATTTTGCACTAAATTCGCGAATTTTTCAGCAACGCGAAACTGCACAGATTCCTCCATCACTAGTAGTGAGCACTGCTTTAAAAATAGAGACATTTTAAGATCACTTGTTGCAGACTAAAGGCACTTGTGGGATATTCAGACCCTGTCTGGAAGATGATTCCTTTTCCCCCATGGGCTCTGCCATGAGTTGCTGTCAGTACAACATAGCACAGGAGAATTCTAGAAGTAAGTGCACCATTCATAGGCAAAATAAACTCTCTAGGTCATATTTCCAGTCCTAGATAAATTGTTCCGGTATCCAGTGGTAGAGAATGACTTAAGATATTACAGCCAACCAGTTCTTTTTAGAAGTTAATAACGCAAAGCTGCCCCAGCACACACTATTTTGCACTATTTGGCATGTGCCGACATCTTTCGCCCGGCGGAGATCGGTCGTTTGGTCGATCGGTCAGGTTTGATTTTGACCCGACCGATCCCGCTGGAGCTCATGGCACATCGTAATCTGATAGTTCGGCCATACGGCCGAACAATCAGATTACCCCCTGTCACGAACACGGTACTTCCAACCGCACGTGACTTTAGGGGGCCGATTCACTAAATTTCGAGTGAAGGGTTCGGATTAAAAAAACTTCGAATTTCGAAGTTTTTTTTGGCTACTTCGACCATCGAATGGACTACTTCAACCTTCGACTACGAAAATCGAAGGATTCGAATTAAAAATCGTTCAACTATTCGACCATTCGATAGTCGAAGTACTGTCTCTTTAAGAAAAACTTCGACCCCCTACTTCGGCAGCTAAAAGCTACCGAAGTCAATGTTAGCCTATGGGGAAGGTCCCCATAGGCTTGCCTGAGATTTTTTGATCGAAGGATTTTCCTTCGATCGTTGGATTAAAATCCTTTGAATCGTTCTATTCGAAGGATTTAATCGTTCGATCGAATGAAAAATCCTTCGATCGATCGATCGCAGGATTTGCGCAAAATCGTTCGACTTCGATATTCGAAGTCGAACGATTTTAGTTCCTACTCGAATATCGAGGGTTAATTAACCCTCGATATTCGACCCTTCGTGAATCGGCCCCTAGGTGTGGCTATCAGGGGTCACTCACTCAGTCTCTCACCCACCTTGCACACAGGTTAGACTAACACAAAAGCACCCCAAACACCAACCAACACCCACAAAACTCATTCGCTGCCACCATCTATCATTCACAGGCGATAGAAACCTAATGTGACTATTCCCCTGTTCTCTCTAACAGGTAATAACTCACAATACACCAATTCAATCAACACTCTCTCACTATAGTCAGTTAGTTCCTACTGACTCAACAAGTACTTCAGCATGCAGAGGGTTAAGGCTCACAGTTACACTCTTTCAGGCTAGGTTCGTTTAGAGCACCAAAGACAATCTTATTAAATTCTCTTTAATATTATAAAAGGTATAACAGTGCAAAATACAAAAAGATGTTACAAAAAGAGACATACATTCAATAATACAATTACAAACAGTTGTAAAATAAAAGGGAAAACATGGAAAACCTATACTTAACTCCAAAGATATAGAATTCCTGGTCCTGGAGGCAAGGGGAAACAAACGGGATAACTTCCAATCGCAATTGGTCCTCCAAAGTAAATCCAAAGTTTAGTCAGAAGAGCTGACTATTTATTAGTGATTTCAGGGCATCAGGTAACTGCACACTCCCCCTCCCTCAGGAATGCAAGGGGCGTGGCCTAGCAGGACACAAATTGAGTTTTTTATGACCTCCTGTGAGTAGGAACTGGACCAAGAATATAATGACCATAACTCCCTATGGGAACATAGGAGAGAGATGATATTATATTCATTGGTTAATAATTCTCTCAGGGATTCCATAGATACTAAACATCAATACTGTGTGACCTGCCCCTGCCCAGATATTCACATCTAATACACAGAGTACCAAACCTAGTCATGTTTGGACTCGTTGGAAAGATGAAATAGCCTTGAACCCATCATCAGTTTTTTATACTGTTAAAGGTAAAAGGTATGGGTTCTGTAAGGATAAATATATTCTAGTAAACATTATATGTAACCTTTGCTTCACCTTTGAGGGTCTTGCTGGGAACTTTAATATTAAGTTCTCACTCCTTGGGCTTCCCCCTCCCCATGGAATGGCTCTTATCAGCCAGGGCTTAGAGAAGGGCATTACAGCTCTGACCCCTCTGACCATAGTGAAAAGAGGGCTGTTATGTGTCTGATTTAGATGTTGGCAGAAATATTTCTCATGATACCTTGGCCTGTTTTATTAACTATTACAGGCCTGTATCATGACACCCCCGATATAGCCATGCCTGTTAATGGCATATCGGGGGAAGATCCGCTCGTTTGGCAACATCGCCAAATGAGCGGATCGTTGCATCTATGGCCACCTTAACAGACAGAGTTGTGTCTTTTGCGTCCACACTTCTTCCTGTTACAGTTAGAGTTGAAGTATTTCTGGTCAGGTGATATCTGAGGCAGCACACAGACCATCACAAAATGGTGGCTCAAGGCAAGAGATGTAAAAGGGCAATATTTACTTAAATATATATTCCAGTTTGCTAAGATTCTTTAATATGCCACTTAAAATGATATAAACTATCTGTTGCTTAAGTGTTCATTTTGGGGGTATAGTTTTCCTTTAAGCTTTAGTTCTCCTTTAAATATAGCTGAAATCTCTACCCACAGGCGTTCGTGCCCATGTAGTGCTATCCCTGGTAATTTCTTTAGTGCAGTAAATTTTGTGTTTGCTCACTTTCTGAAAAGCCATTCAACCCTCTCTTGAAACCAGTACAACTGATTTAGGGCAAGAATGTCACAATATCCTGTCACTTAAAATTTAATTGAGGTGAGTCATGTGTACCTTTATGGAGTCGGTCTTCAACCTCTGAAAAGAATGTCATTTCAAGCAGCAGTGAGCATGGCGTAATGGAGGACAGGTCACGTTAAAAAAACAATTTGCTTGTTATGATGTAATAAGAGAAAGTTGAGCAGTCTTTCTGAGCTAAATTGGGTCCATAATAGATTGCTGCCAGGACCCCATACTTAGCATGTTAGCAGTTGTTCCCCTCCAGCTGTTAACACAGCTCTAAAATCAATCAGTTTTGTCATATATTTATGTGATATAATTGTACCACAGTGTCTGTGCCTCTGTGCATATGGGTTGTACTGTTGTTAAATAAAATGTATACACCATTTAAAAAAAAAAAAAAAATTGTTGGTATAAAGTTTGCCACATTCAGGGCCAGAACCAGGGATAGGCAGAGGAAACACCTACCTAGGGGGAAGTAAAATGGGGTCGCTGGGCAGGTAATTGTTAAAGTGTTTTGTGCCTACCCTAGTACATATTTGCTCCCCTCTGCCACTCTACTCTCCCCTCTGTCCCTCTCCCTCCCTTCTGTCACTCTCCTTTCCCTCTCCTCTGTCACTCTCCCCTCCCTCACCTCCTCTCTTCGCTGTTCTCCCTCTACCACGGTGCATGCACAATCATGTACTCACGGGGGGCGTGGTGGCCGGCCAGGTTCTCTAGGGTGCGGGGCGCCTGGTCAACTTGGCCCGGCCCTGGACACATTTGAATTGCCAGCTGATACTCCTGCATTAGGGAGAGAAAGTAACCGACGAACCAATATGGAGCAGGCACTCAAGAAGGCAAAACTTCCACCAGGCAAATGTTCAAAAGTGAAAAAGCCTGTAGCGTTTTGTGTTCCAAACACTTAATCAAACACTTGATTAAGTGTTTGGAGCACGAAACGCGTCAGGCTGTTTGACACAATAAACTTTTTCACTTTTGAACATTTGCCTGGTGGAAGTTTTGCCTTCTTGAGTGCCTGCTCCATATTGGTTCGTCGGTTTATCTGCCCCCCTGTGCTGAGGGCTCAGGGCGGTGCACCTGGGCCACTTCCTTGTTGTGGTGAGTAACCATTATACAAACAAGAGACCTTACATCACAGAAGCTTTTTTCATATTTAGGGAGAGAATGTAACCCAGACATGCCTTCATCTTGAGCTCATTGCTGAAAGAAGTAGAATCTCAAATTACAATGGACACCACAAAAAAAACTACTCTAATGAAGATACCATATTTTTTTTAAGTTCCTAGAAACATTGTTTTCAATAGAAACAGCAGTGCGTTAATTACCGGGGGGAGCAGGGCCCTGGCCCAATCGCACCCCCTCAGGGCCCCCCGGCAGCTCAAGCGCCACGATTCCAGGCCGTTTCCAGGTGTACGGAGGTGGGCGGGGGCCCGGCAGAGCGTCCCGCTCCAGGGCCCGCCCCCCTCTAGTTATGTCACTGAGAAACAGAGTTTTAAAAAATCAAATAGTTATGTTGTAAACTGGTTGATTAAAATGAGGTCGGCTGAGGGACTGCTTTAGTCAAATGACGCAGATGAAAGATCCGCCCTCTGTCGTGACTGGGCAAATATCCCTTTTGCTCATTAATGTAAAGAGACCTGCTTTGATGCCTTATACACCAGAAGATCTGATCAGAAGAGATGGCATCCCTTTAGAAGAAGAGGGGTTTCTTTAGGTGTGAAGTGGTAAGAGCTGTCAAATTGTGGAATACTTTATACTGACTGATACAATAAATTCAAGAAGGATTGGCTGCATGTTTAGCAAATAAGAAAACACATGCTCAATTATATTATACTCTCATTACACCGGTGACTGTAGAAGTCCATTTTACCACTGCCTATCTTGTAGTTAGGAATTAATCTCTTCCCTTCCAAGGGAGATTTTTTGAGGTTTTTTCACCTTATTTTAGATAAGATAACAGTTAAGTAGGATTTACCTGGGCAAAAGAACCTGATGCAAGTTTTTATTTAACTCCTACTTTACGGCTAAGCCCCTTGCATGAACATATTTACACTGTTCTGTTGGTGTTGAACATACTGTATAGTTAATAAAAAACATATTGCATTTATATTGCAAAATATAATGTGCAGTGAGTAGTTTAACCGCACCACCTACAATGAAAGTAAAAGTCACATCCAACAGAGCATTTCATCATACCTTTATTGAAAACCAATAAATAAAAGTGGGGCATATACAACCCTGTTTTCAAAAAACTGGGACACACTGTAAAATGTAACTAAAAGGAGTAAAGCATAATATCAAATGTTGAATTTTTGTTTTCATACATGTTATGAATTTGATGCCAGCAACATGCTGGGACAGGGGCAACAAAAGGCTGGGAAAGTTGTCTCCCAGGGAGGTGTATCTCAAGTAAAGATGGGGAGGTATACGCCACTCTCTGAAACACTTTCGCCAAATATTGCAATAATCTAAGAATAATGTTCCTCAGCATAAAATTGCAAAGAATTTAGAGATTTCATCATCTACTGTACATAGTATCATTAAGATTAAAATCATAGAAATCTCTGTATAAACATGATCCAGGGGCACTGCTACCGTATCTAGGAACAAGCAAAGTGGAAAACCATTCTGCAGTTTGATGAATATAAATTTGAGGTTCTTTTTGGAAATCATAGAGGTTGGGTCATCCTGGCTAAAGAGGAAAAGGGCCACCCAGCTTGTTATCAAGTTCAAAAGCCAGCATTTGTAATGGCATGGGGAGCTTGCACATCTGGGAAAGCACCATTTATGCTGAACGCTATATGTTGCATACAGGTTTTGAAGTTACATACAGTATGCTGCCATCCAATCAGCTCCATAGAAAAAGAGACCAGCTGCTAAACTGAGCTCTTTGCAGTCCAGACTACTCACCTATTAAAAACATTTAGTTTATTGTGAAATAAAAATTAAGGCAAACTGTTGAGCAGTTGAAATCCTATATCAGGCAAGAATGTTTCCAAATGGTTACAGAGCACCAAATGTGCATACATTTATCACAACAACATTTCTCAGTTTCAACATCTGATTTGCCGTCTTTGTACTACAGTATATTAGGCTTCAAATAATTTTCAAATCCTTGCATTCTGTTTGTATTTATATTTTACACAGTGTCTCAACTTTAACCAAACATGTGCTTTACTTTAGGGAAGTGATCCCCAACCAGTGTCTCGTGAGCAACATGTTGCTTTCTAACCCCTTGGATGTTACTCCCAGTGGCCTCAAAGAAGGGGCTTATTTTTCAATTCCTGGTTTGAAGGAAAGCTTAAGTTGCATAAAAACCATGTGCACTGCCAAACAGAACCTCCTGTAGGCTGCCAGTCCACATGGTGGGCTACCAATAGCCATGTAGGGTCCATATTTGGCACCCACAGTAACTGTTTTCATGTTTATATGGCTCTCCAACTTTTTTTTACATTTGAATGTGGCTCATGAGTAAAAACAGGTCTGTTTTCCCCTTATGCCGGATTTTTTTAAATCTATGACAGCCTTAGAGAACCAGTAAACCCCAGCTAAAACATTGCTTTCAATATCAAATAAAATCCTTAAAAGCAAGTTATATTTTGTATTTTTTGTAATTAGTGAAAGCTTTATAGTGTCCGGTTTCTATGGCTTCTGTGTTCTCGTTTCACTTCGTTTTTTCCTCTGATTCATACTGTACATCTTATGCAATTTTTTGACAAACTCATGTGTGGTTTATGTCCCAGCTCCCGTTGAGCTCATTTTAGCCAGAATTAGTCTACAACTGACCATTTATAACAAAAAGATTGCATAAGAAATCATTTGTCTATGAGCACACTCGAGTCAGGGCTAAATGGAAAGCATTCTAATATGAAAAGTTCTGTCAATCACAAATATAACTTTATTGACTTGAATTTCTTAAATCCATATTTTTTCTAAAATTAGCATAAATTATACAGATGTTTCCCAAGTGTTTTGTATGCATAGCAGTAATACATGATATGTCCCATAGCAACAAATGAGACTGAGATTAGCACAAGCAGACCAAATGATTCTGGATTTGGAGCGATGATTACCATTACAAAATGGAGCATGTCCAGAAGGCAGTTCATAGAATCCTGAACACCATTTATAATTCCTCTCTCTGACTCCTTTGCATTCTCTTGAATCAATTGGGTGACCGTTAAATCAAAAGACCAGAGACCTGCAGAATAAAATAATTATTGTAAAGTTTGTGCAATGTTAAATCTTTTAAAGAGAGACAAACAGAAAAATCTTCAGGGTTCTTCTTTTAGTGTTCTTTCAGACTACCATGTTTGATGGGAGAGTAATTATGTTAGAACATGCATGCATGACTAATCAGCAGTGAGGGGCCGATTCACTAAATTCGGGTGAAGGGTTAGAATAAAAAAAACTTCGAATTTCGAAGTTTTTTTGGGCTACTTCGACCTTCGACTACGACCTTCGACTTCGAATCGAACGATTCGAACTAAAAATCGTTCGACTATTCGACCATTCGATAGTCGAAGTACTTTCCCTTTAAAAAAAACTTCGACCCCCTAGTTCGGCAGATAAAACCTACCGAAGTCAATGTTAGCCTATGGGGAAGGTCCCCATAGGCTTGCTAAGCTTTTTTTGATCGAAGGATTTTCCTTCGATCGTTGGATTAAAATCCTTCGAATCGTTCGATTCGAAGGATTTAATCGTTCGATCGAACGAAAAATCCTTCGATCGTTCGATCGAACGTTTAGCGCTAAATCCTTCGACTTCGATATTCGAAGTCGAAGGATTTCAATTCGAGGGTCGAATTTCGAAGTATTTTTAACTTCGAAATTCGACCCTTAGTGAATCTGCCCCATAATGTAGATAGATAATGAATGGCTGCTTTGCACTTGGATTACAAGGTGTTTGTTCCTAAACAGCTAAGTAGCAGACCAGGGGTGATTCTGTGCCCCTTGCCTCCTCACCCCCCAGCGCCAGTGGCATAACTATAGAGGAAGCTTCCACTATAGCCAATGAGAACCCCCCCCTTCCCCAGCCGCTCTCTTACCTGCGGCGGGGAAGCAGAGCACGTTGGCATGGGGCGCATAGTGGGAGGAGTCCGGGTGGGAAGTGAGCAGCATCTGGGCAGGGAGTGGGCAAGAAGTGGGTGGAGGTGGGAAGTGGGCAGGAGGGTAGGGATTGGAGTGTGCTGGGCCCCTCTGAAGATTGCTAGTGCTGAAAGCACAATTTGCACTAGAAGAGCCAAATTTCCGATTCAATGGCCAGAAATTTGGCTCTTAAAGTTGCCAGGAGCGCCAGTTTGCATAGACTGCTGCTAAAAAAAACACTGGTCTAAATATTGGGAGTTGTATTCTACCAATATACTGGTTAGAGAATTCTACCAATATACTGTATTCTACCAATATACTGAGAGAACTGTGTGGTATAGCATGCCCAGTAGTTCTACCACTCTCAGAGCTCAGAAAAACAAGATATGAGTGGTACTCAATTGCTGATATCTTAAAAAAATCAACAAAGGCATCATGTAAATTGGAAAAGAACATAAAGCATGTTACACTTATATGGTCCAAATAATGTATAATTGTTGTGGGCTGCATAAAAAGATATGATAAAAAAAGGACCTCAACAGAAAGATGAGCCAGGCTATAACATACTTAAAGTTACCCAAAAGGTGAACATCCCCATTAAGCCTTTGTTTAAATAAAGCAAAAAACGGGATACAATGGCAATTAATGTTGTTATGACATGACTTTTAGACAAGGGCAAGAAAATACTCTTGTTAAAACATACCTACCAGCTCTTGCAGCAATGACACCGGTGAACAGCAGGATTACTGAGGAGAAATCTTCTTTTCTGAAATTAAATGCTGGGCCTGTATTTAATACTGAAGATGCATTGGAAGAGTTTTCTGTTAAATTTGCTTCCAGACGTACATATGGTACATATGTAGAAATGGAAGATTCTTCAATCATTTCATTGTTGCTTACATTTGTATATGAAGTACTTAACAGATCAACTGAACCTCCAGGCATAAAAACAGATACTACACATAATGTTAAGCTAAAGAGTTGTCCAATCCCAGAGATACCACCTGTCTGGATTAAACCACATCTCTTCTGGAACCACGTGAATGCCAGCGTTCCAAGTATGCCTACAATGGCTGATACTCCAATGAGAATACTAAGTACAGAGCTGCTCAGACCTTTTGTGTAGGCGTAGCCAACAGTAATTGAATCAAATCCCAAAACAGTCATATAAAGAAATGAAAGAGCCAGGCCAGCAAGAAAAAATGGTTGTTTGTAATATAGAATCCATCCATTTTGAAAAGTCTTAAAAGGTCTGGCCAATTTGGAAGCACAACTGGTTCTGTTTGTTTTTTCAGGATATGATACATCTGGAATTTCCTCCATTATAGTACTGTTAGATTCAACTGGTTTTTCATCCTCTGGCATTGATTTAACACCTAGAAAATACAGGCACAAAACATATTTTTAGCAAATCAGCGCACAGATGAGTCGTCCTTTTAGCACCCAACAATTTATAAATGCTACCTGGTAGTCTCAGAATATTTGTTTGTTTTTCCAATGAAAATGATAGTGTAAGGCCAAATTATGGATAGTCCTTGCCTTTCATGAAATTTACCTCATTGATCTGGCTAGCATTTCAGTGAATGTTACACAAGAAATCAAAGATCTATTAAATGCAACTTACCAAGATAACATTTGTAATTTAGTATATATGTTACTTTTGCCCAGAGAAATACTGAATATACATCCATATATAATATATATATACACACATTTCAAGGCCACTACACACGCTTGCCAATAAGTTATGTACCCTGGTGCTCCCAGAATTTCAAATATGTAGATAAGTAGATGCCGGTGCACACAGGGATTTTTTTCAAATCAATTATACTTTATTGTATCAATGTTTCAGTCCTCTGCTGGGACCTTTCTCATCTAGGCCTCATATACACACTGAGTACATTTTACAAATTAAATGCTTCTACAGATATTGGATCCATTATCCAGAATGCTTGGGATCTGGGGTTTTCCTAATTTGGATCTTAATACCTTACTTCTACTAGAAAATCATTTAAGCTTTACATAAATCCAATAGGCTGGTTTTTACTTCCAATACAGATTAGGGATGCACCACTATTTTGGATTCGGCCGAACCCCCGAATCCTTCACGAAAGATTCGGCTGAATACTGAACCAAATCCAAATCCTAATTTGCAAATGCAAATTAGGGGTGGGAAGGGGAAAACTGTTTTTACTTCCTTGTTTTGTGACAAAAAGTAACGTGATTTCCCTCCCTGCAAATTAGGATTCGGATTCGGTTCGGCCAGGCAGAAGGATTCGGCCGAATCCGAATCCTGCTGAAAAAGGCCGAATCCCGAACCAAATCCTGGATTCGGTGCATACCTAATACAGATTAATTATATATTAGTTGGGATCAAGTACAAGGTACTGTTTTATTTACCATTTCTAAAAAATTGGATTATTTGTATAACATGGAGTCTATGGCCGATGGTCTTTAAGCAATTCAGAGCTTTCGGGATAACGGGTTTTTGGATAACGGATCCCATATCTGTACCGAACATATAGTATGCATTCGAAAAATGTGCACAGTTTTCTACTTAGCTGGGGGCTTAGGTATCAATTAAGATCAACTGTGGATGTGCCTCTAAACATCCATCAGTTTCCACATTCAAATACAGTAATATATTTTACTTCTGATTTACTCCCCTTATTAGTAACAAATAAAAACACATACTCTCATATTCCTGTACATTGAATTGTTTCATTTCCAAGTCCTCTCCATGCTGGGGTGTCTTGCTGGCTAACTCCGGAGTCATGTCATACACTTTCCTTAACAGGACGTATTCAGCACAGACTGACATCAGATTCCAACCAGACACAAAACCACAGCCAGTCTCGAGTGAGGCAAAGGTCATTATCTGTCCAACTGCCATAGGTGCCAAAATATTGGTGACTTGATCTATTCTTCGAATAGTAGCATTCATACCTACAAATATAATAAGACATATATTTTTATTACTTCATATGGCAAAAAGCAAATGGGGCACTTGGGTATTTAAATATGTTTAGAAAAATGAACATACACATCCCGTAATGGCACAAAACATAATATGTAATAACTATATCTGTATGGCCAGCTTAAAGCAAATCATTTAGTTGTAGGGACATCTGAAATTTCAAAAAAAAGGCCCAGAGGCATTAACAGGGGCATCTCCAGGTATGTATTTATAATATATAATAATGTTTCTAAAATGTATTGGTGTATAGTAGGGACAGGGGGTCCCAAAATGTGGAGTTAGTCTCCCTATTGAGGTACAATGTAGTGGACAGGGATCCCATTCAGTTATACATTTATAATGAGATTTGGAAGTAAAATTTTGTTTATTGTCCTGGATATGGCAATCAAAGGATACCAGTTAAAGGAAAACTATACCCCCAAAATAAATACTTAAGCAACAGATATTTTATAACATATTAAGTGGCATATTAAAGAATATATATTTAAGTAAATATTGCCCTTTTACATCTCTTGTCTTGAACCACCATTGTGTGATGGTCTGTGTGCTGCCTCAGAGATCACCTGACCAGAAATACTGCAACTCTAATTGTAACAATAAGAAGTGTGGAAGCAAAAGACAGAATTGTTAATTGGCTCATGTGACCTAACAGGTATGGTTTGTTGGTATATTTGTGTGCACTGTGAATCCTACGATCCCAGGAGGTGGCCCTTATTTTTTAAAATGGCAATTTTCTATTTATGATTACCCAATGGCACATACTACTAAAAAAGTATATTATTTTATTTTACACATGAGCGGTTTTATGCAATATTGTTGTACATTGCATTGTTTACATTGTTTGGGGGGGGATATAGTTTTCCTTTAAATGGGTGGTTCACCTTTAAGTTAACTATGAGAATGGATAATTCTAACTATTTAACTGGACTTTGTTTTTCTTTGTTATAGTTTTTGAATTATTTGCCTTCTTCTTTTCCAGCTTTAAAATGGGAGTCACTGACCCCATTTAAAAGCAAATGCTCTGTAAGGCTATACGTGTATTGTTATTGCTACTTTTTCATATTCCAGTCTGTTTAAAAATCAATGCATGGTTGCTAGCATCATTTGGGCTATAGCATCCAGATTGCTAAAATTGCAAACCGGAGAGCTGCTGAATGAAAATCTAAATAACTCATAAAAAACACAAATAGTAATAATAAATGAAAACCAACTGCAAAATGTCTCAAAAAATGACTCTCTACATCATACAAAAAGTTATCGAAAATTTTAATTTGTTTTCATGTATCTGTAACATTATTATTAGCTAAGGGGGCTGATCAAATATTGGACCAATCGGGGGGGGGCATATTAATGGTGCACTGTGTTTACTCTGTGTTACATAGTTACATAGTTAAATTGGGTTGAAAAAAGACAAAGTCCATCAAGTTCAACCCCTCAAAATGAAACCCAGCATCCATACATACACCCATCCCTACTTTTAATTAAATTCTATATACCCATACCTATACTAACTATAGAGCTTAGTATCACAATAGCCTTTGATATTATGTCTGTCCAAAAAATCATCCAAGCCATTCTTAAAGGCATTAACTGAATCAGCCATCACAACATCACCCGGCAGTGCAATCCACAACCTCACTGTCCTGACTGTGAAGAACCCCCTACGTTGCTTCAAATGAAAGTTCTTTTCTTCTAGTCTAAAGGGGTGGCCTCTGGTACGGTGATCCACTTTATGGGTAAAAAGGTCCCCTGCTATTTGTCTATAATGTCCTCTAATGTACTTGTAAAGTGTAATCATGTCCCCTCGCAAGCGCCTTTTTTCCAGAGAAACAACCCCAACCTTGACAGTCTCCCCTCATAATTTAAGTCTTCCGTCCCTCTAACCAATTTAGTTGCACATCTCTGCACTCTCTCCAGCTCATTTATATCCCTCTTAAGGACTGGAGTCCAAAACTGAACTGCATACTCCAGATGAGGCTTTACCAGGGACCTATAAAGAGGCATAACTATGTTTTCATCCCTTGAGTTAATGCCCTTTTTTATGCAAGACACAACTTTATTTGCTTTAGTAGCCATAGAATGACACTGCCCAGAATTAGACAACGTGTTATCTACAAAGACCCCTAGATCCTTCTCATTTAAGGAAACTCCCAACACACTGCCATTTAGTGTATAACTTGCATTTATATTATTTTTGCCAAAGTGCATAACCTTGCATTTATCAACATTGAACCTCATTTTCCAGTTTGCTGCCCAGTTTTCCAGTTTAGACAATTCACTCTGCAAAGTGGCAGCATCCTGCATGGAACCTATAGTTCTGCACAATTTAGTATCATCTGCAAAAATAGAAACAGTACTTTCAATGCCCACCTCCAGGTCATTAATAAATAAGTTGAAAAGCAAGGGACCTAGTACAGAGCCCTGCGGTACTCCACTAACAACACTGGTCCAATTAGAAAATGTTCCATTAACCACCACTCTTTGTACTTTGTAGTCTATCTTTTAGCCAGTTCTCTATCCAGGTACAAATACTATGTTCCAGGCCAACATTCCTTAATTTAACCAATAACCTTTTGTGTGGCACTGTATCAAATGCTTTAGCAAAGTCTAAGTAAATCACATCCACTGCCATCCCAGAATCGAGGTCTCTACTTACATTCTCATAAAAAGAAATTAAGTTAGTCTGGCAAGATCTATTACGCATAAAACCATGCTGGCACAAACTCATAGTATTATGATTTGCTATGAAGTCCAGTATCTTATCCTTTATTACCCTTCGAAAAGCTTTCCTACCACTGACGTCAGACTAACTGGCCTATAGTTTTGAGGCTGAGAACGGGATCCTTTTTTGAATAGACAATTAACAATTCGCCAGTCTCTCGGCACTATGCCAGATCTCAATGAATCCTGAAAAATTAAGTAAAGAGGTTTGGCAATCACAGAGCTAAGCTCGCTAATTACCCTGGGATGAACACCATCTGGCCCTGGACCTTTGTTAATCTTAACATGTTCTAGTCTCTTTTGAATTTCTTCATGTGTGAACCATCATTAGTTGTATTACTAGAATTGGGACTGTTAAGAAGGAAACCTTCACTTACTGGTTCCTCATTTGTGTAGACAAATTTGTGTCAAAAATATGAGTTCAGAATCTGCGCTTTTATTTTGTTTTCATCAAGCAGCTGACCCCCCTCTGATAGTAAGGGTCCCACCCCTTCCTGCTTAATTTTTTTACTATTAACATTGTTAAAAAAAAAATTTGGATTTTTTTTACTGCTAGCTGCAATATCCTTTTCTATAGCAATTTTAGCTTGCCTTATAGCTTCCTTTCATGATTTATTGGCCTCCTTGTACCGTATAAATGTTTAGGCTGTACCAGCTAACTTGAAAGCCTTAAAAGCACGTCTTTTCTTACCCACCTCAACACCAACGCTTCTATTGAACCAAAAAGGTTTTGCTTTGCAACGACGTAATCTTATATAAAGAAGAAGGCAATATACTGAAAGTTTGTGAGCACAAGTGTGACATTTTATTAGTGGCAGCTTCCCTTCTTGTTGCACAGAACACACAACCACACAGTAAACAGTTTAAAGTACATGGTTATATGAGGCGGATGTCTTAGCTACTTAGAACATCATGCAAAATACACAAGACTGGCTTGCAGGTCCGGACTGAGAATTAAAATAGGCCCTGGCATTTCAGGTACACAGAGGCCCAATCAGCCCACATAGAGGCCCAAACAGCTCCCACCAGCCCACTAAATACTGACTTTCTATGGGACCTTATAGCACCCCCTCTGGCATTTGCCAGAACCCACAGATTGCCAGTCCTGGCCTGCTGGCTTGTACCATTTAAGTATATGATAACAAAAGGGGTAAGATACAGTACTGTAATCATTATAATTAGGGATGCACCGAATCCACAATTTTGGATTCGGCCGAACCCCTGAATCCTTTGCGAAAGATTCGGCCAATACCAAACCAAATCCTAATTTGCATATGCAAATTAGGTGTGAGAAGGGGAAAACATTTTTTACTTCCTTGTTTTGTGACAAAAAGTCACCCGATTTCCCTCCCTGACTCTATGCAAATTAGGATTCGGATTCGGTTCGGCTGGGCAGAAGGATTCCTGGAATCCAGTAATCCTGGATTTGGTGCATCTCTAATTCTAATTGATCTAATAAGCAAAAATTAGGGTCATTGCTGGGAACTTCATGTGCTTACCTGCTAGGGTGCACTTATCACCACCTGCTACCACAACTATCCAGTCTCTTTCAATGATGATGCCAGTAGCAGTACTTCCAATGTTTGCAATGCTTGCAATAATGATCACCAAGATGTAGCAAACTGTCTAGGAAATGTATAAAAGTGTCGTTAGAATTGCAAATAGCAGCAGCAGGAGCTTTCACATATCATAAACGTTAATCTAAAATGCAAATATGCCATGCCAAATTACAACTGGCATATGATATGAACAGGGATTTACAGTACATACAGTGTATACAGGACTACATTGATGAAATACCTGTACTAGAAAACTATAACAGTGACATTTCAAAAAATGAAGTGTACAGTAAATGTTTTTATTAAATGGCATTAATAATGTTACAATTATTAGAGCCTGTGAATACTGACGCAAAGAAGAACATTATACTCACCAAGGTCCAGTTGTGTTGTGTTGCTAATTGAGCCTTGTATCTAAAAACCATCATCAGGATGATCCCACAGAATATGACAGAGACATTCTGTACAAGCAATGATGTCCTGGCCGCTATTGGATTGAAAGAGATTGTGTGAAGCACGTGTACTGTATTCAAAGAAAAAGTGCAATCTTCAATTATGAAGTTATTACCTTTTAGTCTTTTATTATTGTCCACCCAGTCTCCAATGACAGCTCCCAGTAGAAGGACAGAGCCAGAAACCACCAACCCATAGACTGCAGTCAACAACAAGCTGTGACCATAAAGTTCAATCAAAAAGACTGATACCGCAAAATGCCACATCCGGTCTCCCTAGATGCAGACATACTATGTCAATATTTTTTTCTATACATAACAAAGAAAGCCATTTTTAAAAACAAATACTTATTGCTGACAGCTAAATAAAAACTTTACAACACTTTTTTTTCTGCATCCACACAGAATGTTGCTAAATGTATGGATTTGATATATTAGACTCCTTAGCCAAATTTGGATGTTGGTGTTGATTTGGAATCATATGTCCTTTTTCTTGTTTTCTCCAACATCAATTTCTAATAAGTACAGGTATGGGACCTGTTATCCAGAATGCTCGGGACCTGGGGTTTTCTGGATAACGGATCTTTCCGTAATTTGGGTCTTCATGCCTTAAGTCTACTAGAAATTCATGTAAACATGAATTGATACAGTATATACAGGTATGGGGCCTGGTATCCAGAATGCTTGGAACCTAGGGTTTTCCAGATTATGGATCTTTCCTTAATTTGGATCTTCATACCTAAAGTCTACTAGAAAATTTAAATATTAAATAAACCCAATAGGCTGGTTTCAGCGCCGGGCCAACCCGGGCAGGCGCCCTAGGCTGCCTGGCCGGGCATAACGCCCACAGACGCGCATGCGCAGAAATAACAAATGTGCCCATGTGCTAAAGCTAACGCAGTGCGCATGTGCTAAAAAGCACACACACGCCGGATTCATCTGCAAGCGGGGACCGGACTAGGGGGTAGGAAAAGCAGAGAAGGCGCATGCCTGGCGTCCCCCCAACTTTGCGCCCTAGGCACATGCCTGTTCTGCCTACCCCTAGTTCCGGCCCTGGCTGGTTTTGCTTCCAATAAGGATGAATTATATCTTAGTTGGGATCAAGTACAAGCTACTGTTTTATTATTACAGAGAAAAAGGAGATCATTTTTAAAAATTTGAATTATTTGGATTCCGTAATTCGGAGGTTTCTGTATAAGAGATCCTATAACTGTTTTACATTTATGTGGTATTTAGAACACTTCTTTCAAATGGACACAGTTTAGTCCCTGTCACGAACGGCACCCTAAATCCAGAACCCAAGCTAAGCTCCTTGGCCTCGGCTCTCACTTCTGCCTATAACCGCCACCTTTCACCTTGGGAGGAGCCCTCGGCTAATTGGATGCCGCCAGGTCTTATTTGAGAGAGGAGCAAAGCTAATGGTTCTGGACGAGCAAAGGGGCACGATCGTCTCACCAGGATACTGGAAGGAAGAACACCACTTGGAACAGGCAGGATGGGCCAGCACAAGCAGAGAATAGTCAGACAGGCTGGAATCAGGATTGGAGAAGGCAAAAGATCAGATTGGAGAGTTCGGGGTTAACAGGCAGGCAAGGGTCAGGATTGGAGAGGTCAGAGTAGTCAAACAGGCAGGCAAGGGTCAAAACACCAGAAGATCAAACATAAATCACATTGAATACACCCAGGAACTTTAACAAATAGAACCTAACAACGGGTAATGTGGTGATACCTGAATTCCCCTTTTATACTATTTGAATTTCTCGCCAGGGGTGATGAGGTCATAATACCGGCGCATAAACCTGAAAGCATGCCGGCACGTGCCATAGGAGAACCAGCACCCGATGGGACAAGATGCACGCGGCGGGCACCCCTGCATGCAACAGAACATGCCACTAGAACACCAGGGTGAGTCCTATTCTTTACAGTCCCATATTAGTCTTCTGACGTAATAGAATTTAAGTCCTTGTACTATACGAAAAAAGAGCTAGAAGACCTGGAAAACTGGCATGTGCTTTAAATACATAATTTTTACGATAAAGTTTAAAATGTTAGGTTTTACAATTCTTTTGCTGCTCCAAAGGTGTGTGGCCCATTTTTGGGTTTTGCCAATTTAAATAATTTTGTTTTCAATTTATTTGTATTACCTGTCACTTATGTATTCTATTGTATATTATGGAATACAGTATTAAATACAGTGTTGTAGGGGATCTGTAGTACCAATTTGTACCTAATTAATATTAGTCAGTTCCTAGAGCTTATTCAGTATCATTAAAACATAATTCACGTGTGACTACTTTCCCATTGCACCTACTTGCTCTATGAACCTACATAACAAGGGGCACCCATTCTAGCACAATGGAATCCTGTGTATGGGCCATCACATGCAAGTACAGGTATGGAATCTGTAATCCAGAGGGCTCCGAATTATGGAAAGGCCATCTCCCATAGACTCCATTCCATCCAAATAATCTAGATTAAAAGTATTTCTTCTCTGTAATAATAAAACAGTACCTTATACTTGATCCAAACTAAGATATAATTAATCCTTATCGGAAGCAAAACCAGCCTATTGGGTTTATTTAATATTTACATTTTCTAGTAGACTTTAGGTATGAAGATCCAAATTAAGGAAAGATCCGTTATCTGGAAAACCCCAGGTTCCAAGCATTCTGGATACCAGGCCCCATACCTGTATATTCTGCATTCTGCTTCTTTTCTCACATGAGCAAGTTGAAACAAACAACAGAGCAATATTCGTATATGGTCAAACCATATCCTCTGACAGTTGCAGATTGGGCCAGCATATGAGAAGCATGCAATCACAAAGTCAGTAAACCAGTTAGTATTAAAACTCTCTCTAGCTCTCTATAGTTATGATATAACTATAGATGCTAAAAAAATGAAAGCAAATTACCCAGGTGGAAAGAGCATGACTGAGATAAAGAAAACACTTTGTGGATGTCAGATGCTTCATGATGGATCCTGCAAATGCAATAGAAGAATTATTTAACTATTAGAACATACAACACACGTTTTAAAAGTTTTTGCACATAGTAGTGGAAATCTAAGAAGAGATCTTTTAATATTAACAGACATCTACCAGAAAAAAATGTTGCCCTTTGAGGCACAAGATAAATAGACATCTGGGAACAGGTCTTTTTTTTTTTTTTTTTACATTAATGCTATTTCTGCTTATTTTTTTTTTGCTTTAGATCATTCATTCTCATTATTATGACATAAGTTATAAAGGATTGAACTGTCAATGATTATCTGGCACCCAACTGCTGCATGAAGAGAGAATGAAAAGAATGATTAAACTTTTGATTAATCAATGGGATTGAGTAATTATGTGAATGTTTCTTTATGGGTGAATCTTTACATGTAGATTCTGATTTAAATTTGTAAGTTTAAGGATAATACCACATGAGGCTAATTCTCATTCTTCTTATATACACTAATACCATGTAATTAACATGAACAGATGAATTTATATGAAGCAGAGCAAGCCAAGCCAGCTGAGAGCCCTAGACAACCTGTCCACCTTGCTCCCTCCCCCGTGTAAATGAACAAACATGCACATGGGGGGATTCAATGGTGATGAGCACCTCTGGGGGGATAAGAGGAGACTAGGGGTAGGCAGCAAAGGTATGTGCCTAGTGACCCCCCAACCATGCATCCTAGGCATGTACTTCTTCTACCTACTCCAAGTTCCAGCCCTGATATGAAGTAACTTACCAATGCATCCTTCATTGGGTGTTTCACCTTCTGAGAAATCCATGACTGGTACTTTTTTCTCTGTCCAGGCTCTGTCCCTCTCTGCATCTTATTAACAGGCCAGTGTGTCTCACTATAGAGCTGTTTCCTCTTTAGATGAAGTCAGGTAACATGAAACTACACAGGGGATGATTACAATGAATCAGCAGAATTAAGTCTGACTGCTTTTCCATGATGGGTGATATATTTTTTTTTTTTTTACTCTACTTCACTAGTGTTATGTATCTAAACTATACATTATGCGCATGATGCAACTCATCATGAATTGGTGAAATGCCCCCTAAAAGTTATTCATTTTGAGGTGTCCAGGATTTTAGACATATGTCAGTTATAGTTTTATTTATATTTATTATAATATGAGAACCACACTTCTTTCCAGGGAATCCATTAAAAGCAAGCAAGGTATATGATATAGGGGTATAATGACATTCACCATGCTTGCTTTGGAATTACCTTTCATGTAAAATTATTCCCAACTTCTCCATTTGCAGGCAGCCTCTTTAAATCTAACGGGGAGGCCCATTTATCAACATTCAAGTTTTAGTGGCTTTAGAGTTTTTTAAAACTACGATAAAACTCTGTTAGGGTTATGTAATAAAAGACATTAAGAGGCTTATTTTTATAGGCTTTATAGGTTTTTGAAACCACAACTAAATTCACAAACTCTAAAACCACGATTGTCATTGAGTTTATTAAAAGTTCTGAATATAAAAAGTACAAACTAAAAAAAAGTGCTGAACGATGCTCTAAAAAATATGAATATTTTGAAAACCTCTAAAAAATTGTGTTTTTCTGGCTTTTAAGCAGTATAGGAATACCACACTTTTTTTGAGATTCATGGAAACAATTGCAATTCAATTGTTAGTAAACAATCTAAGTAAACTTCTAATTTTCCATCCAAGTGGCATCACTTCCACTGCTCGCCATCAAAATAACTTCAGTGCATCTGTTTCTTTAGATGTAATTGTGCTTCACAAATTGGTGCAGACTGCTGTGGGAACTCTAAAGATAACACACTGAGCTCAAGTTGGAACAGGGGATGGGATGGACCAGAGCCTCAGGGCCGGAACTAGGGGTAGGCAGAAGAGACACGTGCCTAGGGCGCAAAGGCAGAGGGGCGCCAAGGAAGTACCTCTTCTGAGCCCTTCCCCTAATCCGGAGCCTTGTGTCCTTAAGCTGTGGCTGCAGTTTAGTTGTTGTTTTTTTAATGCGTGTGCACCCTTCTAGTGCATTGCCGCTTCCGTGCATGCACACTAGCGAGGCCTCGCCACTTCTGCTCTTCTGCGTCAAACATTGGGGGGGCGTAGTCGGCTGGGTTGCCTAGGGGCCCGGTACTGCAGAGCCTTATGATGTAAGTAACTTTAATTACTGGAATCTTTTCCAAAAAACTCCTAATCACTAAGGTTGGGCAGGGATTGGCTTTCTTTACCTGATGTTGCAACCTCAGGAAACTATTTCTTGGTCAAGACATTCTTTACATGGCATATGGGCACAAACTAAAAACTCTTGTTGTGCTGGATAACTTACATGTACAGTATATAGTTACATAGCTACCTTTGTAACTATATACATGTAACCTATCCGGATGTGACCAATGCCATATGAACTGTGCTGTAACAGCTGCTTGAAGGAAGGTCTGTTAAAGGAGAACGAATACCATTTTACAATTGGGGTTCCAAAACTTAGTGACTACTTTTACTTACCTGACACCCCGGGCCGGTGCTCCTATCAGCAGAAAATTGCACCGGCCCGAGGTTCTTGTAACAAGCACCATTGAGCGATTCTCTTCCTGCTTCTTTGGTTTTGAAATTTCCCGGGGGAGACACATACAAAGTAGAGCAAAATAGCTGGCTTTTTCATTAAAGTTTGGCTTTTCACTTTACTGCGCATGTGCAGCCACGAGAAGACCAGAAGAAGCAGGAAGAGGATCTCTCCGTGGTGCTCACTGGCAAAAACCCAGGCCAATACGGTTTTCTGATTTTAAAAACTAAACAACTAAAAAAATATATACTTATTGGTTCAGGAAAAGGTTTGATAAGGTAGAACAAATTATTTGCAGTGTAAACAATGTAATTTACAAATAAAAACAACTTCATAAAAATCACGACAGTATCCCCTTAAAGGGATACTGTCATTGGAAAAAAAAAATTCAAAATAAATCAGTTAATAGTGCTGCTCCAGCAGAATGCTGCACTGAAATCCATTTCTCAAAAGAGCAAACAGATTTTTTTATATTCAATTTTGAAATCTGACATGGGGCTAGACATTTAGTCAATTTCCCAGCTGCCCCTGGTCATGTGACTTGTGCCTGCACTTTAGGAGAGAAATGCTTTCTGGCAGGCTGCTGTTTTTCCTTCTCAATGTAACTGAATATGTCTCAGTGGGACATGGGTTTTTACTATTGAATGCTGTTCTTAGATCTACCAGGCAGCTGTTATCTTGTGTTAGAGAGCTGTTATCTGGTTACCTTCCCATTGTTCTTTTGTTTGGTTGCTGGGGGGGAAAAGGGAGGGGGTGATATCACTCCAACTTGCAGTACAGCAGTAAAGAGTGATCGAAGTTTATCAGAGCACAAGTCACATGACTTGGGGCAGCTGGGAAATTGACAATATGTCTAGCCCCATGTCAGTTTTCAAAATTCAATATAAAAAAATCTGTTTGCTCTTTTGAGAAATATATTTCAGTGCAGAATTTTGCTGGAGCGGCACTATCAACTGATTCATTTTGAGAAAAAAGTTTTTTCCCATGACAGTATCCCTTTAAATTGTTAAGTCAAAGACCTATACCAGATTCTATGTTTAAAGTTTTCTCAAGAATGATTGTTTTAATGTTGTTTTTAGTGTGTTTTTATATTTGAAGATGTAGGGACCCATAGGGTTAATGCTCCCCTATGGCTTTAAATACCTACACTTCCTGATCTCCTTTGTTGCTGGGCAAAAGCCCATGTATCTACTTTTACTTATTAGCATAATGAGTACAGTGTATCATTGGCCCAGAGGCTGATGTCAAGTTCCTGCCACACTTCAGTATAGAGCTGGGCAGAGGGTGGGTTTTCTCTTTCCCCTGCCACTCCAGTAGGGATTGGTTGGTAATGGGAGCCTGGAGCTTAGACCCAGCAAAGGGAATGTCTTGGTGAAGTCAGGCATACAGGGACCCCATAATTGAGGTGAAGTCAGGACAGGGTAGTTCTACGAAAGTGAGGCTAGAGCTAGTTTAGCAAGAGCAGCCTGGCTCCATGTAGGAGGGATAGCAAGGGTCTAGCTGTCCCCTCAGGCAAGACTGGCCTGTAGTGTAGGGATCACAGCCTGATAGAGATTTAGGTTTAGCGAGTTCCCTGATCCCCTGTGTGAGGATCTAGGTCACAGTACAGAGATAGTGAGAGTGTATCTATCCAGTGTGGTATGCTATCTCCACAAGGGTGTCACAAGATGTTGGCTCTGAAATGCTGTGACGTACCTGACATGTGATAAAGTAGAAAAATTATCCAAAGTCACACAAAACTACTGCAAACAAGGAACACTTTGCACGTTTAATGTGGAAGTGCAGTGCAACGTTTTCGGGGTCACGCCCCTTTGCCAAGCAAGGTTTTTACTGCATGTATGTGATAAACTTCAGAGGATTGTGAGTATCCAAACCCTGATTTGTGCTTTAAGAGAAAAAAGCCTGTGGCTGTTTGTTTTGTTCAAGAACCTTCTGGCATCCAATGCTTTTGTTTAGTCACACAGCACAAGTGAGGTGTAGTTGCACAACACAATTCCTTCACCCTTTCATGTAGCAAAAGCCCATCCTGTGGAGAGAGGGTCAAATGTAACTGGTGCTCTGCCTGTTTCCTAGCTGGACAAGGTCTAGCCTTGCCTAGATGGGGTTTCGAATAATTATTTATATTGAATAAAGATCGTTTAGGATATTCGTTTGTAGAAGAATCAAGGCTGCCAAAGTAATGGTGCAATATAAAGACCTTTCTCTGCTGATTATTTGCTTCAGCAAGTGTTTGTCCCTAGAGATGTTTGCTGAAATTAGATTCACTTTCCATTAAAAAACATGTAGCAAATATTATGTACTTAACCATGTGACCACTAGCGTCTTACCTTGCAAGGGAAGGAAAAATAAAACAAAGAGAACTGGAGACAATACCTGTCACTGTGACAAAGCAAGTTGTAGAACCTGATACATATTTTGAAACCTGAGACAAGAATAGAAGGAAGGAAAACTAGGAGGAAGAAATAATAAAAGGTACTAAAACAAGAAAACTGTTGAAGGGGTAGATACGCCCCATGCAGGACTGAACAATCATGATTTTTATTTTAATTTATATTAACAGGAATTGTGAGAAAAGTCATAGAGTTTCCCAGTTGCTTAGTTACTGTGAATGTGTATCTGAATAGATACAACTCTTTGATGCAATATATAAAGCATCATTTACCAGTCCTATTTAGCCTTAACAAGATCGTTTTTAAACTCATAGTTTTCAAATAGTCATTCATTTGCTGTTGTTCTCAGGTGGCTAATAGAAATGGGGGATTTACTGAGACCAAAACAACAGACAAAGTTGAATTCATGTAAAATAGCTCACATAGGTAGATTAATCAAACCACAATACAGGGATGGGTCCTGTTATCCAGAATGCTCATGACTTGGGGTTTTTTTTGGATAATGGGTCTTTCCATTATTTGGATCCTCATACAAGAAAATCATATAAATATTAAATAAATTAAATAGGCTTGTTTTGCTTCCAATAAGGATTAATTATATCTTAGTTTGGATCAAGTACAAGCTGCTGTTTTATTATTACAGAGAAAAGGGAAACCATTTTAATAAAATTGGATTATTTGGATAAAATGGAGTCTGTGGGAGATGGCCTTTCCGTAATTCTGAGCTTTCTGGGTAACGGTTTTCTGAATAACGGATCCCATACCTGTACAATGACACTTTTAAAATGGCAGTTTACCTTTAGTATGACGTAGACAGTGCTAATCTGAGACAGCTGGTCTTCATTTCAACAGCTATCTGGTTGTTATAATTCAGTTTATCATAGCAATCGGGCAGCTGGTTGAATGAAAGATATAGAAAAGGCCTGAACACAAAGATAATTAACATAGTTTTTAAAAGGACACTTGTCCATTGAGTTCAACCTTTTATCATTTAGTCCTATTTAGCCTTAAAAAGATCGTTTTTAAACTCATAGTTTTCAAATAGTCATTCATTTGCTGTTGTTCTCAGGTGGCTAATAGAAATGGGCACCAGCAATTTATAGGGGGATTTACTGAGACCAAAACAACAGACAAAGTTGAATTCACGTAAAATAGCTCACATAGGTAGATTAATCAAACCACAATACAGGGATGGGACCTGTTATCCAGAATGCTCATGGCTTGGGTTTTTTTGTTGGATAATGGGTCTTTCCATTATTTGGATCCTCATACTAGAAAATCATATAAATATTAAATAAATTAAATAGGCTTGTTTTGCTTCCAATAAGGATTCATTATATCTTAGTTTGGATCAAGTACAAGCTGCTGTTTTATTATTACAGAGAAAAGGGAAACCATTTTAATAAAATTGGATTATTTGGATAAAATGGAGTCTGTGGGAGATGGCCTTTCCGTAATTCGGAGCTTTCTGGGTAACGGTTTTCTGGATAACGGATCCCATACCTGTACAATGACACTTTTAAAATGGTAGTTTACCTTTAGTATGACGTAGACAGTGCTAATCTGAGACAGCTGGTCTTCATTTCAACAGCTATCTGGTTGTTATAATTCAGTTTATCATAGCAATCGGGCAGCTGGTTGAATGAAAGATAAAGAAAAGGCCTGAACACAAAGATAATTAACATAGTTTTTAAAAGGACACTTGTCCATTGAGTTCAACCTTTTATGTCCAAGTGAAACCTGCCAGACGAAGGTAAAAAAAAACCCAATCTGAAGACTCAGAAGGGGAAAAATTCCACAACTACACAGCTCTGTAAAAACTCTTATGAATATTAAAATGGAACCTCCTTTCAGAGGTTTCATTGTAATCAAAGTGGATGCCCTTGTGTCAGTTATAAGGATTTACATTGCCCCCTTCTATATTTATTCATAGTTATCACATCTCCCCTTAATCACCTCTTCAGCATAAACAAGCTCAGCCTGACTAGTATTTTGGTATAACTGGCACTTTCCATACCCTTTACCAGCTTAGCTGCCCTTCTTTGTAACCTCTCTGATTCAATTAAATCCTGTTTGAGCACTGGCGACCGAAACTATGCAGCATATTCTAAATGAGGCCTTAGCAGCACTTTGTAAAGGAGAAGAATTACTCTCTCCACCTCTAAATCTACATCTCTTTTACTACAGCTTGAAACCTTGTTAGCCATACTGCAGTAACGTACCTACCCCCCAGCGGGGTGCAGGCAGTCCACTCCAAAAGCAATTTTCACAGCAAATTTGATTGAGCCAACGGCCGGCCCCGAGGTGGTACGGGCCCTGGTGCAGTCACACCTCCTAGTAGTTCTGCCACTACCTTGCTGCACTCTTTTGTGCTCCTTAGTGCTGGATACTTGTTAGCCTTGGGTGGTGTGACACCAAGTGGTTATCGAAATCCCCCCATTTATTAATACATTTAAGCACATTTTTCTTGTGCAGAAAAAGTCACAATAAGATCGTAAAAAAATCCAAATCCTACGTTTTTGTTGTAAAATGATCTGAAGGCTACAATTTTTTTGGAAACCTAACTCAGAAAATCTTCCAATTGTTAACAGGACATCTTCCATCCTTTACAAGTTCTCAGCAGGTCTGAGTTGGAGTACCTTTTCATCTGACTTTTAACACCATCAAACTTTAATAAGTCTCCAAAAAATTATGTTTTCCTCTTAAAAAGTCTGACTGTAAATAAATTACCCCCCCCCAAATGTTTTGGGTATCAAAATGGGTAAAATAGTCTTGTCTGCCACAACCCAATATGAGAACAAAAACTCAGCAGCTAGAACAGCAAAATAAACAAAGTTTACTAGCACAACATGCCTAAAGTACAAAACATTTTTTTCACTTGTATCTAATTAATCTGTAATGTTTTATGTCTCAGCGTGAAATAATTTTATGCACAAATGAATAATTGACAGCATTTAATGTTTATTAAATATTACAAAGAGAAGAAATGTGAATATTTGTTATAACAAAATTGGAGACATTACATTTTCATAGAAAGAACTGTCAAGAAACACATCCAAGAAGTTACCAGTAAAAAAAAGTGTGTATACAGTCATTACTGTGGTTTAGAGAAAGTGCATAGAAATGTATTGTACGAGCATACAACTGTCTCTTGCAGGCTCCAGGATACAAATGTATGTTATACAACATAGAAACCATTTTGCATTGTTATATAATATGCCGTTCAAAAAGACAATGATTGTAGCTTACATATTGACTTCATAGTATTAATCTGCTTCTTCATTTAGTTAAAAGTAACCTTACTTATAATTAGATTTATGGCACAGGGTGTATCTGTCAAATACAATTGCTTATATCTCTAGCAAACTCCATTGCTGGTGTTTAATATATTTCTATTTATATCTATATAACTATATACTGTATAGCAACAAAGGAGGAGCACTTTAACAAAAATCTACATCGGTGCTGATAACAAATAGTGTAATAATTGCTTTCTATCATTATTTGAAATATATCATTAGTTCCTCAACAGTTTAAGTAATTGCTGTTAGGTATACACAGAGTCCAAAGTGAATGTGCTAATGGTTTAATATTTCAGTAATGATTCATATCTGGAGGTCTTTTTATTTTTTAAGCTTTGCTATCAGGCCAAAAAAAAAATACATTCAGAACATATTTTCTTTACAACTTTTCAGCTTTCACAGTTAAGTTGGCTATACAAATGGGTGAGGTTGCTCCTAAATCATTTTATAAATCAGGAGAAAACTGCCCATCAACAGCCCAATGCGGTCCTCACCCAAAAGGATTTTCAAACCTGTCCGATAGATGTCTACCTGATCGCCAACCAGGTATTAGTCAGACCCCAAATTTAAGATAATAATCTGCATACTTGGTCTGGGGCGGCCAATATCAGCCGATAACTGTAAATTCAGTGTATTGCTAGCATTAGAAACATTTCACAAATAGATGCCAGCATAACAGTGTTTGGCAATATGAAGGAACTGACCAATGAAAATGTGATATTTCTAATTATAATCCCATAGAGGTGACTGTTAGGATGGGTATCTGTTCAGATAACAATTCATTGGCAGCACAGCACAATGTCTAAAATTAACTAAAACTATGATGTAAACTACCCTTCGGTATTGACAATTTGGAGTGTTTTTGGGTAGAATAGAAAACATAATGGGATAAGAACACAGTGGCTTTTAGAGAGAGAGAGAGAGAGAGAGAGAGAGAGAGAGAGAGAGAGAGAGAGAGAGAGAGAGAGAGAGAGAGAAATATTACTCAGTGTTGGATCATGGCAATTCAGAATCTGGAAATTGTAGCTGGAATGATGTCCAACCCCAATGTAATTGCAAAAAAAAAAAAAAGCCACAAAATAGTGCATGTATTTGTAAAATACACTGGCTGTTTTCATATATGAATTTTGTTTACAAAATTGGGCATCTCTGTCAGATTTGCTAGTTATCTGACATTTTAATACTACTCTTTTTGTCGCTCATATTGTATTGGCCCTTGAAACCTGAAGTCCAGGCTTAGACTGTTCTTTGACTAAAAAGTGCCTGAATATAAACGAGGCATTTACAAATGTAAAATCTTTACTCAAACTTGTGTACCTTCAGTATCATAGGCATTGTTTTGTTTGGCTATGTAGATTTTTCCACTAGTTTCCATTCTAATATTTGTTGTGCACTGTAACTACTCCAGAATAACACTTTTAAACATACACTAATCAACACAGAGAACTGCTACATTAACTGCTCTTAGGAACTATTTAAACAACAGAGGCCTCTTCACGTTGATTCTCACCCGGCACTGTTTTGGGCTCAGGGGAACAGCAAGCAAACACCTGCTTTCCTAGATTTAGGTAAGCATATTGGAAATACATAACATGACCCGCAGCAACAAAGGACACAGAAATGAGCACTAGCAACCCAAAGGCTTCAGGATTTGGGGCTAGGATTACCATGATGAAGTGCAGAAGGTCCAGTAAATAATTCATAGAGTTCTGAACCCCATTTATAATGCCTCTTTCCGATTCAATTACATTTTCTTGAAGGAGCTGTGTAACTGTCAGGTCGAAGGACCAAAGGCCTAAAAAATGAAAAATATATGTTATAAAAAGAATTGATTGAGTGCAACCAAAGCAATATACCGTTTAATTTGTTTTAAGTGCACAAATAAATTTGCCCTAAAGAGATACTGACACCAGAAATTAAACTCTTTTTTACATCATTCATAATATTGCCTTTGAAAGCTACTTATAACTTTACCATAACGTATTTGCACAATGCTTTTACATTACCTGTCTGATGCCCCATGTTCCTGTATAAGGGGGCTGCCATATTTGTGCAGCAGGAGGCCGTTAGCATTAGAATCTCTAACCGACAGGCTGAGATGGGACAGTCAGGTTGGCAAAACAATCAGGTTTAGAAACTTCAACTAACAATAACACATCAACAAACCTCTCTGAAAAAATTATCAACATGACCTTTAGGTAACTTTTAATGTACAATCATATTTTTAAAAGTATTTTTAGTGTCAGTATCACTTTAAGTGATTCTTACAATCCCCTCCACTATTTTTCCTGAATACCAGTGAAACATTATAGGGGTCATTTACTATACTAGATGCAGGGCTAGGTGGAATGTGCAAAAATTCAGTTGGGAGATGCAGATGATACAAGTGCTTTTTAAATGACCACCCCTTGCACTTGTGTCCAGGATCTCAGTAAATTATTCCTTATTGGTTGTCATCTCTCCTCCAGCCATTACTCCAATTCCCACATTGCCATGTTCTACCAGACTTGAGAAGGAGAACAAAATAATGGAAGGCATTTGGGGAATTGAAGTCTTAGTTGGAGAAGAGCTAATTTCTGATGCATTGTTGCTAAGATAGGGAGACATTTTATAGACCTTTTAATGCAGGGTGATACTTTTTTGGCCCTTGCCATTGCTGACTGCTAATGTTTTTAAGGTCTCCATCATTTACTAATCCCTAATGAATTTCTTCACTCTCATTGTGAGCTAACCATATAAAATATGAAGCAGCTTGGAACTGCCATTCCAACTGTTGTATAATTCTTACAACAATATGGCACTTAGATTACCTAAGTAGATCTACTCAGGTAAAATACTCGCCTAAAGCTTACCACATAAAGACTAAATTTAAGAATTTTAAGAATTCTATTTGTTTGTCCCAGAGACTGTATGGGTCATTTACTATGAAGCTGGACAAAAAGTTCTAGAGTACTAAGGGGTAACAAAGGACACCCTTTAGTGCTCACTTAAAGTAAAACTATACCCCCCAAACAATGTAGGTCTCTATTAAAAGATACTGAGTAAAACAGCTCATGTGTAAAACCCTGCTTCATGTAAATGAACCATTATCATAATAATATACTTTTCTAGTAGTATGTGCCATTGGTTAATCATAAATAGAAAATTGCCATTTTAAAAAATAAGGGCCGCCCCCTGAGATCGTAAGATTCACTGTGCACACATACAAAGCACATGTAAGGTCACATGAGCCAATTAACAGACAGAATTCTGCCTTTTGCCTCCTCACTTCTTCCTGTTACAGTAAGGGGCCGATTCACTCAGCTCGGGTGAAGGGTTCGAATGAAAAATACTTCGAATTTCGAAGTATTTTTTGGGTACTTCGACCATCGAATGGGCTACTTCGACCTTCGACTACGACCTTCGACTTCGAATCGAACGATTCGAAGTAAAAATCGTTCGACTATTCGACTATTCGATAGTCTAAGTACTTGCCCTTTAAAAAAAACTTCGACCCCCTAGTTCGGCAGATAAAACCTACCGAAGTCAATGTTAGCCTATGGGGAAGGTCCCCATAGGCTTGCTAAGCTTTTTTTGATCGAAGGATTTTCCTTCGATCGTTTGATTAAAATCCTTCGAATCGTTCGATTCGAAGGATTCAATCGTTCGATCGAACGAAAAATCCTTCGATCGTTCGATCGCAGGATTTGCGCTAAATCCTTCGACTTCGATATTCGAAGTCGAAGGATTTCAATTCGAGGGTCGAATTTCGAAGTATTTTTAACTTCGAAATTCGACCCTTCGTGAATCGGCCCCTTAGTGTTGTAGTATTTCTGGTCAGGTGATCTCTGAGGCAGCACAGATAGAGTCACGAAATGGTGGTTCAAGGCAAAAGATGTAAAAGGGCAATATTTATGTAAATATATATTCCAGTTTGGTAAGATTCTTTAATATGTCATTCAATTTGATTTAAACTATCTGTTGCTTAAGTATTCATTTTGGGGGTATAGTTTTCCTTTAAAAGGCAATTTCATCCTGGGTCTGGCTGTACTCTACATCTAGCAATTAATTAGAAATCTGTCTAAATAACATGCAAGTGATGAATACATCAACTCCGAGTACAGGCAACGCTACATTCACTGGACACACAAAGATATTTATAGATGATTTTGGAGTGAAGATCTGTGGCAATTCAGAAAAAAGCAGGATACTAAGTACAACCAAATGTGTCTGTTTGAACCTGTTTTTTGCATTTTGCACCCTGAAGTAAGTAATCTTATTCTGTTCCATTAGACACTCTAGCCAGCTAGACCACCTTTCTATTCCCCGATCCTCCCACATGCACACACTAACTTCTGGTTTGTCGATTTTCACTACATATTGATACCACTAACTTAGCCAACATGACCTCGAAAACCACACTGGTTACCCCATCATATGTCTAATTTTCTTTTAGATTGCAAGCTCTTTTGTTTTGTGAAGCTCTGCAGATGACAATGATGCTATATATACTATTTTAATAATAAATCAGGGCTATGATTTAGTTGGCTGCTGGATGTATGAAAGGACAAAGCAGCCCTATGAGTTTTTTCATGCAACTGAACATAGCCTGCTGTATATAATGGCAATTATTTAATATACTGTTAAAGACTAAAAATAATCAGATGTTGGTCACATAAGGGTCCACAGTTCAACTAACCTAAAAGCATAATTGTTTATGATAACGAACAAGGAAAAGTTGTGCTCACCACTAATTTTTAAAACCATTAGGTGGGGGTGCAATGAGGCTGTGACCATATATCTATTCTAAATGCAAAGACAGTTAAATTATTTTATCTAGATAGAAAATATGACTTACCAACTCTAGCTGCGATAACTCCAGCAAACAAAAGACTGACAGAGATGAGTGAAACACCAGCTTCTGAATCACTAAGCTGGGATGTGGAGTTATTTACTAGGTTCTGCATATCAGTGGTAAAGTACACATCAGGAACAGGAGACATGGTGGGCAATGTCTCGCCCTCCAAGAAGCGAGTGCTGATGTCTGCAAATGGAGAAACTGATAGATCCAAGGCACTTCCAGGCATGAAAACTGAGATCACACAGAGAATAAGGCTACTTAGTTGGGCAACTCCTGAAATAAAGCCTGTACGAATTAGACCACATTTCTTTCTTAGCCAGGTGAAGGCCACAGTTCCCATGATGCCTGAAATAGCAGAAGCTCCCATTAGAATACTGAGAACTGATCCACTGAGACCTTGTGTGTAGGCATAGCCAGTTGTTATGCAGTCAAAGCCAAGGACGGTCATGTAGAGAAAAGCCAGACCCAATCCAGCCCAAAACACAGACTGATTATAGTATGCTACCCATCCATCACGGAAGGTGCGGAAAGGCTCTGTCATTCTTTCAGTACAGCTTGGTTCTTTCTGAGCGTCCACAACAGCTACAACTTTCTCTCCCATAAGGAATGCATCTTCAGTGGGCTTCTCATTGTTATTTGTATTTGCATCTATAACTGAATAAACCATATAGTAATGTTTAGCATTGTTCGAAATTTACAACGTTTACGCAACATTCTAATCGTTAAATGGAACGTCCACCCAAAAAAATTTTTTCAAATGTCATACTAGGCTACCTTCATATATGTTAAATACAAATAATTATTTACTTTAAACATAATTGTGTCATATATGTATATATATGTACACCTGTGTAAAAATACTATTGATAAAAAGCCTATATCGTGGTTTCAGCTTACATTATTCTATATTTTTTGGCTTTACTAACTCTTGAGTAATCATTATTTATACAAGTCTATGCATGCACAGAAGCAAAAAATGCTATAGCTCATAGCTAGTACAAGAAATGGGCAAGACTGAATATGTTTGTCCTGTTTGTTAAGTGGCCCACCTTTAAATACTGAAAGGCTCTGCAAACACTGTGGTGCAACTTCCCTCAGTGACAAAATTATGGAGGGATGGAGAGTACTCTTAAGGAAGCTTTATGGCTGGAAAATACCCTGCATACAAATTAATCCTTTTTATTGCTGGGACTTGAAAACTACAAAAAGGAAAGTCACTGGTAACAATCTAAGGAGCTTCTTCTCTGCTCAGCAAAAGAGCAAGTAACAGTAAGTTCTAAAGTGAAACAGAGTTCATTTAGTGCATAATATAGATATTCTTTAATCAAAACTTTAGGCAAAAATTATGTTCAGCACAAGCCCTACCATTGAGTTCATGTTGAAATGAGTATACGCTGCCACTATATTTAAGAAATATCAATGGATTTTATTATTACTGCAAAATTAACTTGTTTATAAGGCTTATGGCAGACCTAGTGGATCCTTCATTAGGTCCCTGGATGAATTTTGTACTAATAGTTAATTTGAATTGCTTTGGGCCACAAATTCACCTGCCTTTCCTTCCTAATATTCCTTCCTAATATTCCTTCATCCTCAGGCCTGGATTAGTGGAAAGGCCATCAAGGCCCAGGCCTAGGGCAGCAGGAGTTTAGGGGGTGGCATGCTGACCAACCACACCCACATTGGTTTAGAAACACTGGGGATGTACCGGAGATACAATAGTTTTCTTAAACTTCCTGTGCGCCAATTCTCATTGCTCCAAAAATTTGCATTGCAGTAATAGACGGCACCAATCATTGCTGTGTTATCTTAAAACGCCTTTATTGGGACATAGGCTCTGACCCCAAACACCCGGCAAAAAAAAAATCCAAAAATTTGCACAAATAAAAGGGGAGGGGATGGGGGCGACGAACAAAAGCAGGCCTAGGGGCGCCCGCTATGTAAATCCGGCCCTGTTCATCCTCCAGTACTACAGCAGAAGCCCTCAGGGTGCTCTTACCGTAAGATTGCTCCATACGTGCTTGCTTAGCATTGCCTTCACCAACATCTTCACTCAAAATGACTTAATGTATATGTTGTAGACTAGCTCTGGAACACAGCCAAGATTGCAGTCTCCATCAATGCTCTATGCTGCCCCTTAGATTCTGCAATCCAGATTCCAAAAGGAAAATCCACCCACAAATCTCACTAGTAAACACTCCTTGGAAAAACATCTCCAATATTGTACATACTTGAAAAGACATTCCCTTATTGTTATGGAGTCAATGGAAAGGAGTTTTTAGCCCTGCAATAGCATATACATTGCTCTACACTGTTAGAGAACTCCTTTACTGTGTGCTACAAATGATAAGCAGAGTAAGGCTGTTGTGGACTTCCATCTCATTGGTTGATGTGGTAGGCAAGAGCAGATACTAATGACTATAATGATAATAATGTGTTTTTTCTAGGTTAACACACTGCCTTTTTTTCCTTGCTGAAACAGACCACAAGGTGAAATTCTAGCAAAGATTTACAAAAAATGTTGCTTCTGGTGAAAATATGAAATAACATTTGGCTTATCCTTAATCAAAAGAATTAACATAATTTGTTTGGTTTTCTAAAACATGCAGGTGGAAATACGTATTTTGACTACCTTGGATATTTAGTTGCTTTAATTCTTGATCTTCATCTTTCTTTCCTGATTTAATAGCCAGTGCTGGTGTTTTCTGGTACACTTTCCACAAAAGGAAGTATTCCACACACATTGATAACATGTTCCATCCAGCTATAAATCCACAGCCTATGACTGGGGAACCAAAGGTCATTATTTGTCCTACAGCCAGTGGAGCTAAAATGTTTGTCAGTTGATCGATTCTTCTTATCGTAGCATTCATATCTGTCAGAAAAACATAAAAATATAATTATGAATATCAAGAACTAGCACTTTCAGTGACCACGTTTAGTTAAAATATAGTAACAACTGTGTTACTTACATCTGAATATGTGAATATTGTAGAAAATCACTTATATGATATAGGCTGAAACATCAAGCAGCGTGTCTTTTACTATTTAGTCTATTTCAAATTAATTGAGTGTAATAGACAAATGACTAATTAAATATAAAGTTTAAGGCTAATGCCACATGGAGGGTGATTCTCGGCCTGCGGAAAATAATGGCTTTCCTTTATTTTAATTTATTTTCCCTATTAATAAAATTAGCATTAAGGATCAATTTTACCATCCAGGCTGGTAAAAAACAGTCCAGGACGTAACGCTAGCAAAAACGCAGGTCGAGAATCAGCACCTACACTGGCATCAGCCTTCTTCCTTGCCTGCACCTGGAACCAATGCAGGTTCCATCTGTTATCTGCTATTTAACCTGTGCCATATACAAAATTGTTGTGTTTTGAAGCAAACGGATCTGTAATCATATTGGTTATTAATTTTTGGTGTTACTGTTCCTTTAACTGCAATGAGCTACTAATCTCAGTTCTCTAGCACAAGCAGTTTTTCAAGAGAGGCCATGGTTCACCTGCAAAGTGTCAAGTTACCCAACTAAAGTATGCAGAGGTTAGCACTAGATTATGCACTCAAAGCAGAATACACATTTTTACCTGCTAATCTGCTCCTGTCATCTCCAGCGACCACAACAATCCAGTCCCTTTGAATGGTGATGCCCATGGCTGTGCTGGCCAGATTAGCAATGTTTGCAATGGTGATGACTAATATATAACAGACAGTCTGCAAGACCACAGATGAATAGGGCATTACATAAAAAAGATTATGGACTAATAATAGAACGTTTTATTTGGAGGGTTAATAAAGAAAACAATACGGATGGATCTAGCGTTAAAATTATGTGTCATTATTATTGTTCCATTAACTAGTTCTACTTGAAATATTATTTAACCTTCATGGTAGCTCTAAAGCTGCTTAAACTTGCAAATACATCTGCAGTTTGATTTTGAGATACAGTATGTATGTTAAATATACTATGATATTGGGAGCGTAAGCCTGTTTACAAGACATGCCTTGTTTGTATGCAAATGTTGACATATAGCTGTTATTTGCAAAAGAGTACCAAGACAACAAGTTAACTTTGTATTAAGATTTTCAAGCTCCAGTATATATCTATATACATTTCTTCATTTCTTCATAAAATGAAAAAATAACTTGAACTTGTGCTAAAAACATATACTACCCATCCATATTATTTTAAAAAAAATGTTTGTTATAAATTATTCATGGATTATTGGATTACTTATGCTTACATCTTTAAATAGAGATCAAAATAGGAACTCGGTATAGTGTAACTAGATGTTACTTGACCCCACAACCAATTAATTTTAGGGCCCAGAGGTTGTCCTGTTTTATCAATACATATTGAAATTGCTCATTAGGGACTTGTGGGGCCCCCAATACATGCTGCCCCCCCCTGCATCTACAAGTTCCGCTTCCTCTGTAATTACGCCCCTGTGTTGTGCCTGTATCTCGATTACATATGGGAATTCATTATACTTAGGTTTTTTTCTGTGCACAAGTTGAAAGTAATTTAATTTTCTCTATTTGCCCTGATTAGCTCAACAAAAAAAAACCTTGGATTTTTCTTAAGTAAAACAATAAACTAAATTTTCTTCAGCACAAGTCATAACTATTGCACATTACTAGGATCTGCCACTGTTTTCTTTGTAGAGTTGTGGGTTGGCTATGTGTTCATAAGAGCAGATTAATTTGCACAGTTTTTTTTTTTCTTACATTTTATGGCATACTGTGGTGCCTAAGATACAAAATCAGTTGATATAGGGATCCATGCACACACAAATGATCTCAGTTCATCGGAATTGTAAAAATATTGTGTGCATGTGCCTAGTGTAACTTTGCTTAAAATTTCTGACAGGACATTTGCCTATTTAGCATATTATTAGTATGCACTGTATGAGATGTATGCTGCAGGTTTCATGCATATGCTGCACAACCCTTACTGTGATGTCCCAACCTGGAAATCCAGTAATTTATAATTTTAAAATTCTCTCTAAAACACATATTAATATATAATCATCTTTTCTATAAATACTTACCAAAATCCATCCCTGGTACATCGACATAAGTTGCGCCTTGTAAAGGAAAACCACCATCAAAATAATTCCACACACAATAACTGAGACATTCTGGACAATAAGTGATGTCTGAGCCACTGTTAGAAAAAACAATTAGTCATAATCAACATAAGCACTATATATAGTAAGTCATGTAGAAAGCTACATTTAAATTTACTTAACAATTTGGGTTAAAAAGCATATTTTTTTAGCAGAAATATATACCCTGCTTAGAAGCAGTGTTTATCAAACATTACATTTTCCTTAAACAGAAGCAAAGTTATTTGGATGGCAAGAACTTATTCTCTATACATCTGAATTTCTACCTAAAGTGCTTGCTCCATCCAAGAAATCTCCATAGAAAGCCATAAAAAATCTATAGCACATAGTCATTTGCATTTCTGTTGTATATAATAAAAGTCTTTGGTAAGTTATGCAATAAAACAATTCTATTTTGAAAAATAATGGGCATAGTAGAGGGGCCTCGCATTTCATATCCATATTTCCACAATCACTTCTAAAACACGTCTGTAGGCAGGACGTTTTGTATTTGTTTTTTGGTGTATGACATCACTGTTAGCAAATAAGATGCAATAAAGTAAAAATGTATAGTATGCAGAGAGGGATCACTAAAAAGAACGTAATCTCGGTATCTGCTAAATTAAGTAAACATTGTACTTTATCTCAAAACAGATAAATTACCTTTTAGCCTTGGGTTTTTGTCTACCCAGTCACCAATTACAGCTCCAAGAAAAAGGACGGAGCCTGCCACCACTAACCCATAGACTGCAGTCAGAAGAAGGCTGTTCCCATAGAGTTCAACAAGAAAAAGAGAAACCGCAAAATGCCACATACGATCACCCTGTAAAAATGTAAAGAATTGTCACGTTTATAATCAAGTTTATACGGATCTGCTGAATGTCAGGAGTTCATCAGATATCTATATTTGATCTCTGATTACCTTCAGAGACTTGTTTATTTTCCATGACACATCATGGGAAAGCAACAAAGCAAATATAAGTTCAACCCCACACTGCTACCATAACATTTCCAGTAGAGAGGAGGTGCAACCACACAATAGAGAAAAAATGTCCTGGGAAAAATGTATTGACCCCAGGTGTGTATTGACCCACACTCTTTATTTGATATAATACTATATCACACTTAGGCAGATGATGAGTGGCGTTAGAATATGTACAGAGAAGAATAGAAATCAAAATGGTAGGGCAAACCAACTCATTGTAATTTAAATTACAATGGGAATCTATCCAAGTAGTTCAAATGTTGTGCTACTAGGGTGATGAGACTTTACTTTTATGATTGTGTTGAACAAAATAATTTTTTTTGCAAGGCCACTGTTTCTGAAAGGCAATCACATCAAGCTCTAATAAACAGGTTACGAAGGAGTGAAAAGAGTCTACTATAAAAACAAGTTTGTTTTTGGAAACAAAAATGTGTTGCTTTTTTAGGTAGCTAGAACACAGCGAAAATGAGAAAATACCTTAAAGGAACCCATTTCCATATAAACAGGCCCAGAGTTGTGAGTTGGCATGGTCCACATTCTGGTTGTGAAAATGATACTACTATGTTCCATTGTGCAACCTGTAATTAACTATGTCCAATAATCTAATTATTCTAGTGTGAAAAATCTAGTTAAATCCAAAAGTAGTTATCTTTGTCCCTGAGGGGCCAATTTAATACAGCTGGAGCATCCTAGCTTCAGCATTTGGGCACTAAAATCACAAGTGAGTTCCTAAACTCACATGTGGTTTCTGCATCATAATACATTGGCTTGTTTCCAATCAGTTTTTTTCCATGACAAAAAAATAAAAAGCTTGGCAACTTCTAGATGCCAAACTCTTAAAAAAGCCTGCCCGGGTATTCGGGTGTGGAAACCAAGTGTGAATGAGTAAGTCATGCATAATTTTAGTACCTGAATACTCAGAGGCTCGAGCATTAGTAAGTTGCGTCCCCATTGTAAAGGGATCAATAGTAATGTAAAAACATAATATATGACGCCGTGGTGGTCATTTGATGGTAGTGCAAGTTCGTAGATTCATCACATACACTTCATTAAAAGTACTGATACCATTTACATCACTTAAAACATGTTCTAAATTGATTACAAACCACCAATTTGTACATTGTATCTAAGTTTTTAAATAGTTAAATCAGTTATATGATATAACTGATATGATATATAACTTACGTACATAGTAACGGAGGTTGAAAACAAGCACAAATCCATCTATTTAAACCTTCCTTCTGTTCCAATAAAACCCATCTTTCTGCTAATTAATAAGAAAAAAAACCTCAAGTGAAGTCATTTTTAATTTTTCACATTTCAGAGGGGGAAAATATCCTTACTAACACCAAGAGGGCAATCAGACCAGTCTCTGGATCAACTATGAGTTAATATCAGTAGAATTTGTTTCTTCTTAAAGCATCTGCAACGGTTTCCTTTATTGAATGCCCCCCTTAGATATATATATATTCATAGTTATGATATGCTCCATTAAGTGCTTCTTTTCCCGTTTAAAGAATCGTGGACAGCCTTTCCACATAACTGAGAAATTTCATACCTTTTGTGAGTTTAATCACTCTTCTTTGGACGACCTTTACTTCAGTAAAATAATGGTAAAAGATTAGAGACCACAACTGCCCTGTACAGTCTAGGTGGGGCGAAACAGAGTTTTGCTAAACCACAAAGCCACCCATTTGGAGCAGGCGGATTTTCCAAATAGCCGCTGACTGCTCTTCTGGTAAACATCTCATCATTTTATCTTAAATGATACACTTGACCTGCTTCTATTATTTGTCTTATCACAATGGCACAAGAATGTCGTATCAGCACATCATATTGTATAAGTAAATCTCAGCTCTTTTTTGATTTCATCATGTCTTCTTTGAAAAAAAAGACAAATATTTTGGGTGAATTTAAAAAATGCCCAGTAATAATGGAAAGACATTTGCTCTACCCTGTTTTTTGGTGTTACCTGCTTGGAAAGCATTCCTGGAGATCATATAAAATATAAACCACAGAAAGGTTTGATTAAATATCTAAGCTTTGAAGCTGCTTAGCAGAACTGACCTTTAATGATTTTTTGAAGCTTGAAGCTTACTGAGGAACCCTAAACCCTCAGCTTTTTCCCAATGTGGGACTGAAGTGATAGGAATGCAATACACCTATCACTGTGCTCACAGGCCTCCCATGCACAGTGAAATGTGGATTGTCCTTGTTACTGCAATGTTACATGGGGCAGTAGGGTCTAAATGAGCAGTTTCTCAGCCGATGGAAAAATGCCAATAGAGAAACCCTCTCTGTTTAAAATTAGCCTTGGGTTGGTGGGGTTTACATTAATTAATATATATATATATATATATATATATATATATATATATAAATATTCATAAGAAAAAATGAAGCACGCCAGGATTTCTCAAAAAAGCAGTTTGTTTATTGGATTGATGTTTTACTCATCACAAGGACCTTTATCAAGATATAAAACCATGTAAGTGCTTTATAGTCTATCTTTTATATCTTGATAAAGGTTCTGAAACGTCGATCCAACAAACTAACTACTTTTTTGCGAAACCTGGTGTGCTTCAGCTTTTTCCTATATATATATATATATATATATATATATATATATATACACACAAACTACTGGATAGGTGCACTCAGAAAACAATGGAAATGCCTAGGTGCTGGAACATATATCAAAATCAATAGAGCAAAGAAATCCGCACTCATAGGTCTTTTGTGAAGAAAATCAGGAATATATATATATATCCTGACGACGGTGAGCCGAAACGCGTTGATACACCATGCACCAATAAATAACCTTTTGATACACATTGGATGGCGTTTGCTGTGAGTGCTTTCATGGACTGTGAATAATAAGTATTGATTGGTTAGCACCCAGCAACTGACTATGTGAATGGTGAGTGCCGGATTCTCTCTCTCTCTCTCTCTCTCTCTCTCTCTCTCTCTCGCTCTCTATATATATACAGTATATATATATTTAATATTGTTATTATAATTTTTTTTTTTTTTTTTTAGGTGGCTCACACATAGCAGTGCCCTATAGTAATAACTCCTGTATACCCCGATATATGTGTGTGTATATTGAAGTTCTCAATTAAAAAAAAAAGCTGGGAAATGGGTAATAAATGTAAACAGTAATCCATAACAATACAAGGGGCTAACAGCAAAAGAATACCAACAAGGTATTGTGTACCTGAAAACAACCAAAATCCTCATTATTTAAATTCCAAGGTATACATGTTAAAAAATTCTAGCTCCTGAAATACAAGTTAAACCCTAGAAAAATATGAATTGATAGGCAAACAAGGAGCAATGTTGCACAGCAGTTCCGCCGGCTAAAAAGGACTGTGCAAAGCTTCCACTAGAGCCTCAGCAATGTTACAGGAGGTGGGGGAGGGGAAGTGAGTTACAGTCTACACTCCAGCTTTGTTGCATGAAGAATATCTCTTTCCATGTACAGGACAGTTAGCATTTCTAGTATTTCTTTACATTTTCTAAAAGTTCTACAGGCAATAAATAATCATTGTCTGAGACGTCCTTTCTCTTTGGCTGTTGCCTAATACAGCAGGAATAAAATAAAATTTTAAAAAAAAAGATGCTGGAAAACAAAACCTCATAGTGTTGGCTCAGCATTTTGGATATTGTCACTGCCAAGTCATGAAAGAGCATTTAAAAGCAAACAGTATCATGGTGAGCAAGAAATGATCCTGGCAGCCTGCATTCCACTGATGAACCAGTGTTGGCTATAATCAGCCAGTACTCACCCAGGTGGACAGAGAGTGGCCAAGGTACATGAGAAATTTGGCAGATGTTAAGTAGGTTGCAAAGGAACCTGCAGAAAAAAATAAACACACATCAGATAAATAGCAGACGCACAAAAATGCCACTTGTTTTCTTTATGATAGGAACTCTGCTCACCGCAACATCCTGGGTTTTCCTGATCGCCAGTTTTCGCCATGATTTTTGGCAGACTAATTTCTGAAAAAGCGAATTTGGTACTACAATGTAATCTAAAAGTATTGCTTTAAAAAAAATGATCAATAAGAGAATAAAAACAAAATAAACAGCAAAATCGCTATCGCCCTATTTTTTTCTTTCCAAACTTAGCTATCACTGTAGCTGAAGTTGGAAAGGGAAACCTTATGCAGAAGCAATAAGAAAGGGGGATCCAAGGAATTTGGGTGCCCCTCTCCCCTTCTAACGCTGCCCTCCCTTCCTCGCCTTCTTGATCTGTGTTGTTTTGCTGCACTGTCAGCTCTCTATATAGACTGCCTGTGAGGGCTGCACAAGGCAAACCCAGCAGTCAATCACATGCAAGCAATCTGCATAACACCACCCCCTCCATGCTTACGCTGCAGAGCTGGGTGGGCAGTGTTATTGTGAGTGCTCAGATGTGAGCACAGCTCTTTCAGCTGCATATGGAATGTTTTTTTAAAAATAAAGCTGGCCATAGATGCAAAGATCCGATCGTACGAATCATAGTACGATCGGACTTTCCCATCTCCCGACCCGCCACTAACCATTCAGATCAAAGTCTTACCAGTCAGATTAGTTAAAGAACAGATCAGCAATGTTCTGCCCCTGACAGCAATCGTACGATATCTATATCCAACCAAAGCTAGTGACCGTCTCCCACTGAAAATCGTACGATCGGCAATACACGCAGAGATATTATCGGCAGCCGACAGAAATTTTCTAACCTGTCCGATCGACCAAACGACCGATCTCCGCCGGACGAAAAATGTCGGGACTCTCCACACACGTTCCGAAAATCGTACGAATCCTCGATTCGTACGATCAGATATTTGCGTCTATGGCCATCTTAAAGCCTGTTTAACTTGACGTTTTTATATTGGCACATATATATGGGAATAGGAAGCAAGAATTAAAATAGTAGGATCTGATTCAGTGCAGATATATGTGGTTTTTTCTTCAGCTTCGGAGTGTTTGAGTATCCACTGGAGATTTTCCAGAAGTGGCAAGTAGGTGAAAGGTCCTTGTCAGGCCACCATTTGTCTGCCTCAGTTCTGCCTGCCTTAAACAGTCTCTGAAGAATTGGACTGTTTTTCATATTTGTACTTTGCTACAGTATATTGCCATGCTGGAATAAACTGAGGCAAGTAAATAGTTACTACTATTGGTTCTGAATAATACAGATTTCCTCTAAAGCTGGAGCATAATCTCTGAGGTGCTGCATATGAATTGCACATGACAAGTCATTATCCATGTAGCATATCTTATTCAAATCAGTTTTGCTTGTGGTTTGTATAGTTATATATATAACCTAAAAAAAAAAAGTACATGCTACCTGATATCGCCCCCGAGAATTAGAGCAAGGGGTTTATAAACTTTGAATTCATGATATAAACAAGAGCATATCTGTGTAAAAGCCACATTGTTAGGGGACTGAAAAGGTAAATCTTTAGAAGGAGTGGCAGATAGCCCCTAATTTACAAAGATATTCTGATTATATGTTTGATTTAAACTCAGCCATCCAGTGTCTGTATGCTGTGTTGGGGATGGGCTGGTGTTTAAGGGGTGGCTGAGGTATGATGGTAACTTAAGTACCAGATATTTACCAGAGAGAAATGTATTCTGGTGCTAGATGTGCTACCTGTAAAAAGTGCTGCCCTGACATATTGCAGAATGTATACACATCCCAGAAAAGGTATAGACTGGTAGAAAGTAAAAATGCAGGGCACAAAGACAATGCTGAACAGGTTTCGTGGAGGAGAGTGGTACCCAACTACCATGAGCATCCTTTGTAACTGCACCTACTGGCAGGTTGTGTGTTAAAACAATATAGGACTCATTTACAATGCCCTACACAGCATGCAAAGTACAAAAAAAGGGTTTAATTTGCTCACTACGTGGGGCATTGTGCAAATAGCCATGGACCTTTTATGCTCTGAAATAGTTATCTGAGTTACGTAGCACTAAAACATCTACTAGAAAGTGAGCCCCTCTAAAAGATGACCTGTGGCTCCCTTCCCTGATGAGTGAAAGGGGAAACCCGTATTTAGTACAGTAGGAGGGTAAGCAGCCCCAGTGGGCCTCGCACACCACTGGGCCAGTGGGGTCAACGAGAGCCAGGCCCACCAGGTTTTTTTCCCGGTGCCCATTGGCCCAGTCCGACCATGCATGCAGCAAAACAGGATTTGCATCAGAGCAGGTTATTTTAAAAGAGTGAGCTCTAATACATCGTCTACTCTAGGCAAAGGATGAAACTCCCCAAATGGTGTATTAGACTAAACTGTCAACCAAAAACTGACTCCACCTACTGCATGAAAGAGAAAAGAAAAAGGAACAGGTTGCTGAGTGTGGGACAGTAAAAAGTAACTTGGTTATTTCACAAATGGTACAGAACGTTTTACTAATTATATTTAGAAAGTTTCTTATTTCAGTAAGCTTATATTAAATTTAAAATTTTGAGATAGATACCCTTTAAGGCAGGGGTCCCCAACCTTATATAACCCTTGAGCCACATTCAAAAATAAAAAGTGTTGGGGAGCAACACAAGTATGAAGAATAGTTTCTTGGGTGTCAAATATGGGCTGTGATTAGCTATTTGGTAGCCACTATGTGGACTGGCAGGCTACAGGAGACTCTGTTTGGCAGTGCACCTGTTTTTTATGCAACCAAAACTTGCTTCCAAGCCTGGAATTCAAAAATAAGCACCTGGTTTGAGGCCACTGAGAGCAACATCCAAGGGTTTGGGGAGCAACATGTTGCTCGCGAGCTACTGGTTGGGGATCACTGCTTTAAGTGATCCAAATTACAGGAAACCTCCAGGTCCCAAGCATTTTGGATAATAGATCCCATACCCTGGCTTTTCCTGGATTCCAGTTGTTCAGCATTTTGGCAGTGGCGAAACTACAGTGCACTCAACTCCCTGTGAAAAAAGTTTAGTAGTTTCCCAACATACATAGGTACTCTTTCCACACCTGGTCACACAGATGCATGTATGTTTGCTTCCAACAATTTGTTGGCACATGATCAGCTGTGGGGGGGAAAATTCTACAGAGGAAACCCAGTCGTCTGGGCCACACTACGACACTATTGCATTTTGCCTGCATTGATCCTGTCTTCCCTGCTTGTTCCTTGATTTTGTTAAGCATTCTGCCATGTGTCCTGCCTGTTCCTTGAATTGTGTTGTGAGACTGTATTCTGCCTGCCTGTCTTACATATCCTGCATATTACCAGTACCTATCATGCCTGTCCCAAAGAGCAAAGTCTATCCTGCATGTACCCAGTACCTGTCTTTCCTGTTTTAGCTGTCCCCCCATTACCTACTTTTTCCTAAGTTTTTGCTAAACCCATCCTGACAGCCAAGGGCTCAGAAAGTTCAATCATGCTGAAAAACAGAAACCCGTACAGATTCACAAAAATCACACAAAGCCTCATTGCCATAACAAAAACTGGCTTGTTGACCACAAATCTGTTGTACAGTAGCAACTTCAGTTTCTCATTTACCAGGATATGTACAGGACACCATGAATATTTTATATGGGAACAAAGTTCTATAATAATGATGGATATAGCAAAAAAAAGCTCCTGTTGTGTTAGAATGCAATGCAGAGAGTAATAAGTCACCAATATCATTCAAATAAATTCAAATAATTCCAATAAATACCAATTCAAATTCAAATAAATTGGTACAGGTATGAGATCCATTATCCACAAACCAGTTATCCAGAAAGCTCTGGCTTTTGGAAAGACTATGGAAAGTTTTTTTTAAATTATTTCCTTTTTCTCTGTATTTATGAAACAGTACCTTGTACTTGATCCAAACTAATGAATTCCTACTGGAAGCAAAATCAGCATATTGGGTTTATTTATTGTTTACATGATTGTCTAGTAAACTTAAGGTATGAAAATCCAAAGTACGTAAAGATCCATTAGCCTAAAAACCCCAGGTCTCGAACATTTTGGATAACAGGTCCCATACCTGTATATTTAAATACTTCATTCATATCTGAATTAATAGTCCAGGAGTAAAGTAGATAACTGTAGATCACATACTGTAGATCTATTATTTATTTTCATACCTGCCATACCTTGTCCTTTAAAGGTTTGTTTTTAATAACTGCAGATCAGTAGTGATGGGCGAATTTGGCGAATGGGCGAAAAATTAGCGAAACGTTGCTTTTTGCCGCGAATTTTCGCGGGCGTTACACTAATTTATTCACTGGCGGCGAATCGTGCAAATTCGCCCATCACTACAGATCAGCATAAATGTGCTTGATTTTACTGGTAAAACTAGTAGAGCCTGGTTACATATATAAATAAACACAGGGTTATAAGTAAGATACCACATATACCCTAACGTTTAAATGGAAGTTTGTACCCCATATTAGCATGAATTCTTTATTAAAAAATGCACAGGGACATATTTTGCACTTGTTTGCACCATCAGTGCAGGGACAGGAGGATGCCATGGCTTTCACTGCATACTAACGATGGGGCAGAAAGCAGGGGATTAACATTTACCATTGGAGGATCTAATTTTGGAGCCTAATTTTGCAAACTCTATATTGGCTCCTAGACTTTCCCATATCAATCTCTCATAAGTTCTGTATCATTTTCAAGAAATAACCAAACATTCTTTGAATATAAATCAACTTAGGCTGTGCTTCTTACTTTTCTAGGTAGCTCCTGTGAAGCTTTGAGCTCTCAAGCAATATAACACGTCGCTATCAAGCTTTTTGCCAACAACTTAGGCAATATAGGCACTATACAATTTCTGACGCACAAAAAGACAGGGAGGCTGCTGCTTTATTGTCTGAGCAGGATTGCAGAGAAGTGGCAGTAGCTCAAAGAGCACAGCCTGAAGTGCATTTAGAACTGACAATGATTGTTTTATTTTTATAGGTTTATATGGGAAAGTTTTATCTTTTGAAGTCTAAAAGCTAATATGAAGTTTGCCAAATTAGGCTATAAAATCCCTTTAATGACATAATAAAAACCATAGAGTTGCCATCGGACCGGGCCAGTAATTCACCGACCTAGCCAATAAATCAGTAGAAAAGGCAGGGACTGGTATTGCAATTCCAATCTCCCTGCCCAGTTTTACTTTCTCAAAATAGTGCTGGATCCTAACGATTCCTAACTGCTACCACAGTTGTACCTGAATGCTGCCATGATTCACCCACTCTTGTCCCAAGAGGACATTGTCATGACACCACCCCCCACCTCACCTAACTTGGGGACCATTAAGAAGTCCCCACAAAAGTGGCAAACCAACATAATTAGCCCATTTTCTACACCAATATAGTGTGGTGTTTATACAAATGGCCTGTAGATGTCACTGTTGTCAGACATACTGTGCATACTTCCTGGTAGCTTAAAAGTGAAAGCTTACTGTTATGTAATGCCTGGATGACTCTGCTAATAAAGCACTGTCATACTCTACTCATCCTCGGCTACCCAAAAGATAATATATAGTTTTTATAGTGTTTATGTTCCTACTTCCTCTGATGTAAAAATGTGCTTTTATTAATTGCAACAAAAACAAAATAAGGCACATGAACTTCAATACTGTTTTTTTTATTTCTTAATGACAGTACTGATTAAAGTGTTTTTTATAAATGATTATTTATGTGGTGTCTGGTTGCTTTATATGGTATGCAGCCATAATCATTTCTTTTTTGTATTTATTCATGTATCGGTCAGTGAAGGGATGAAATGAGGATTTATGTGAGAGAATTTGGTTAGAAATAGGACTTGGGAAGTATCATTGCTTTAAAGTATAGAATGTACTATATGTAGAGCTGGAGGTAGGCAGCAGGAAAAAAGCCTTTCAGAATTTCAATATGGCAGACACACATACCATACAAGCTATACAGTGAATTCTGGGGTGACGATTCAAGGTGTTATTGCAGACCTGGTGAAAATTAAAAAGACTGGAAAAGATATGGAAAGTTCTCAGTAAGATGAGCACTTTGTAAATACAGTTTTCAGGTCTGTTGAGCTCCCTATAATTTCCCCTCAGTTACTGAGGTTGTGATCATGTTTAACTGCTTGACCAAACTGATCTGAATTTATAGTGCAAATACATTTTCCCAATGTGCATTAAGCGTACGCCTTTAAAGTGGTGTGAAAAGCCTACTAGATAGGAACCTTTCACACTGTCGCTGTTACAAACCAATAGGTGCTATGAACTGTGGAAAATAGTGAATGGGGGGTGGAGGTTAGTGATATTTGAAGAATATTATTACATTAAAAACAATGATATAATGTATTTTCTTTAAACTAGTTGTAAAATATATTATTTTGCAAGCAGCTCATATTCCTTATCTCCAGAACCATTACCAGAGCAATATATATTTATTCATGGATACATGGGTGTGAGATATGGATCCTGCCAAGAATAAATATGTTTTTTTATTGAAGATACAAATAGGAAAAGAGTTCATATCTCAGTAATACTGAGGTTAATATTGCAAAGAGCAAGTCAAGGTACCAGCTAAATTGTTTGTCTTCCTTTGTAAAAAAATTTGTTATGCAAATATTTTTTTTTCTTTTTTTGCCTTAAAGGCTTATTTTAAAGGATACAACTAAATATATACACAATTGCCTGCAACTATACCTGAGTGAAAATAACAAAAAGATTATAATAGGCTTAAATGCATATACTTAATAAGGGGTTGTTACATGAAACCTCACATGCTAGGTTTATTAGACATGAATCACCTGCTTATGTTTCAAATATTCTTGTATGACTGCAAATCAACATTAAATACCAAAACACTTTGGGCAACTAATAGGATTTGTAAACAAAAATGTTTCTATGTACCGTGCTTGTCAGTCGACTGTTGAGCCAAAACATTTATCAACAATGGAAAATTTGCACCTTGAACATAATCCATGGCAACCAATCAAGTTTTTGTTTTCATTGGTGTTCTTGCCGCTGTCTGAAAAAAACCTTGTCACTAATTGGTTACTATGGGTTACTGCCCAGGTGCAAATTTGCCCAGTGTCAGCGTTAAGTATGCCATTCAAATCAAAAGAGATGGGGTTTCATTTCTGAACAACTGGACAAAGTTGCAATAACCAATGACAAAAAGTCAAATGTTTGCTATCAATGTTCTACCTGAAGCTGCCTGAAATATACTAGTGCTATAGGTTGCTGCCCAGATGCAAAATTGCCCACTGTTAATAAATAATCCACAGTGTTTCCAAGTAGTTTGTCTCCACCCTATGGTTCGATTAATCACCTGGGTGACAAAGTGCAATAGTCCTCAATCTCAAGGTATGCCCTTTAGTCCTCTGAAAAGGTCTGCTGGTGACCCATACCTGATTTTTATTTCTAGTACAGCAAAAAGCAACACTAGTATTGGTGGGCTTGTTGTTGCCTCTCAGTCCATCAATACCAGGGCATGTTCTCCTGTGGAAAATGCAGGTGAATTTTCATTTGGTAGAAATTGGGCAGTTAAGGAATTTCCAGCGAAATTCGCGAAATGGCGAAAAATTTGCAAAACGGCGCCAGCAAATGTTTGCGGGCTTTTCACTAATTTTTTTGCCGGTGGCGAATCGCGCAAATTCGCAGCGAATTCGCCAATCACTATTTACATGCCCTTTAAGTTCAATATTAACAGCAGTTATTGTGATAACATTATTACTTTGTAATTCAATTGCTTGTGTCACAGAAGGGAGGGGCCCTTCCTCTTACAGGAGTCTTAGGGATTTTAATGGGTTCTTAATATGTATGTGTTGGCATGGTTGACTAATAAATATTGCCATTTTAACTATACTCAATATTATCGATTAATTATCTTATTATTTCGATTTCTGGGGATTAAGTCCTATTGAGTTTCTTGTTCTATATCATCCATGGAAATTATATTCTTATAAACTGCACTTAGTGATGTCGCTAAGTGCTTATTCTTTACTAAATTTGTGACATGACAAGTTGTGTATTGTAAAAATAATTTACCTGCCCCATTTTGTCAAAAATATGTTGTCAAATATGAGGATTGGGCCGTTATATGATCATGATATTCCTCTGTGACATACCCCTTAAATTTTACAACAGGGGGTTAATTATTCACTATATATATATATATATATATATATATATATATATATATATATATATAAATATATATATATATATATATATATATATATATATATATACAGTTTATATTTTTTACGGCTCATTTCAAACTAGCTGAATCCCTCTAAAGGCCATTGGTCTGATGCTCCTTAACAAGACAAGCAACCCATGGGGGTGGGAATGCTCATTTCCATTCCTCTTTCTGGTGTTTAGTAAGCAATTTTTTTGTTTCACTTCATGTTTTTTCCATGTTCCCATGGAAGTAAGTCATAAGATTTGCTTAAATATACACTGCATTAATCTCATGAGCACATAAACATGTGTTGCGTGCATATTTAATAAAATAAACCAAGTTATAAATTGTTTTATTTTCTTAGTGTAGCAGGGTTTTGGTGACATAATTGCCAATATGCTTAGTGGTGAATGTTAAAAGATTAGCTCAGAACGGAGCTCTTACAAACAATATCCTCACCAATTACAGATGTTTCAGGATATCAAATTAAAAACAAATCCAGTGTAATGTTATTTTGGCTATACCCTTGGATATTGCATCAGACCACACTATACATCCACTTCTAATCACTTAAATGGGACCTTGCTGGAGTAAAGTGTCTTACTCAGCTTTGCATATACATTTTACTCTGGTCAGCAATAGTTCAAATATATAATTTGTTGCTTTAACACAGTATTTGCTCTAAAGTCCTAATGAAAGTGCACCATTTCCCCCAACTCCAAGCCCAGGATGGATTATTCACAACACAACACTCTACACATTTCACTCTTTAAACTTGTGGATCATACCATGGATACTAACCCTAAATCTACTCTGGCTTCAGGTATCCCTTAAAAAATGTACCCTGCACATCTTTTGGTCTTATATAGGAGCAGGTTTATCAAAATGTGAGATTAGAGCGCACCACAAAAAATACTCCAACTTTCTATGTATTCCAGCGGGATTTTTTGAAGTGTATTTATGAAATAGGAATTCCCATAGGAATTAAGAGAAAGTGGGTGAATTTTTTTTTTTTCTGTGATGAACTCTAATCTCACATTTTGATAAATCCACGACATAATCGAGATTTCCAAGACACATAAGGGCAGATTTTCCAAAATGTGAGATTAGAGCTCACCACTATTATATTTAGAATCATATTTATCAAATGGTGAACTCCAACTTTCACCCGTTGATAAATACATTCAGTGACTGCAAAGCCTGCCCATAACATAGAATTAGCAGGCAGTGCAAGCACATAAATAAAATTTGTGAACACGCCTTGTATTGCCAAACAGTGAGTGCTCCCAAGCACTGACCCAGCAAAGCCAAGGATTTGGCGCATGCACCATGGAAAGGAAAATGGCGACCGTGAAGGTCCATCTACAGAAAATTGTTTCATGGGGCACAACAGAATGAAACAGAGGGAGCTGCATGACACAGTGGAAACTTGGGGAAATTCAATACAAACAATAGGCAGTATCACAACTGAAACATTTATTTGGTGCAAAAATCCTAAAATAATTTTCCACCAAATAAGGGGCAAATTCACTAAAATCCGAAGTTGCGCTCAGCAGAAGCATTAGGTTGCGAAGTTGCACTAGCGTTAATTTGCCAAGCAAAGCAAAGTTACACTAGCGATGCTTAATTTGCATACGGCGCCAAATTGAAGTTACAATGGAGGTATATTGTATACCAGCCCATCACCCATAAAAAAAGAAAAAACGCCAGCATTTTTTGGGACTTAGAAAACATCCGTTGCGCAAATTCGCCAGTGTAAGGATGCGAAGTAACACTAGCGAGGTTTACGCCAGTGTCCGTTAGTGAATCGGCGAATTAACGAAAATGTGCTACGCTAGCATTAGGCGCTTCGTCCTTTAGTGAATTTGCCCCTAAATGTTTCACTTGTGATACTGCCTATCATTTGTATTGATAAATTATCCACAGTCTTTTGCACATGTATCAGGTTGCTTTAATTGATTGTTGAAAACTACAGCTCTATAAACTATGGAGGACACCAGCTTTAGCCTTGTATTGTATATAATACTGTACCTCTAATCTTATTTCTGAGAAGATATAGCCACTATGGCATTTTGTATATTCTAGTTTTTTCACAACTAATCCTCAGGAGAATTATACAGCTAGGCAGCACTTCCATAAAGTACAATGCCTTTATTATTAGCCTAGGCACAGAGTGCCGTTTCAAGCACACAGGCTTCATCATTAGTCAGAGTAGATCCATGGCCCAAAAAACATCATGTTGCTAATGTAACTATTCTATAAAAATGATACAGCTGGACAACACCTCTATAAAATAAAATGATTTTGTTACAATCAAACTTAAACTAAACACATGAAATCACTGCCTAAAATAAAACAAATGAATAAAAAATTCATATATGCATACTGTATATGTGGTAAAATCTCACATCAGGTAAGCATTTACAATTTAAAACCTTGACAAGTTCTTTTTGCATTACAAATTTTCACCATGTCTAAATTCTTGGTAATTTGAGTGTATTTATAGCGCAATCTGAAATGAAGGCAACTAAACAGTGAAAAACAGACTTGAAAATAACACTTAAAAGAAAAGATTTAAATAGGATTCAAAGCATAGTCAACATTTTTTCCTTCAGGTACCCTACTGTCCAAGCTGTTTATTGACTAGGCTTCCTTTAATAGTAACCACTTTAATTTGTCACCGCCCCTTCTCATTTTTGGGACCTTGTCCACTATCTGAAGTTTCAGACGCCGTAATATATTTGGACACAAGCTGGTCTCAACTGGCACTTGCTTGTCCCATGTATAACATGCCATAAGAGCACTTTTTTTTTTTTTTTTTTTAAAACCAAGTTAAATACTCAGTAGGTCAGGAATAATATGTGAAATGTCAACAAGATGAGCATTCCGTTTATAAAGTGAGCAAAAATAAAGCAAAAGCATAAAGGTAAAAAAAACAGAAATTAATAATTTAAAAATTATAAAGGTCACTTGAGGCCGGGTGTATGTATAATTTACAAAGTCTAAAGAAGATTTAGTAAGTTGATAAAAGGTGTGCAAGGTCTTAGTTATAAAGACACGTTGGGATAGTTATTTTTAAGATGTGAATGAAGACCAATGGCTCTGCAATATACGATGCAATGGGACCTGAGATCTGTGGACCTTACATTGTACACCTAGATATGGCTCACAGATCTAAGAGCAATAGCAGCTCATGAATGTCATTTGATCCATGGTATTTTACTGTGTAAGCAAGGGCACTGCGCCAATGAAGCGAGTTGAAAAACTTGGCTCAGACAGCAGCAATGGGCAAGTTACCAGGGGCAGAAAAAAGCAGGCAGTTTTTAAACTGGAAATGTAATTTTCCTAGTGCTAAACACAAGAGAGCTCTCTCTGCACTAGGGATCGCCATGCACGCATGCAATAGAAGACATTGTTGGAGAGAGGGGACCGGACATGGGGTAGCGACAGAGAAGGTACGTGCCTGGCGCCCCCCCCTAGCTTTTGTGCCCTAGGCACGTGCCTGCCCCTAGTTCCGGCCCTGGATGTGCCCCCTGGTGCAGAAAAGGTAAACGCTGAGAGGGGTTTGGCATTGCAAGAGCTGCCTCAGGTGCCTTAGCATTGGCCCTATTGGTAAGAACAAAACCCATTGTATTCTACAAAGCTAATCTACTATCTACTTTTACATAGTAACATAGTTAGTAAGGTTGAAAAAAGACACACTTCCATCAAGTTCAACCTTTTTTTTTTTATTATATCTGCCTAACTGCCAGTTGATCCAGAGGAAGGCAAAAAACCCATCTGAATTCCTTCCTGACTCCAAAATGGCAATCGGACTAGTCCCTGGATCAACTTGGACTATGAGCTATTTCCCATAACCCTGTATTCCCTCACTTGCTAAAAAGCCATCCAACCCCTTCTTAAAGCTATCTAATGTATCAGCCTGTACAACTGATTCAGGGAGAGAATTCCACATCTTCACAGCTCTCACTGTAAAAAACCCATTCCGAATATTTAGGCGGAACCTCTTTTCTTCTAATCGGAATGGGTGACCTCGTGTCAGCTGGAAAGACCTACTGGTAAATAAAGCATTAGAGAGATTATTATATGATCCCCTTATATATTTATACATAGTCATCACATCACCCCTTAAGCGCCTCTTCTCCAGAGTGAACATCCCCAATTTGGCCAGTCTCTCTTCATAGCTAAGATTTTCCATACCTTTTAGCAGCTTAGTTGCCCTTCTCTGTACCCTCTCTAATACAATAATGTCCTGTTTGATTGATGGAGACCAAAACTGTACGGCATATTCTAGATGGGGCCTTACAAGTGCTCTATACAGTGGAAGAATGACCCCCTCCTCCCGTGACTCTATGCTTTCTTCTGTATCAAGAAAGCCGGATCAGGACTTCTGCTTCTAAAAAAAATATATATATTTTCATACACAATATAGGAATCGGTTTGTAATTGGTTTAAATGGATTGTTTTGTTTTTGGCTTTTACGTTTTCCTTTAAAAGGAAGGAGTTGCATGGGAGCCCAATAAAAAATTACCCTTTCACATTTAAACAAGCGGCATAACAAACTCTTCCTTTTCTGTAAACCTGAGACACAGGATTCCCTAGAGGTAGGGGTGAGTATATACAGAAATTAGTATATTTGTTTAACCCTTTGTGTGCCAGATAGATCACTGCTTCGCTGCAATAATAGTGCTTTGGCGGCACATAGCAACTTGTTTTCCATTAAAGGAGTTGTTCACCTTTAACTTAACTTTTAGTATGATGTAGAGAGTGATAGTCTGAGGCAACTTGCAATTGGTTATCAGTTTTTATTATTTGTGGCTTTTGAGTTATTTAGCTGTTTATTCAGCAGCTCTCCAGTTTGTAATCTCAGCACTGTAGGATCCAAATAATCCTAGCAACCATGCATTGATTTAAATGAGAATAGTAGCAGTAACAATATATTTGTAGCCTTTCAGAGCATTTGTTTAATGCTCTGACCCCCATTTAAAATCTGGGGAGAGAAGAAGAAGGCAAAACCTATAAAAAATAAATAATGGAGAGCTAATAATGTGGCTCACTCACACCCCAGGGCTGCTATGTCCCTTCCCTGAGAGCCGCAGCTAGGTAGCGATCCATTTGACCCAGAGGAAGGCAAAAAGACCTATGAGAAGCTTGGACCGATCTGTTTCACTAGAGGGAAAAATAACAGCGATCGGATTTGCTCCCAGGATCAATGCCCCTGATCTTGCTGGAAAAGAATATGGCTGCATGTACATGAGCTTTCCAGCCGCTTGGTATACTCTGCATTCCTCTCCATTCCATTTGCCTCCCCGGTGGCCTGCAGATCCCCACACTTGCAGCCTGAAAGGTGGATGGGAGAGGAATACAGACGCTTCTGTGTAGCTGTAAGGCCCATGTATGTATGCCCTCTGATGGTAAATACACCTGCGCTGCGGAAAAAAAAAGTATGTCAGGTTCTGTTTATAGTCCTATGTGAATGTATGTCTATGTGTCTGTCAGGCTGTATGATTGTAATGTGTGTAGTGATGTGAGTATGTGAGTGTGGATGTGTGAGAAATGCCTGTAGAACCCTGTCACATCACCCTGCCAGCTGGATAACATCCTTGGTGCTCTGTAGACGTTACAATTGGATAATTTTTTCGACTATAATGTGTTACCTGTCTTTGGTCACTAGAGGTCTCTATGTTTGCACTTTATACTTAATATACCTTCTATGACTATCAATATATTATTTTGCCTTACTGGGATAGTATATACAGTATATATATAATTCAGCAGCCGCACTCTGATCCGGATCTGTTAGTTTGATGGTGGGTGCTGGATCAAAATTGTAATCATAGAATTTCACATAGAACCGCACTCCAACTTGTTTAGATGAATAAAGTCACATTTTTATTGTATTCAATCATAAAGGATTTAGTTTTTTACCATATAGTTAAGATATGTATGTATTTGTATTAAAATGCAATACCCTCCAATCACCATAACATGATCATCTGCTTTTAATTGCTCAATGGCTAGCTGCAGGAATGAGACAGCGTCTAAACAATCCTAAAAATAAGAACGCAGTAATGTATATAACAATCTACATAAAATTTGCCTATGGTGTATGTCCATTAGACCATTTTCATAAATGTGACCTCTTTGTATGTAAATTGGACGTAGGTCATTTCTCCTTTAAAGGGGTTGTTCACCTTCCAAACAATTTTTTCAATTCAGTTGTTTTTAGATTGTTCCCCAGAAAACAACTAATTATTTGAAGGTGAACCACCCCTTTAAGAGAGTCAGACTCTGACACGTTCTTATGGTCCCTTAGGGCTTGTCAATCAGAGCTGCAAGGCCGGAAGTTAAATACTTGACTGACAGGAAGAATCTGGTTGCACAGTTAAATAGTGTTGTGGGCTTATACTACGTGAGCCACACAGGGTCAGGGTTTACAGCCTCCTCATCACAGTGCTGCTTCCTTTCATGTTCAGGTATGTAACTACAATAACAATATGACTATGAAGATTTTATTTTTTTTAATTACTTTTTTTTCCCGTATTTCAGGTGTATTCCTTTAGACGTATTAATATACTCATAACAATGACATGAAGGAAGAGAAAAGAACAAACTGAATAGTAGGAGAATTAAAGGAATGCCAGGAGTGAAGAAAATAAGTAAAGGGAATTAGGGGAAAAGAAAGGGAATAGGAAGAGATAGTGCTATGAAAAAAGGCACTGTTGACTTATAATGATAATGATATAAGGCATATAGAGTGGAGGTTTAATATGTTATTATACCCTTTCTTTCAATTACATCCTTTTATGTGTGTTTAGGTAAGAGACCCAAGGTTGCCAAATGCCAAATCAATTTATCTGTTTTCCCAGATAAAGATGATGTGAGTTCTTCCATGACATATATATCATTTACACTAGATATCCATTCCTCAAAAGTAGGAGATTTAATATCTTTCCAATGTCTAGGTATTAGAATTTTAGCCGCTAATAGCAATTGTAACAATAGACTTTGTTTAAGGACATAGTCTGAGGTATCAGTATGGAAAAGTAATATCAGTTGAGGGGTTAACGTGACTTAGCAACCCAGTATCTTCCTACACGCACCTTGAACATGACTCCAAAATTCTTGTATTTTTATATAGAAATACCAAATATGGGAAATGTTTCCCGGTTCTTGAAGGCATCTCCAGCATTTGTTGTCTCTAGTTAAGTTCATTTGGAAAAGCTTAGTAGGTGCCCTATACCAGTATGATAACGTTTTGTAGGAATTTTCTTGAAAAATGTTACTGATGGAGCATTTTGCTGTTATTCTAAAGATTTTCTCCCATTCTTCTTTTTGTTTAAGTGGTGTTCTTTTTCCCAAGTTTGAGTATAATAAGGTAAGTTTGGGTATTTTTCTTGTATCAATAGTTTGTAAAGCATTGAGATCAAGTGGTTTGGGATTATTTTCCTATAACATAGACTTTCCAACTCAGTCAAGGGTCTTTTAGCTTGTTGGAGTGATGGATCCCGTTGTAAATAGTGTTGTATTTGAAGAAATCTCCATTGATCTTTTTTATCCCAATTAGGTCTAGTTCCTTCTATTACTACTGGGGCCGTATCTGATGAGAGTATGTGCCTTAGTTGTAGGTTTTGAATTCAAAAAGCTGTCGTCATCCCTCTATCTAACATCCCTGGTGTAAAGTACAAGTTTTGTCCCATTGTAGCTAAAGGAGAGGGATTTGGTAAAAGGTTATATTTTTTATTCGTATTGAACCAGAATCTATCTGATGCAACAGTCTGGGGGTTGTCTTTCAGTATTATCTCTATGCGTTTTGCCCTGTTCCATAAAATATTTTTAATGGGATATTTTGCCCATTGTTCTTCCAATTGCTTCCATTGTTTCTTTGAGTTTGGATTCGAATGTTCAATAAGTTTGGCCAACAAACAGGCTTGGTAACTGGAAAGACAGTCCGATAAACTCAGACCTTCCTTGGATTTTGGTTGATGTAATATAGACATCCTTAGGGGCAAATTCACTAAAGGAGGAATCGCCTAACGCTAGTGTTAATTCGCCAATTCAGTGACAGACAGACAGACGCTGGCGTAAATTCGCTAGTGTTACTTCGTAGGTAGAGAATCTTAGGCAAAATTGACATTTTTATTATCGATATTCTTCCTGTCCATGTAAAATGAGTCTTGTTCCACTCCCCAAGTAGTTTTTTATTGTTGTTAGCATTGGTTTGTAGTTATATTTGTATATTTATAGTTATATTTAGGTATATATACTCCCAAGTATTTAATTTTTTATTTTTGCCATTGGAATGCATAGTTCTAGTATAGTTGTCTCATCATGTCTTGTTGCATGTTTATAGGAACAGCCTCTGATTTTGTCATATTTATTTTATAGTTGGAAAGTTCTCTGTAAACCTTAAGCTCCATAATAGCATTGGGCATTGAGATATGAGGATTGGTTATGCATAACATCAAATCATCCGCAAAGGCGGCTACTTTATATTCTTGAGCTTTTATAAACAGCCCTGAAATATCTTTGTTATTCAAGTGCCATCAAAAGGTGTTCCATGCATAGGACATATAACAGAGGGGACAGCGGGCACCCCTGTCTTGTCCCATTTTTTTATATCAAATGCTTCAGACAGTATACAATTCACTCTAACTTTAGGAGATGGGGTAGTATAAACAGCCATTATCTTTTCCCTGAATATTTTTTCTAGGCCTGCTTTTTCTAAAACTAATTTGAGGAAAGTCCAATTAACCCTATCAAATGCTTTCTCTGCATCTGTTGAAAGAAGCAGAGAGTTTATGCTATTATGTTTGGCCCAGTGCACCATATGGAGAATTTTCATTGTGTTTTCTTTTCCCTCCCTCCCTTTAACAAAACCCACTTGATCTTCGTGGATCCAAATAGGAGAGGGTTCAGTCTTTGGGCTAATATTTTAGAATACATTTTTAGATCTATGTTTAGGAGAGATATTGGCCTGTAATTTCCACATAATGTGATGTCTTTACCTGGTTTCAGGATTACTGTAATATAGGCCAAAAGAGCCTCTTTGTTTAAAGGATGGGCGTCATCTATTTCATCAATAAATTTCAGGAAGAAGGGAGTTAGTTGGTATGAGAAGGTTTTATAGAATTTCCCTGTGTATACATCCGGACCTGGGGCTTTGTTTACTTTCAGATTTTTAATAGCATCTTGTATTTCCTTAAGCTTAATTCCTTAATATATCTCTCTTCTATATTTGGTAGTGGGTATTTTGATAAATAGCTTCTAATTTTTGTTTCTAGGTTCCCTTGACCAATGTCTTGAGGAATGTTGTATAATTCTTGGTAGTAGTGTTTAAATGTTTCTGCAATTTTTGTAGGTAAGATCTGTACATTTCCCTGATGATTCTTACTCTTGTGTATGTGGGCTAAGGTTTGTCTGTTTTTCCAGTTTTATTTCCGTATTCATAGTATTTTTGTTTTAATTTTATCATTGAGTATTTAGTTTGGACATTTAGTGTTTGTTTGAGTTCTGCCCTCTTAATTTTGCTATTTTGTTGTTTTTTAAGGTGAGAGCCATGCTTAATCAGTACTCCCCTAATCATACATTTGAGCGCTTGCCATTTTATTTGATGCAAAGTGGGGTCCTTTACCGTATTCTGTTTGTATTCTGCTATTATTTGCTTGATTTCCTCTCTACAGTCTGTGTCATCCAATAAACTATCATTATACAGAATTATACAGCTAGGCAGCACTTCCATAAAGTACAATGCCTTTATTATTAGCCTAGGCACAGAGTGCCGTTTCAAGCACACAGGCTTCATCATTAGTCAGAGTAGATCCATGGCCCAAAAAACATCATGTTGCTAATGTAACTATTCTATAAAAATGATACAGCTGGACAACACCTCTATAAAATAAAATGATTTTGTTACAATCAAACTTAAACTAAACACATGAAATCACTGCCTAAAATAAAACAAATGAATAAAAAATTCATATATGGATACTGTATATGTGGTAAAATCTCACATCAGGTAAGCATTTACAATTTAAAACCTTGACAAGTTCTTTTTGCATTACAAATTTTCACCATGTCTAAATTCTTGGTAATTTGAGTGTATTTATAGCGCAATCTGAAATGAAGGCAACTAAACAGTGAAAAACAGACTTGAAAATAACACTTAAAAGAAAAGATTTAAATAGGATTCAAAGCATAGTCAACATTTTTTCCTTCAGGTACCCTACTGTCCAAGCTGTTGATTGACTAGGCTTCCTTTAATAGTAACCACTTTAATTTGTCACCGCCCCTTCTCATTTTTGGGACCTTGTCCACTATCTGAAGTTTCAGACGCCGTAATATATTTGGACACAAGCTGGTCTCAACTGGCACTTGCTTGTCCCATGTATAACATGCCATAAGAGCACTTTTTTTTTTTTTTTTTTTAAAACCAAGTTAAATACTCAGTAGGTCAGGAATAATATGTGAAATGTCAACAAGATGAGCATTCCGTTTATAAAGTGAGCAAAAATAAAGCAAAAGCATAAAGGTAAAAAAAACAGAAATTAATAATTTAAAAATTATAAAGGTCACTTGAGGCCGGGTGTATGTATAATTTACAAAGTCTAAAGAAGATTTAGTAAGTTGATAAAAGGTGTGCAAGGTCTTAGTTATAAAGACACGTTGGGATAGTTATTTTTAAGATGTGAATGAAGACCAATGGCTCTGCAATATACGATGCAATGGGACCTGAGATCTGTGGACCTTACGTTGTACACCTAGATATGGCTCACAGATCTAAGAGCAATAGCAGCTCATGAATGTCATTTGATCCATGGTATTTTACTGTGTAAGCAAGGGCACTGCGCCAATGAAGCGAGTTGAAAAACTTGGCTCAGACAGCAGCAATGGGCAAGTTACCAGGGGCAGAAAAAAGCAGGCAGTTTTTAAACTGGAAATGTAATTTTCCTAGTGCTAAACACAAGAGAGCTCTCTCTGCACTAGGGATCGCCATGCACGCATGCAATAGAAGACATTGTTGGAGAGAGGGGACCGGACATGGGGTAGCGACAGAGAAGGTACGTGCCTGGCGCCCCCCCCTAGCTTTTGTGCCCTAGGCACGTGCCTGCCCCTAGTTCCGGCCCTGGATGTGCCCCCTGGTGCAGAAAAGGTAAACGCTGAGAGGGGTTTGGCATTGCAAGAGCTGCCTCAGGTGCCTTAGCATTGGCCCTATTGGTAAGAACAAAACCCATTGTATTCTACAAAGCTAATCTACTATCTACTTTTACATAGTAACATAGTTAGTAAGGTTGAAAAAAGACACACTTCCATCAAGTTCAACCTTTTTTTTTTTATTATATCTGCCTAACTGCCAGTTGATCCAGAGGAAGGCAAAAAACCCATCTGAATTCCTTCCTGACTCCAAAATGGCAATCGGACTAGTCCCTGGATCAACTTGGACTATGAGCTATTTCCCATAACCCTGTATTCCCTCACTTGCTAAAAAGCCATCCAACCCCTTCTTAAAGCTATCTAATGTATCAGCCTGTACAACTGATTCAGGGAGAGAATTCCACATCTTCACAGCTCTCACTGTAAAAAACCCATTCCGAATATTTAGGCGGAACCTCTTTTCTTCTAATCGGAATGGGTGACCTCGTGTCAGCTGGAAAGACCTACTGGTAAATAAAGCATTAGAGAGATTATTATATGATCCCCTTATATATTTATACATAGTCATCACATCACCCCTTAAGCGCCTCTTCTCCAGAGTGAACATCCCCAATTTGGCCAGTCTCTCTTCATAGCTAAGATTTTCCATACCTTTTAGCAGCTTAGTTGCCCTTCTCTGTACCCTCTCTAATACAATAATGTCCTGTTTGATTGATGGAGACCAAAACTGTACGGCATATTCTAGATGGGGCCTTACAAGTGCTCTATACAGTGGAAGAATGACCCCCTCCTCCCGTGACTCTATGCTTTCTTCTGTATCAAGAAAGCCGGATCAGGACTTCTGCTTCTAAAAAAAATATATATATTTTCATACACAATATAGGAATCGGTTTGTAATTGGTTTAAATGGATTGTTTTGTTTTTGGCTTTTACGTTTTCCTTTAAAAGGAAGGAGTTGCATGGGAGCCCAATAAAAAATTACCCTTTCACATTTAAACAAGCGGCATAACAAACTCTTCCTTTTCTGTAAACCTGAGACACAGGATTCCCTAGAGGTAGGGGTGAGTATATACAGAAATTAGTATATTTGTTTAACCCTTTGTGTGCCAGATAGATCACTGCTTCGCTGCAATAATAGTGCTTTGGCGGCACATAGCAACTTGTTTTCCATTAAAGGAGTTGTTCACCTTTAACTTAACTTTTAGTATGATGTAGAGAGTGATAGTCTGAGGCAACTTGCAATTGGTTATCAGTTTTTATTATTTGTGGCTTTTGAGTTATTTAGCTGTTTATTCAGCAGCTCTCCAGTTTGTAATCTCAGCACTGTAGGATCCAAATAATCCTAGCAACCATGCATTGATTTAAATGAGAATAGTAGCAGTAACAATATATTTGTAGCCTTTCAGAGCATTTGTTTAATGCTCTGACCCCCATTTAAAATCTGGGGAGAGAAGAAGAAGGCAAAACCTATAAAAAATAAATAATGGAGAGCTAATAATGTGGCTCACTCACACCCCAGGGCTGCTATGTCCCTTCCCTGAGAGCCGCAGCTAGGTAGCGATCCATTTGACCCAGAGGAAGGCAAAAAGACCTATGAGAAGCTTGGACCGATCTGTTTCACTAGAGGGAAAAATAACAGCGATCGGATTTGCTCCCAGGATCAATGCCCCTGATCTTGCTGGAAAAGAATATGGCTGCATGTACATGAGCTTTCCAGCCGCTTGGTATACTCTGCATTCCTCTCCATTCCATTTGCCTCCCCGGTGGCCTGCAGATCCCCACACTTGCAGCCTGAAAGGTGGATGGGAGAGGAATACAGACGCTTCTGTGTAGCTGTAAGGCCCATGTATGTATGCCCTCTGATGGTAAATACACCTGCGCTGCGGAAAAAAAAAGTATGTCAGGTTCTGTTTATAGTCCTATGTGAATGTATGTCTATGTGTCTGTCAGGCTGTATGATTGTAATGTGTGTAGTGATGTGAGTATGTGAGTGTGGATGTGTGAGAAATGCCTGTAGAACCCTGTCACATCACCCTGCCAGCTGGATAACATCCTTGGTGCTCTGTAGACGTTACAATTGGATAATTTTTTCGACTATAATGTGTTACCTGTCTTTGGTCACTAGAGGTCTCTATGTTTGCACTTTATACTTAATATACCTTCTATGACTATCAATATATTATTTTGCCTTACTGGGATAGTATATACAGTATATATATAATTCAGCAGCCGCACTCTGATCCGGATCTGTTAGTTTGATGGTGGGTGCTGGATCAAAATTGTAATCATAGAATTTCACATAGAACCGCACTCCAACTTGTTTAGATGAATAAAGTCACATTTTTATTGTATTCAATCATAAAGGATTTAGTTTTTTACCATATAGTTAAGATATGTATGTATTTGTATTAAAATGCAATACCCTCCAATCACCATAACATGATCATCTGTTTTTAATTGCTCAATGGCTAGCTGCAGGAATGAGACAGCGTCTAAACAATCCTAAAAATAAGAACGCAGTAATGTATATAACAATCTACATAAAATTTGCCTATGGTGTATGTCCTTTAGACCATTTTCATAAATGTGACCTCTTTGTATGTAAATTGGACGTAGGTCATTTCTCCTTTAAAGGGGTTGTTCACCTTCCAAACAATTTTTTCAATTCAGTTGTTTTTAGATTGTTCCCCAGAAAACAACTAATTATTTGAAGGTGAACCACCCCTTTAAGAGAGTCAGACTCTGACACGTTCTTATGGTCCCTTAGGGCTTGTCAATCAGAGCTGCAAGGCCGGAAGTTAAATACTTGACTGACAGGAAGAATCTGGTTGCACAGTTAAATAGTGTTGTGGGCTTATACTACGTGAGCCACACAGGGTCAGGGTTTACAGCCTCCTCATCACAGTGCTGCTTCCTTTCATGTTCAGGTATGTAACTACAATAACAATATGACTATGAAGATTTTATTTTTTTTAATTACTTTTTTTTCCCGTATTTCAGGTGTATTCCTTTAGACGTATTAATATACTCATAACAATGACATGAAGGAAGAGAAAAGAACAAACTGAATAGTAGGAGAATTAAAGGAATGCCAGGAGTGAAGAAAATAAGTAAAGGGAATTAGGGGAAAAGAAAGGGAATAGGAAGAGATAGTGCTATGAAAAAAGGCACTGTTGACTTATAATGATAATGATATAAGGCATATAGAGTGGAGGTTTAATATGTTATTATACCCTTTCTTTCAATTACATCCTTTTATGTGTGTTTAGGTAAGAGACCCAAGGTTGCCAAATGCCAAATCAATTTATCTGTTTTCCCAGATAAAGATGATGTGAGTTCTTCCATGACATATATATCATTTACACTAGATATCCATTCCTCAAAAGTAGGAGATTTAATATCTTTCCAATGTCTAGGTATTAGAATTTTAGCCGCTAATAGCAATTGTAACAATAGACTTTGTTTAAGGACATAGTCTGAGGTATCAGTATGGAAAAGTAATATCAGTTGAGGGGTTAACGTGACTTAGCAACCCAGTATCTTCCTACACGCACCTTGAACATGACTCCAAAATTCTTGTATTTTTATATAGAAATACCAAATATGGGAAATGTTTCCCGGTTCTTGAAGGCATCTCCAGCATTTGTTGTCTCTAGTTAAGTTCATTTGGAAAAGCTTAGTAGGTGCCCTATACCAGTATGATAACGTTTTGTAGGAATTTTCTTGAAAAATGTTACTGATGGAGCATTTTGCTGTTATTCTAAAGATTTTCTCCCATTCTTCTTTTTGTTTAAGTGGTGTTCTTTTTCCCAAGTTTGAGTATAATAAGGTAAGTTTGGGTATTTTTCTTGTATCAATAGTTTGTAAAGCATTGAGATCAAGTGGTTTGGGATTATTTTCCTATAACATAGACTTTCCAACTCAGTCAAGGGTCTTTTAGCTTGTTGGAGTGATGGATCCCGTTGTAAATAGTGTTGTATTTGAAGAAATCTCCATTGATCTTTTTTATCCCAATTAGGTCTAGTTCCTTCTATTACTACTGGGGCCGTATCTGATGAGAGTATGTGCCTTAGTTGTAGGTTTTGAATTCAAAAAGCTGTCGTCATCCCTCTATCTAACATCCCTGGTGTAAAGTACAAGTTTTGTCCCATTGTAGCTAAAGGAGAGGGATTTGGTAAAAGGTTATATTTTTTATTCGTATTGAACCAGAATCTATCTGATGCAACAGTCTGGGGGTTGTCTTTCAGTATTATCTCTATGCGTTTTGCCCTGTTCCATAAAATATTTTTAATGGGATATTTTGCCCATTGTTCTTCCAATTGCTTCCATTGTTTCTTTGAGTTTGGATTCGAATGTTCAATAAGTTTGGCCAACAAACAGGCTTGGTAACTGGAAAGACAGTCCGATAAACTCAGACCTTCCTTGGATTTTGGTTGATGTAATATAGACATCCTTAGGGGCAAATTCACTAAAGGAGGAATCGCCTAACGCTAGTGTTAATTCGCCAATTCAGTGACAGACAGACAGACGCTGGCGTAAATTCGCTAGTGTTACTTCGTAGGTAGAGAATCTTAGGCAAAATTGACATTTTTATTATCGATATTCTTCCTGTCCATGTAAAATGAGTCTTGTTCCACTCCCCAAGTAGTTTTTTATTGTTGTTAGCATTGGTTTGTAGTTATATTTGTATATTTATAGTTATATTTAGGTATATATACTCCCAAGTATTTAATTTTTTATTTTTGCCATTGGAATGCATAGTTCTAGTATAGTTGTCTCATCATGTCTTGTTGCATGTTTATAGGAACAGCCTCTGATTTTGTCATATTTATTTTATAGTTGGAAAGTTCTCTGTAAACCTTAAGCTCCATAATAGCATTGGGCATTGAGATATGAGGATTGGTTATGCATAACATCAAATCATCCGCAAAGGCGGCTACTTTATATTCTTGAGCTTTTATAAACAGCCCTGAAATATCTTTGTTATTCAAGTGCCATCAAAAGGTGTTCCATGCATAGGACATATAACAGAGGGGACAGCGGGCACCCCTGTCTTGTCCCATTTTTTTATATCAAATGCTTCAGACAGTATACAATTCACTCTAACTTTAGGAGATGGGGTAGTATAAACAGCCATTATCTTTTCCCTGAATATTTTTTCTAGGCCTGCTTTTTCTAAAACTAATTTGAGGAAAGTCCAATTAACCCTATCAAATGCTTTCTCTGCATCTGTTGAAAGAAGCAGAGAGTTTATGCTATTATGTTTGGCCCAGTGCACCATATGGAGAATTTTCATTGTGTTTTCTTTTCCCTCCCTCCCTTTAACAAAACCCACTTGATCTTCGTGGATCCAAATAGGAGAGGGTTCAGTCTTTGGGCTAATATTTTAGAATACATTTTTAGATCTATGTTTAGGTGAGATATTGGCCTGTAATTTCCACATAATGTGATGTCTTTACCTGGTTTCAGGATTACTGTAATATAGGCCAAAAGAGCCTCTTTGTTTAAAGGATGGGCGTCATCTATTTCATCAATAAATTTCAGGAAGAAGGGAGTTAGTTGGTATGAGAAGGTTTTATAGAATTTCCCTGTGTATACATCCGGACCTGGGGCTTTGTTTACTTTCAGATTTTTAATAGCATCTTGTATTTCCTTAAGCTTAATTCCTTAATATATCTCTCTTCTATATTTGGTAGTGGGTATTTTGATAAATAGCTTCTAATTTTTGTTTCTAGGTTCCCTTGACCAATGTCTTGAGGAATGTTGTATAATTCTTGGTAGTAGTGTTTAAATGTTTCTGCAATTTTTGTAGGTAAGATCTGTACATTTCCCTGATGATTCTTACTCTTGTGTATGTGGGCTAAGGTTTGTCTGTTTTTCCAGTTTTATTTCCGTATTCATAGTATTTTTGTTTTAATTTTATCATTGAGTATTTAGTTTGGACATTTAGTGTTTGTTTGAGTTCTGCCCTCTTAATTTTGCTATTTTGTTGTTTTTTAAGGTGAGAGCCATGCTTAATCAGTACTCCCCTAATCATACATTTGAGCGCTTGCCATTTTATTTGATGCAAAGTGGGGTCCTTTACCGTATTCTGTTTGTATTCTGCTATTATTTGCTTGATTTCCTCTCTACAGTCTGTGTCATCCAATAAACTATCATTCAGTCACCAGTTCCAATTTAATTTCAGTTTATTTGGAATGTTAATTAAAAGGAGACTGCAGCGTGGTCCAAGTTATGTTATCCATATCTGCCTTCTTAAGCCATTGCAGGTGGTGGTGAGATATAAAAATATATTCTATCAGCGAGTAACAATTTTGGGGGTGGGAGAAATGAGTAAATTGTTTAGTGGTAGTTAAGAAACCTCCATGAGTCTATTGGCCACATTTTTTGAAGGAATTTGGATGATTCAACAATTGTTTTGAGTGATAAGTAGGATTTGCCTTCGAGTTACAGTATGTAAGCTTGGGTTCAGGGTCATGTTTAAATCTCCCCCCCCAGTATTATCAGTCCTTCCGAAAAGTTGGTAAATTTGGTTGTAAATTTCGAGAGGAACTGTGCTTATTTTAATTTGGGAGATATATACTTCCTATTGTGCACATTGTATGATGCAAGAGGCCCTTAATTAATATATATCTCCCATTGGGGTCTGTTAATGTATCTATCAGACTAAAATCAGTCTAAAAACTATTTTAAATAAAAAAAAAATAGCATTAAATGGCTATTAGCTCTCAGGCTTAAACAAATTGACAGATCTTCTGTCTTGCCCATTTCTGGGGGGGAGGCAACGCCCGCTCGTAATCCAGATAATAAACCAAACGGGAGAAATTTTCCATAAATCGTAAAACAGAAACACAACTTTTTACTTGTTAACCCAAAGTTTGAGTCTGCCATTATCCATGGTTGGTTTTAGCTGGGGCTTGAGGTGTTTTTCCACAGGATGGTCTCGCTCTGTTCCTTTTTGCCTTGGGAGACATGAATTACTTATATTAGATGCAATAACAATCCTCCGCTCCTCCACCGCACTTCAAAACTCCTCTTCTGCACCGCTCTATGCTGCTCATTTTTTAATGGTGCTTTTAGCTTAGTTGTAGTTTAGTTTTTTAAACCGTATATATAGAGTTTGATTAAACTTATTTGTGTATACTGGTCAGGTTGTTAATATAGTATGTGGGTGATTTTGGTTGTGATAAGTGCCCTTTAAATGCAATATTTTGAAATTGAAAATACACTTACAGTGATGTTCCATCATTTCTTTTTTTATTCCTAGGTTTAACTGATATTTAAATTGAGCCAGAACAAGTAAATGCTGCACCCATAATAGCTCCCCTCAAAGCCCCCCACAAATCGGTCCCCAGCCCCTGCAAACCTGCATTCACCCGATCTTCTGAACTGTTTCAGTGACGCTGGGCTGGGTGGTGCAATCCTTCCATTGGCTGATTGCGAATGAAAACAGAAATTCAACATATGGAAGGAACGCTCCACCTCCAGCCCAGCGTCGCTGAAGCAACACGGAAGATCTGTTAGTGGTGTCAACCAGCCTGCTGCACACAGGTTCGTGGGGCTGGGGGCGGCTTTGCGGGGAACAATTACAGGTGCACCATTTACTTGATACTGACACGTTCCTATGATTTTTATAGGAACCTGTCAGTATCTCTTTGATAATCCCCGTGTAGAACATCTGAGGGCTACAGCACATGCAACATTGTGACAGTTACTACTAATCTCTTAAAATATGTAGTGCAGGTGCAACTAACTCAGAGGTAACCAGTTAAAAAGACAGGAGAAAAGCCCAATAAAAGTCCAAGCAACCAATATGTCCAGCTCTGCCTCCTCACTGGTTGGTCAGACCCATCAGTTCTAAAAATAAACATAAAGAGACGTGCGCAGTTCCATTGTATAAAACAATATGAATGTATTTTCATGTCAGTGCAATACAGACCTTTTAATCGAAACTAACCTGTGGTGCTGTTCCAATCTGCTTTCATATTGTATACAGATGGTAAGTGGCCATTTGAGAACATGCACTGCCAACAGAAGATTATCAACTGTAGTGCTAATGGAATACAGATTCGAGACTGAGTCTCATCTACTGGGCTTTAAAGCATAGCCAGGGCTGTATGCTGATTGGATTCACAACTGAGAACCAGTTTCCATTTTAGTTTCTTGCTCGGGCTACTATAGAAAGTGCTTCCCTTTTACATGCACAGAGCAAGGGTTTAAAAGGATAATAAGAACATCTGTTGCGTTATAAGACTTCGCTCAGAAATTCTCAAACACTGCCTTGCACTCAAAGTGCAGGAAGAGGATCGCTCCGTTGTACCTGCTAGCAGAACCGCGGGCCGGTGCAGGTTTCTGCTGATAGGAGCACTGGCCTGGGGTGTCTGGTAAGTAAATACAATCACTTGGGGTGTCTAACTTTTGGCACCCCCAAGTGTAACAACACTTTCCTTCTCCTTTAAGTTTCTCAAAAATTAATAAAACAAACTTAAATTCACTGTTTAATGGTAGCAGTATGTTTTTTAAAGAACCTCCATATGTATTAAAATGCACTAAGTTTGCCCAGGAGCAATAACCTGTAGCAAGCAATGAGAGTTTTCCTTTTAAAGGAGAATTCAACCCCCTAGGTGCAAAAATCCCTCCCTCCCCGGGCAAATTCCCCTAACTTACTCCTCCTTCTAGGACCTCTCCAGCGGAGTTCACGGCAGCTATCATACCCCAAGCGCTCTTCTTCCTGTATTCAGCAGCACTTGGTAGCGCATGCGCAGTAGGAGGCATTTACCCGTAAGGATCTACTTCGCATGCGCTGAAAGTCACGGTTTCCGAAAAAATAACTCTGAAACTTTGTGACTTTCAGGCACATGCACAGTAGCTCCATACCGGCAAATGCCTCCAACTGTGCATGCGTCCTTAAGTCACGAAGTTTCAGATTTCTTTTTTCAGAAACTTTGTGACTTTCGGCGCATGCACAGTAGATCCTTACCGGTAAATGCCTCCTACTGCACATGTGCCACCAAACGTCGCTGAATACAGGATGAAGAGAGCTCAGGAGAAGATGGCTGCCGTGAACGCCGCTGGAGAGGGCCAAGAAGGAGGGGTAAGTAACAAGTTGGGGGCATTTGCCCGGGGCGGGGGGAGGAGGCCTACGCAGGGGAGGGATATTTGCACCTAGGGTTTGAATGCTCCTTTAAAGAAGTAACTGCTACCTGCTGATTGGTTGCTACGGCTTACTGTTCCTGGGTAATTTAGTGCCTGTAATGACATAGGCCCAGAGGAGTGTAGGCCTACTAGCTGCCGATGTCCACTGGATCTGGGTTTAATTGTCATTTAACCACATCTAGGGCCTAATTTAGTTTGCTGACCATACCTTGCCCCATGTCTAGATATAGCGTGTGTATTAAATATCAGAAAAAAACATTTAGGTGAAATAATAAATCTAAAATAAGTAGTACAATGGACTTCTCAACACCTTATCCAGTATAAAGGAGTTGGCTTGGAAAGATTCAATCTGGACAAAGAACAAGGTGTTTTATTTCTATTTTTTGCAGTTTACACCTTGCCTTATTTTAGTAAATAGGTGCAGCAATATGCTACTTGTTTGTTGTAGGCTGTAGCATTGCCTAATTGCCCTATCATTGTAATTTCTTGTACCTGGAAACAAACTACTGATAATTGGCATTTAAATTTGTCCAAACCTGCTTGAACTTTTAAATGACACAGATTATCAAACGGTTTAGCCAAGCGACAAGGTGAGAACGCAAGCATTGTATGTAATGGATTCCACCCCTGTAAAAACTCAAGAGTAGTAGCAGTGTACCAATATTAAGCAAGACATAGGGCAAAATCACTTTATTTTGTAAACTAAAAAAAAAAAAAAAAAAACACAGGAAAAAGGAAAATATTCAGAAAACTGTTACAAATGTTTACAGCATTTAAAACAAAAAAACTGTTTACTTTTGTGCAATTATAGTCTCCCTAAACAATGTAAATTCTTTTTACATCTTCACCAAAAAAGAAAAAAACACGTTTCATTTAAAAATTGGTGCTTCTTAAACCCAAAACACACAATTTTGTGAATGCACATCTGTGTTTTCATTTCTAATGTTGAAAAATTATTTTTTTTTTCCGCTTTGATAAGTTGTCTGGCTTTCAAATTTTTTTTAAAGATTAAAAAAGTACATTATTTAAAAATATATTTTCTGCTTAACAACATTTCAATCTTGTTGACCAAACAAGCAGAAAAAGTGAAGGAACAAGATTTGGATTTCATAATATAAAATAAAAATGCTGTAACTGGCTAAAGGTTTCAAAGGCCAAAAAAAAAAAAACTCCAAATAAATGATATTGTAATCTAGAATTGTAAGCAGAGTGGAAGCCCGTTGTACTTTCCCCCATTCTTACAATGCAATTCCCCAACTACAAAAATAAAAGGAAAGTAAAAGCTTTAGGTTTCCCAGTCTGCTGAAAAGTACATGAAATGTGTATGGAAACATATGTGTAGTATTTTAACACTTCAGGCTGCGGTTTCCTCCCTTTTCCTATTTTAGATCTTCTACATTTGATTTACAGATTTTCATTCTTCAGTGCAAGAGAACAAGCAAATACAGGCAGTCCCGGTTACATACGATATAGGGACTATAGGTTGGTCCTTAAAGGGGAACTATCTATATTTTTAATAAAATTTAAATTTAATATAAGCTTCATCATACTAAAATAAGATCAAGAACAAATAAGATAAGAACAATCAATTAAATATTCTGCATGGTTTATGAAATCACGTTTATCTTCACTATCCCTCTCTCAGCATCTGTTTTTCTTCATACAGCAGTTGGGTGTCAGATATTCATTGACAGTTAGATCCAATATATCTTATAGGGGGGCTCCCTTTCCTAGCAGATGAATTAGAGCTCACTCAAATAACTGGTTCCAGTACAAACAAAATAACTGCCTTTTGCACAAATCCTGCATGTAGAGAGACATGATGTCTGGTGATTTTAATAGAGTGAGCTCTAATACATCTTCTAGGCAAAACGAGCCCCCTATAAGATTTATAAGGTCTAACTGTCAATGAATATCTGACACCCAACTCCCGCATGAATACAGAATGAAGAGAAACAGATGCCGAGAGAGGAATAGTGAAGATAAACCTGGTTATTTCAGAAACGGTACTGAATTTTTAATTATTATTTTTAGAAACCATATTATTTCAGCATATATTTAATTTTATTTTTTGTGATAGTTCCTTTAAGTTGGATTTGTATGTATATGTGTTGAAACATATACATTTACTTATTAAATGCAACACCTTTCTGTGCTCTACAGTAGACAACACACACCAAAGGAGATTGGGGCAGGTGGTTTATTAAAGCTAAATGCTAATAAAGGCCAAGCAAACCATAGTATGTTACTGTAATAGCCCCAGTCTGTAAGTATGAGTTGTATGTATGTATGTATGTCGGGTGTATGTAATTTGAGGACTCCCTGTATAGCAGAGCCACAGTTTCTCTCTATGGAGCACATCACACAAAAGAGTGAACTGCAGTCTTATTTGTACTTTGATTCAGTACGGGGCATTGACATGCAATAAATCATGTTGAGAAAGATTTTAGAACCACAGAATTAAACTTTTTTTTGTCTATTTTGGGAGGATAAACCAAAAATACACCAAAATATATCAAGTGTCCCATGAGCTTGCAGAATATGTTTTCTTCTTTAGGGGTAGTTTCTGGAGTAAAATTGAACTATGGACACTAAAATAGATTTACAAAGCTAGGAATAGTTGCAACATCCCCTTCGTACCTATTACCGGTAGCTACATATTTAGATACCTAGCTATTAACTTCAAGTGTAAGCTCATGTACCCCATGTCTATTAAGGGACTATCACTCACTAACATGTATTTCAAAGTATTATTTGAAATTAAATAGCAGACAGACTGCAAGGGAAAAGGTTTAAACCTTTCAGTGCTTGCAGTCAGAACTTTCAACTCCGCTGTGCAGGGTAATGTATACAAAGATGGCATAGATCAAACAGCCAACCAGAAACCTATAATCTATGTCACCAGCAGTTTGCTAACATGATGCCGATGCAGTAGATTATATATTTCATAACACTTAAAGGGTTAAATAAACCAGTAAAGGTTCAAATGCTTCCGCTGTGTGTGACCTGATGATTAATGAAGGTACAAGTGTAACATGAAGCTTTTTCGGCTAATCATAAAATATGCAAGCATACAAATGACACCCACTTCAAGTACTGGAGCTAGTCAAACTATATGAAAATAAAAGACTGCTAATGGATCGTTATCAACACAGCATGCAGCACAAGGCTACACTAAAACGTGAATGAGATTTACCTTACAAATGGAATTGCTTAACTTGATAGAAAAAAAAAAATGAAATAAATATTTCTTAGAAAATGTATCTATGAATTCCCCATTCGAAGTTCAATCCAACGTCTTTGTAACCTATGTCAGTCTTGTTTATACACTGCAAACGGCATGTGAACACTGGGCCTGCCCAGCAAATAAAAGGAAAAAACCCTTCTAGAACATCTACTACTCCCAAAACATTCTGGGAGCGGAGCCTTCTTTTCAAAGTCCATGTGGATTCCAACAGCTTACAAAGAAGATACAGCTAGATCTTTTATGTATAAACTGTTAATGGCCTAATAGGCTACCCATTCCAATAGAACAGAAAAAGCCAGAGCCAAGAACGTGTGCACTTGAAAAGAAACTTTTCCCAGATTTTCTTTTCAGTATTTGTTGATGCCAAAGATTCGTACGCCGTGCAGTTGTGGCAATTTGGGAATGAGGACACTGAGAAGAGATGCGGTGTTAATGAAAAAGTGCGTTGGGTCATACTTCGTGTAGAAGCTAGCTAGGAAGTACCTGTCAGGAAAAAAAAGAAACATTTTAGAAATAAATACAGTAGAACCCTCATTATGTTTTTCTGGGGACCAGAAAGAAGTGGTGTAAAATCCAGGAAAATGTAAAATCTAGGGAAATGTATTATGCATAATATATAGGTGGGACCACAAAACAACAATGTAAAATGAGGGGAAACTTAAAATCAGACGATGTAAAATTGAGGTTCCACTGTATTGGCTCAAAGTAATGAACTTCTGCTTACCGGTAAAATATATCTTAAAACCAGCACACCCTTTTAAAAATCTTAAAGGGGATGTAAAAGCAAAAGAAAATCCCATTTTTACTTTCTTTAGTGAAAAAGAAACCTATACCCAATACAACACACTCCACAGACGGATGGCACTTCTGAACAAACAATTTATTAGCAGGTCACTGTACAATGCCCAACATGTTTCGGGAATGTATCCCTTAATAATAGGCTCCTATGATTAAGGAATACATTCCCGAAAAGCGTTAGGCATTGTACAGTGACCTGCTAATAAATTGTTTGTTCAGAAGTGCCATCCGTCTGTGGAGTGTGTTGTATGGTCTCAGCAGGGACTGAGGACTGAGCACCTGGCTTGGGGGAATAGCGGTGAGCTGAATCGGTCTCTCCCCTCGGTTGTTTCATTGAATTATATCCCCAATATACTTCAATTAATCTGTACAGTTTGTATGAAAAACCCAAATGTATGCAGTGAAATTCTTCCTTCCCTTGACTTGCTCCAACTGCTGAGGATACCAATCTCTATACAGTTGCCGGCTGCTCTACAGAGAAACAAATAGAAAAATAGACCAGCTGGGAAGGTTGAATGGCATAGACATAAGCGAAAGGCTAGCCAAGTTATACAAAGATAAAATAACCCTGCACTCTGCTTCCCTGCCATTGGAAAGTACTATAATTCCCTTGCAGAGATCTAGGGAGCGTCTATAGTTTACTATCCACAGCAGTCAGAGAAAGTAAAACTCAGGTGGAATTTCTCTGCATACAATCAGTTTTTTCTAAAAATGATAAACATCTTTTTAAATCAAAGTATATTGGAGATAGGTTTATTTTTCATTAAAGTAAAAATGGGATTTTGTTTGCCTTTACATCCACCTTTTATTTAAATTCACTTCAAAAAGTCACTGATTGGACAATCACATAATTATGGATTGTTGTGTAATGAGCACTGATTGTGTGTATTGACAATGGTATTTAAAGTTTGTTGAAATGATATTGTATTATCTTTGAGAAAGGTCCTAGTGAAGACCGAAATGTTGGACTTTGGTACAGTGTTGAAAATAAAAGGTTACGGTTTTGAAAAGGGTGTGCCAATTTTAAGATAATTTGTATATTTGATGTAACTGGGCACCCCAAACCATATTGAGAACAAAGTTTTTTTTTGTATTTGATTGAGGATACTCCAAGAACTATATATTTATATATACCTAAAGTCTTGTAATTTCCCAGTGCCTTGGTGTTTTAACATATCTATCACTGCAACACAATACATAAAAAATACATTTGCCCAGATGTTATAACCCATTAGTCTATAAGACATTTGCTTTTTTTAACCAGTAAATGTTGCCTGTTTATTAGTTGCTATATGTGATATAGGCAATTTGACTAACTTTGCATCTTTTACTACATTACGAGGGTTATTTATCAAAGCCCGAATTTATCTCAATATTGTCGGCTACAAACTCCGATCAAATCCGCTCAGGTTTTTTACACTTATAATTACATTTTCCTGAAAATTTGCTTTGCAGGAAAAATAAATAAATAAATAAAATCAGATTTTCGCAATTTTTTCAGAATTTTTTTTATCCAATTTTCAAAAAATGTCAAGATTTTTTTTTGAATTTTCAAAGACTTTGGGGTATTGAACGAAACCCAGCACATACCAACAAGTCATTGGGACTTCTCCCATTGACCTATATGCAACCTCGACAGGTCCTATTTTATATAAAAAATAAAAAAAAATCAAATTATTTGTGATTTTTGGATTCGGAGTTTAGTAAATAACCCCCTACATCTCAATAAATCTAAGTCAGACAGTATGCTTAATCATGAATAAATACAGAAAAGATACTGCTTCTATACCATACAACGAATACATGAACCCTTTGTCACTAGTGTGGTAATGAATTCAATATCTCACCCCCCCCCAAAAAAAAACCCTAAACTTTTTCCATCGTACCAATCAGGAATTATTATTAACATGCATTTATATAGAGCCAAGATATTTTGCATCACTGTAAAGTAAATGTGCTTATGCAACTAAATCACATGAATTATATACATTGAACATATGGAGTTACATACATCACAACCAATATTGGTAACAAAAGATGAGGAAGGCCCTGTGCAAAAAGAGTTTACAATCTGATGGGAAGGGAATACACAAGGTGTGGGAGTTGGCATGATCAGAATTGAGTTGGTGTGAGATGTGGTACTGTATGTGGTATTGCATTTGGTAGTTAAGCAGAGTGAGGGTAGGCTTCTCGAAAGAAGTGCGTTTTAAGAGATTTCTTGAAAGCAGAAAGGTTGGGAGAAAGTCGGACAGACTGTAGGAGAGAGTTTCCAGAGGAGGGGTGCAGCCCTTGCAAAGTCTTGAATGCGAGCATGCAAGGAGGTAATGAGAGAAGAGTTGAGTAGCAGGTCAGTAGAGGAGCGTAGTAAGCAGTTGGGTAAGATTATAGAGATGAGTTGAGAAATGTAGGGTGTTAGTTGGTAGAAAGAGAACCATTTCGGTTTTAGAGAGGTTTAATTTAAGGTAGCATTGCAACATCCAAGTAGAGATAGCGGATAGGCAGGAGGAGACCCGAGTTAGGAGTTCTGGGTTGAGATCAGGAGAGGAGAGATAGATCTGAGTATCGTCAGCATAGAGGTGGTAGTGGAAACCGTGCTAGGTGATTTATTTGCAGAGGGAGGAAGTATAGAGGGAGAATAATAAGGGGCCCAGGACAGAGCCTTGAGGAACCCCAACAGAAAGAGGTGGGGAGAAGATGCTACGCCATTGTAGGAAACACTGAAGGCGCAATTAGTGAGGTAAGAAGAGAACCAGGACAGGGCTGTGTCACGAAGGCCAAGCGAATGGAGGTTGGCAGCTTATCAACCCCTCTATGAAGCAGTCCAAAGAATATCTGGCTTCACATCTTAGCCAGATGTATTATATTTCTATTTGGACTTTTAAAGGGGAAAATACAAATTCTTCAGAAAAAACAAAACAAATTTTTTTGGGATTTACAGTATTAAAGTCCAATCAAAAAAGTACTCAGACCTGCCGAGAACATGTAAAAGTCAATGTCAGATATTCCGTTGACAATTGGAAGATTTTCTTGCGCTGGGTTTCTGAAAAAAATCATAGCTTCGGGTGATTTTATGAAAAAAAATCCGAAAACAAAACTAACAGGATTCAGATTTTCTTTCACAATTTTATCGTCACTTTTTACTCACAAGAAAAATCGGTGAAAATGTATTGATAAATGGGGGGGGGGGTAGTTTGTGCCAATTTGGTTGGAGTCGTTTTCAGAAAATAGTAAGAACTTTTCGGATTTTGATAAATAACCATCCAAGAATCACTTGGACTGCCTTTGCCCTAAGTAGAAGACTCAACTTACACTTGTAACCTTTTAAAACTTAAAACAGAAGTCCATTTCTCTTCAATTACAAGAGTCAGCTTCTGTGTCCTTCATTGCATACTATTAAACTACTGACTGCATGTCAGCACCATGAAAAATATGTGCAGACCCCCAGTTCGAAGAAGAGAGGAGTCACCTCGCACACATCCTGGCCGTCCAAATCTCGTGACACCTGGTGCTCGATGAAGGAGGTATTGGCAACCTCCACAACAGTCAGAGAAGAGAAAAAAAAAAAAATCACCGGCACAAAAGGATATTTCTAGCAGGGAAACCCTTGCTCGTTTATTTGCGGATGCAACGTTTCGGGACGTAACCCCTTTGTCAAGCATACCGGGAATCAATGCTCATAGTATTTAAAAGCATATCAATTAGACATAATTGGTTAAGTGATTACATAATTAAGTGAAAAATAAATAGTTAATACATATTAAGTGTAAAAGGCCATACATACATAGTAAGTGACTCAAAAAAGGGTAGTAAAAATTGTCCCAAATATCCATCAGAATAAAAAAGGTTAAAACACCATAGCATATCCTGTGTTAATACGAAAATTTTTCAGTTCCAAGTGTATCCTTCGAATAGTGTTCTATAAGCACTGGACATTTTAGTATTTTTAACTATGTTGGATACTTTTTACTTGAATCATCCACAAGGCTCACTATTCGAATCAATGCTAAATAAACGAGCAAGGGTTTCCCTGCTAGAAATATCCTGTTGTGACAGTGATTTTTTTCTTTTCTCAGACCCCCAGTTCCCAATAAGAATAACATAAACCAACCTTGAAAAACTAAATTACATTTTAAAAATGATTAGGCTGGAAGATTACTTACAAGATGATAGGAGATATAGTGAGAAACTTCCGGGATGATGTGAATTGCACACCATAATCTAGCTGTTCCCAGTGTGTAAGGAGTCTTGCTTTACCTTGATCTGGAGTCTCAAATGGAGTTCCCTTTACTGCATGCAGAAACACATACATTCCCTGAAGAAAATAAATAATTATGGAGTTAAGGGGCAAGTTCATAAAATGAAAGAAAAACAAACTGCCCTGCATAGTACCATAATTAGCTTACATCATTTTAAAAGAGATTTATCAACATTCAAATTACATTTTTTACTACATTATTTTGCACTAAAAGTCACAATTTCGAACTCAAGTTAAATGTTCAATATGTAGCAAGTGCCAAAAATCCTAATGTAAAACTTTGAGTGCATGCAGTGGGAGATGTTCAAGCAAAATGAATGCAATTTTCTTCATTGTTTTGAGAGATTGTAGGTTTTGTTCGCTCGAGTTTTTAAGATTTAAGTTTATTCAAATACAAAATGCAGGTATTCACAAATTTTAATTAAAAGCATTCTAAGAGCTCTATCTCTCATCTCCTGATCTCAACCCAGAACTCCTAACTCGCGTCTCCTCCTGCCTGTCCGCTATCTCTACCTGGATGTCCCAACACTACCTTAAATGTAAACCTCTGAATGGTTCTCTTTCCTCCAACTAACACCAGTAACATCCCTGAAGTATAAATCATAGTTAACAATTTCACTATCACCCCCTCTCCCCAGGCCTTGGGGTTATCCTAGATTCTGCCCTGTCATTCACTCCTCATATCTAGTCACTTATTAAATCATGTCACTTCCACATAAGACGCGGCCAAAATTCTTATTCACTCTCTCATCATATTGCGTCTAGACTACTGTAACTCTCTTTTAATTGGCCTCCCCCTCCAGAGACTGTCACCTCTCCAGTCCATAATGAACACTGCTGCGAGGCTCATACACCTCAGCAACTGCTCCTCCTCTGCCTCGCCATTCTGTCAATCCCTGCACTGGCTTCCGCTACCTTTCAGAATCAAATTCAAATGAATTACCCTGACATTCAAAGCACTTCATAACTGCCCCACCCTACATCTCTGAACTCATCTCTATATACTCACCCAACCACTTACTACGCTCCTCAACTCTTCTCTCATTACCTCCTCACATGCTCGCATTCAAGACTTTGCAAGGGCTGCACCCCTCCTCTGGAACTCTCTCCCACGGTCTGTACGACTTTCTCCCAACCTTTCTGCTTTCAAGAAATCTCTTAAAACGCACTTCTTTCGAGAAGCCTACTCTCACTCTGCTTAACTACCAAACGCAACACCACATACAGTACCACATTTCTCACCCACTTAATTCGATCTTGCCCACTCCCACAATTTGTGTATTACTCCCTTCCCTTTAGAGTGTATGCCTATGCATAAGGCCTTCCTCACCTTGTTGTACTTGTATTGAATGTGATGTATGTAACTCCACATGTTCTATGTGTATAATTCATGTGATTTAGTTGTATAATCACATTTACTTTACAGTGCTACGCAATATGTTGGTGCTATATAAATACATGTTAATAATAATAATGATAATAATTGGTTCTTGATGAAAGTGACCCTAGTGTGTTGTGTAAATATAAACTCAACTGATGTGATTAATGAACTATGTACAGTGTTGTGCAAATATGTTGGCACCAGCAGTGCAAATACTATATAGCAAACTCTGCAATAGTTTGTGGGTCCTGGACCCCTAAAGGTGCAGATCATTTGCAGGGCCTACCCGTATCATGTTATGTCAATGGTTGGCCCTATATAATAATCATAATAATTATTAATAGGTACAGTATTTGATACGCTTTTTCTTGTGGGCTCTAGGATTATTAAGAATTTCTGCCTTAAACCAATAAATGGTTCCTGTTTGCCAGAAAGAAAACAGCCACCGGTATCAGTAAATGGATTCCTCCATACAAGCATGAACAGTGTCAATAATTTTCCAGCAGTTACAAAGGAATGACATGTTACTTTACAGAGTCTTGGAGTTGAAAGGGTTTCAAAAATCTGAACACGTCTAGGAAAATGTAAAATTTTCACCAGTCATATGGTTTGTTACAGGGCTTATTAAAATAATTTACAAATACATTTTATGTAGAGGCAACTAAAATCCCTTCTCTGTTGACATGTGAGCACATACCTTGTTACACACTACATACCTAGGGAATCCTAAGCATATTGGGCTGAGCTGGCATTTCTATATATGATGTTTTATCATAGTAATGAAGGACATATGGGAGAGAAGACGCAGTAATTGTTAAAATGTGTACTTTCCAAAATATTTCTGGTGGCAACTTATTTGCAAACTTTTCTGCCACTGATATATGGTTCCATGCCAGTTTAGTTGCACTAAAAGTCATGCGTTTTCAAGATCACTGAAAAACGCTATGTATTATTACTACTACACAACAACAAAGTTGGGTGGGGAAAGAATAGTGATCTTACTACATGGTTAGATCTAGGGTCCCTGGTTCAAATAAAAATAGACTTTAAGGCTACAATGTACAATATTGTTGACTTTTCTGGTAGGAAGAGCACTTTCCTACTTTCAGTAAAATAATGCCACGTCTATGTAGAAAGTTTGCTCAGATGGGAATGGAAGAACTTGATAGGCAACGTGTCAAGAACCGTAGTACAAAGCTACAAAAGCAAATAAAAGGGTTGCATAGCTTAAACCAACATTTTACTACTAGGTTTTAGTAACGATCAGATCCGAACGACGGTTGGATCGCGGGACCGCATCAACGAACAGATGCAGCCGCAATCCGATGGGATTTTTAGTTCCATCCAATCGATATCTGGCCGACTTTCGGACAGATATCGATCAGGGAAGCCCGTCAGAGGGCCCCATACACGGGCCAATAAGTTGCCGACTCTGTCTGTCGGCAGCTTTTATAGGCATGTGTATGGCCACCTTTACATACATTTCTCCCCTTGTAGTCTTGTAGCTTGAAAATTCAGTCCTTACAGGAAAGTCGTCTCACATAGACTCCATTATTATTCAAATGATTAAACATTTTTAAATCATTTCCATTTTCTCTGTAATAATAAAATAGTAACTTGTACTTGATCCAAACCAATCCTTATTGGATGCAATAAGGAAGCAAAAAGTCCCAAACACTCTGAGTAACAGGTCCTATACCTATATTTATTAATATGTGCAGATTTATTTAAACCCGTCTAATGCTAAAAAAAATAACAACCTCACTACCAAGGGACTATTTAGGTGGCAAAAACATTGTTGTGTTGAGAATGAAGTGGCACATCTTTTTTCAATACAGAGATTTACACACCGCTGTATATACGCCAAAATCCATAAGAGTACTTGATAAATGCGCACAATATAGGCTGTGGTGACATAGAATTGGTTTTCATAGAATAAATGGCTTGTACCTACCAGGTTGTGAATAACATTGGTTAGTGTCCAGGCCACGGGGACACTGAAGAAAGGAATACTAAGTAGTACAATGTGAAGCATTCCAACTCCAAGGGCATAAGTCAGCCACATTCCACGACTGTTCATAACTCTTGTATTTGGGTTTACCTCACTGTGTGCTACACCCACATTCATTCTCACTCTGAAAAAAAAAAAAAAAAGAGTTACAGTATGAAGGAGCAAATACTTGATTAACATTCATTTAACAGACATTTTACATGGCAATTTTTTTTTACCAGTATTACTGCATATTGCTATGTTAAAATACAACCTTTTTTTTCAGTTTTTCTTTTCAATTAAAATAGTGCAGTTGTAACTGGTCTTAGCTGGTTGACAATGTGTATTTTAAGCATGTAAAGAGCCAGCCAAATTGTGTAATGCTTGCTGCACATAATCAAATTGCCAAGCAAGAGGTAGAGTGAATTTCACAGACCTACCTTTAACTACTGCAAACAGGTTAGTGTAGTGTAAACTCCACACACATATAACTTATGCTTTTTGAAGAGTAAACATAATTTCAAGCAACTTTGCAATATACACCAATAAAAAATATGCAGACTTTTCATGATTTTTAATGGTTTGGAACAGTTCCCTAATCCTAGCACCCTGCTCTACTGCTGATCTGCCTGACTACTTTGCTGAGCTGGCTGACTACTGTTACTTTGTATCAAAAGCCATCTGTCCTCAGCCTGCATCCTCCAAACCCCACAATTCCCTGCACATGTGATTTCAATAAGGAAAGGAACATCACAGCACATGGACCATAATTTGCGCATGCGTCGGACGGTGGGAGAGAGAGTGAAAGGAAAGAGGTGAGGGTAAGGGGGCAGAGTGACAGAGGGGAGGGGCAGAGCCACTTAGGGGAAGGAGCAGATCAACAGAGGGGAATAGAAAGAGGCAGTTCGACAGAGGGGAGGGGAAGGGGCAGAGGGACAAAGGGGAGGGGAAGGGGCAGAGGGACAAAGGGGAGGGGAAGGGGCAGAGCGACAAAGGGGAGAAGACGAGCGACAGAGGGGAGGGGCAGAGCGACAGAGGGGAGGGGCAGAGCGACAGAGGGGAGGGGCAGAGCGACAGAGGGGAGGGGCAGAGCGACAGAGGGGAGGGGCAGAGCGACAGAGGGGAGGGGCAGAGCGACAGAGGGGAGGGGCAGAGCGACAGAGGGGAGGGGCGAAACCAAAGAGCTACGAAAACGGACTAGGGGTAGGCAAAAGAAAATTCAAGAGGTACCTGCCCAGCACCTCCCTGTCGTTGCGCCCTATGCAGGTGCCTCTTCTGCCTGCCCCTAGTTCTGGCCCTGCCCCTGTTCACTTTCACTGTTTGCTGTTATGGTTCCTTTAAATATAAATACCAAAATATCTGTTCGCTCTTTGGAAAAAGAGATTTCGGTGCAGCACTATTAACTGGTGCGTTTTGACAGAATCCCTTTAAGAATGAATTTAGAAACAAAGGTGTAAGCCATTACAAGCAAGTTATTGATGGCGGAGTCTGACACACCAGTAAAAAACCTGAAATCAATGAGCCGAGTTGCTATGGGCAATGGAACTGGCGTGAGTGGGGAAATCTATGGGAAGTTACCCTGTGGGGGTTTCGATTTTTCACTTGCCATGTTTATAAACAGTGTTCAGCAGGCTGTAAGTATTTTGTTGCCGTTAGTCAATGATATAGACCAGCTTCTGCTGCTGTAAAGGATGTACAGACATCTGGACGCTGTGGAACGTTTGTAGCAGCGCAATAAATAGCCCATTGCCTCCAGTCAAAGCGCAACCCAAGGCCGATGCGTTGTGACTTGTGAGTTGTGACTAGCGCCCGGTACAAGGCCCTGGTTGTGTAGAAAACACCAGTTGATCACACACCCCCCGAGAATGTAACACTCCTGCTCCACTTGCACAGTCGCACAGTCGCAGGCCACTTCCATCACATACACAGCTCAATGCCTCGTAGTGCGCGCGCCGGGCTCAGCCCCGACACATAATTAGCACAGACCGCGACCTGCAATACGATTTAGGCCATACTCTTCTCAAGTCTTACCAGAAAGATGCTTTCCCCTCGTATATATCAGGCAGCTACACTCGAACGGATTATCCACAGCCGTTCTACAACGTCACACACAATCCCAAATAATACGCGTAGTGCGGAAAAGGCAAAGCCAAATTGATTGACGGCTAGTTGGTCCAATGCGCCGCGGCGGGGGAATAGGATGATGACGCTGGGAGGCGTGGCTTCCGCTCCGCGTTTGCCTCACTGCGTGTCTATGAGAGGGGCTTAAGTGTGGAAACTGCATGGAGCTGCTGGGCCTTTACTAGTGCAGGTACATATTGGAGCCTCAGATTTGGCTAAAACGTAGCACAGCGCTTTGTGTTGACGTTCCCTGGTTAATAAGCGTCTCACTGTACTGTGTTATACCGTTACACTTCGCCTTAGTTTGAGAGTGAATTGAAACTAGCTGCTGCTGTATTGGAATGGGATTAGGCATCTCTTGTCAGATGTACATCATACCTTAAACTAGAAATGCTCTGACTTTGGTGGAGAAAGATTACTCTAGGAATAGGCAGGTGCAAAGGTACGAATTTGAGCTTGGAGGTTCTTCTCACATTGATAATGGATTGGACCAGTCCTGTTGCCCGTAGCAACCAACCACAGCTTTCCTTTACAATTGCAGCTCAGTTGCTATGGGTAATGGCACTGGCACAATTGTAACACTTCTGTCGAGGTGGCTGTACAGGGGCAGATTTCAACTGTAAATTCAGCCCCTCAGACCAAGTCAGCAGCTTTTCTGCCCTTGGATAAAGTAGCCTCATATCAGTGTTTTTAGGTTTAACAAAGTCCTTGTCTGATGGATCTTTGTAGGCTGCAAAGTATGTATCAATAGTTGTCCCTAGGGCCAAATATGGGATCAGCGCAGTTTAGGCCCAACATTTGGATGGCCACATTGGACGCCGATCCTCTCATTTGGTGACCATACCAAACAAGCTTGTCTGGCTGTATTTGGCCACCTTTAGTACATCCACCCCAGTATAAGAGGAGTGCAAACTTAGCCATGTGGGTCCTGGCCTCAGTGGCATAACTGTAGATGAACCAGACCCCATGGCAGGACTGTATTTAGGTCCAATGCTGCCCTAGGCACCGGACCTAAACACGCCTCCAAAGTGACACGTGTGACATCTCATACATGGACGTCGTGGAAGTGACATCACGTGACGTGCATATGTGACATCACTTTCGCCAACCAATCCATGGAAGAGGCTGGGTGATTTATAGGCAACCGAGGGCCGCCCCGCCAATCTCTGCCACCCTAGGCACAGGCCCTAGGGTGCCTTAATATAAATACACCCCTGGACCTTGGTCTACTTCTTTGAGGCTTTTAGAGGGACCCATCATGCATGTGAAATCGTGACCTGCAATTTTTTTGGACAACGCAGGTGTCTTGCAATTTGATTTGGGCATCACAGGTGACCTGGGCCGGCAGAGAAGAATTCAGAAAATGTTTTGTCCTGGGAACCAAACATCAGGCCACTGCTTGGCCTGAATACCAGTGAGGGTAAAATTTGGGGAGAACAGTATAAAGCAGCTCAAAGGTCATTTAGGGTGAAAACTTTTTTAATCAAATTTTTGCTTTCCTAGATAGTCTTGGAAATCTGGCTGAATCTTGTATACAGTCATTTTTTATGAGCCAACATTGCACTTCAGAGTTATCATTTGGGATTCACTGAATCCAGGATATGGTTCAGGATTCAGCCTTTGTCAGCAGGATTCAATTTCACCGCCAAACTGATGTGAATCTTTAAAATCAAGAGATGTTTTATTGTCATGCAAACACAGTTCTTTTTAACCCTTCCTTGCCCCATTTTGCATATGTAAATCAGGGTTTAGATTCACTTCCTGAACCGGCCGAATCCATCATGAAAGACTTGGGGATAGGCCAAATTCTAAAGTAGTGGATTTGGTATAGCCCTAGTTATAATGGGTTCAAACTTCAGGAATATTTTTAGTGAAGTATAATTCAATCCATGGTGTTACATAACACCTCACTGGGAAATTCTGTTGTTAGGGTATTGATGCCCCGATTTTAAAGTGTTACTGGATAATCGGTTCAGTATGTGACTAAATATTTTGTGACGGCTTTGATTTTCTGCAACATTTGAAAATCAAGGTATCTATGTATCCCTAATGTATTGCTTCCTTTCTCCCATGGATCCTTTGTTTCAGTACCTGGTAGCTTTACATATCTGTAGATAATTAGTAATGCTTTCCAATCTGTTGCCTGCTGCCAATCTCTGCTAAAAGCCTTAGGCTAAGGCCACACTAGGCGATAGCGCCACGATTTGACTCGTGGCGACTTTTCGCCGCGACTTTTAAGCCGCAATCGCTGGGGAAACTTTTGCGCTGGCGTCTATGGGGAATCGCGAAAAATCGCCAGCGTAAAAACACACGCGGCGATCTTTTTTCTATTGTCGCTCGAAATCGCCTAGCGAGGCAATTTCGCGAAAAATCGCCAGCGTAAAAACACACGCGGCGATCTTTTTTCTATTGTCGCTCGAAATCGCCTAGCGAGGCAATTTCAAGCGACAGTAGAAAAAAGATCGCCGCGTGTGTTTTTACGCTGGCGATTTTTCGCGATTCCCCATAGACGCCAGCGCAAAAGTTTCCCCAGCGATTGCGGCTTAAAAGTCGCGGAGAAAAGTCGCCGCGAGTCAAATTGCGGCGCTATCGCCTAGTGTGGCCTTAGCCTAACTAAACATCACCGTTTTATACTGATAAGCTCCAGATTAAACAACAGTTCTGAAAAGCAATAAATTTCTCTTTTTTTAATGAACAAGGGATGTAGTGCAAACTTTTGCTTATATATATATATATATATATATATATATATATATATATATATATATACACCAATAGTTTCCAAACAAGCACACCCTTTAGTGAAAAAATGTAATTTTAATTGTTACATAGTAGCAGATACTATGTAACAATAAAAATTTAATTTTTTCACTTAAGGGAGTGCTGGTTTGGAAACTATTGGTGTATGCAAAATTACTGTGCACCCCTCTCTTTATCTAAATTGCCTTGGAGTGTGGATACTCATTGGAGAATTATTATATATATATATATATATATATATATATATATCTATATATATATCTATATATCTATATATAGATAAGATAGATAGATAGAGGATAGATACTGTAGATAGATAGCAGTAGCTGTTGCTTAATATTTAACCTATCTTTAAATTTCCATTTTCATCTTCTACAATGATATGGTAGTTGACTTATGTCTTTAAAATTAAAGGGGCTGTTCACTTTCAAACACTTTTTTCAGCTTGTTTCAGATCGTTCACCAGAAATAAAGACTTTTTCCAATTACTTACCATTTTTCTATTTGTTTTCTAATATTGAAGGGTAAAGTTTCATTTTTCACCTTCTACAGCAGCTCTGGGGGGGTCGCCAACTCTTTAACTATTCTAAATTGATACATTTAGTTGATACATTTGTTATCTTTGTCCCTGCTGAGCAGAATCCCTGAGTTTCATTAAAGGCAGCTGTTAGAATTGACACAATAGTTGCTAATACTCCACAGATACTCCTGACAAATGTATTAACTAAATGCGACTAATTGTAACAGTTCAGAATGCTCCTGGATCAATGAGCTGCCAGACTGACACTAGATACAGGAACATTAAAGGGGAACTACAGCTTCCAAACCAAAATTTGATAAAGAGGCCCACATAACACAGAAAGAAACCTCTAATATACCCATAACAGTAACCTGTTTCTTCAAAAAGTATGAATAAATGCCATTTTCTATGCTGAAATCCAGCTGGTTAACAGTTCTTCTCTTTCTAATGGATTAAATCTGTTAAACGTTTACTACATACTATCAAAATGACACTTGCATGGGGAAAAACTGTCAGATCCATAGCTTTCATAATTGTATACTTTCAAGGACTTCTCTTTTTTCCTATCTTAAACAGGGGCAGATTCAATTCTCTTAAAACAAGCAAAGCATGTCGACTATAACCCATATCAGTAAATTATAGACATAAAATGAATTAATCAATCATTGCTGTATCATAATCACAAAATTGTTTCTAAAATCCTAATGTCTCAATTGTACCCTAACCTTGTTTGTAAACTCTTGTGTGTAGGACCCTCTAATCGTATTGCACTTTATAAACCCTTGTATGTTATTCACCGTTTATTCCCCATTTGTTATAAACAAAGGTAAATCACTGTGTAACTTGTGGGCACTATATAAATAAATAATGATGATGAAAGTACATCATAGAAAATGCCACTTTCTAGAACACGGTGGCAGATAAAATGTCCAGATTCGTTGGTTTTGCATACAACTTTGATAGCTCAGCAAAATACAGCATACTGTACTACAAAAACACCTAAAACTTGGACTTGGTATTGATTAAAATATGCTTAAAGGAGAAGTCAACCCTTTAATAAAAAAAAAAAAAACAGTTTTTTTCATTTTTTGACTTGACATGTCCTCTAACATGTATTTATAAAGTGCTAACTGGGTATATACACTGACCATAAAATAAATACAACTGGTAAAAGGTCAAAAGGGCCTTGCCGAGCTTAGAATCCCTTTTTTACACTGCTTTTGTTATGCCTCATGTCCAGTGCTGTATCATTCTGGTGCTGCTCTAGGCACTGGACCTGAGTATGCCTCATCAGAAGTACGGCAATGATGTACAGGCATGGTACCTTTTCTCCAGAATGCTTGGGACCTGGATTTTTTTGTGAATAACAGATCTTTACATAATTGTGATCTTCATACCTTCATGTAAACACTAAATAAACCCAATAGGCAATTTTTGCTTCCAATAAGGATTAATTATATTTTCATTTGGATCAAATACAAGGTACTACCTGTATTTAATTATTACAGAGAAAAAGGGGATAATTTTTAAAAATTTGGATTGTTTTAGTATGGAGTCTATGGCAGATAGCCTTTCCGTAATTTGGAACATTCTGGATAATGGATTTCCGAATAACGGATCCCATACCTGTAATACGCATGTGCAGAATTTACATACCCCCTAACCCATATTTAAGGTCAATTTTGTATTTACCATATAGGCACCCAAGGGCTGTCCTAAAGCTGTCCTTGAGGGACTTTATACGGTACTGTTCATATCAAGGGTTTTCATCCTATAATTTACCAACAGAATAAGCAGATCTACTAGCAGAACTGACAAATCAAAATTTCTTTTTTTAAATTCAGACCAGAGAATTGCTGTTCATTAGTGATGAGTGAACCTGACTTGTTTTGCTTCAGCAAAAATTTGTGAAATTTACCAAACACATTGAAGTGAATGGATGTTTTTTCCTGCAGCATTTTTCAAACCTCACAATATTTTGTTACTATACATTATTGTCCCTACTTTTGATGTATTTGGGTACGAACAATTTGTTAATATGTTGAGGAGCCTTCATCTATCCGCATTCCCATTTAAAATAATATAATATTTTATTTGTTGTGCAAAGTAGTGGTACATACAAAAATGCACAAGATGGCAGCACAGGCACAAATGCTTATAAAAAAACAGAATATTGGTGTTATTTCATGGAACAAAAACTTGCACACAAGTGAGAATGAGGCTTAAAACTATATAGATACTAAAACTAATTACACTAAATGCCAACTCGATTTTTGATAAACCTGCCCCTTTGTCTATATTCAATATGTGACCTGAAGTGTTCAGCACCGTAAGGCTGATGGAGAAATAAACAACAAATCGTATGTAAAATATATAGTTTAGTATTTTTACCTTAAAAATCAAATTAAGTTAAGCTGGGGTTTAGTTGGAGGCAAAATAGCCAAAATTCTTGATTTCTGGATATGTGCAAGCCTACTTTAGCATTTTCAGGGGTTGACCCCTCTGTCAAATTTGTCTTTATAGATCAGTACTTCAGTACCCAAATTTGCCACCCCAGTGGTTTATTTTTTAAATTAATGTTGATATAGCTTCTATAGTTTTTTTTTTTTAAATTAGAACAATAAATGTAACATTTTAATAATTTTTTGTTTTGCCATGCTTTTTATGCACAGGCAGGTTTAAAAATCTAAAGACAATGTTAAGGCACAACAGGCATTCAGGGGCAGATCTATTAAAATGTGATATATGGGTTATTTATTAAAGTATAATTTTTTCTGGTTGGACTTTTAAAGTGGAAAAACACAATTTTTCCGTAGGAAAAAAACTCAATTTTTTTGTGATTTATGTAACCGAGATGGTGTTAAAAGTCTGAATAAAAAAGTACTCCAACTCAGACTAATGGCAGATGCCCTGTCGATATCCTGATCTGTACTAGGTTTCTTTTAATAACACAAAAATGTTGTGGTTTTCGAGTGTCAAACTCAAAAAATGTGTAAGTTTCTTATTTTTTCACAATGCTATCGATATTTTTCTGAAAAATGTATTGATAATTAGGGAGGATTTGGTTGGACAACTTTTCAGATTCTGATAGAGATCCCCTAGAACTCACCATAGAAAAACTCACTCACTTTCTATTCTTTCCAATGGGGTTTTTAAAAGGGTTATTTATAAAAATCTGATTTTTTCTAATATTTTAAATAAGAAAAGTCTGACCAAATTAGAATCCACAATTTGTTCTTATTTATCAGTAAAAAAATTGGACTGGGAAATAACGTGACTTTTTCCGATTGTTATGTGAAAAACCACGAAACAAATTGACTTTTCACAGAAAAAACAGCATCAAACCCTTAAAACTAAGAACATTTTGTGAGGGTTAAAACATCGGCAAAAGGGTAAGGAGACATCTGCCACTGACTTTTACATGAATTCAGCAGCTTTTAGAGTATTTTCAGATTCGGACTCAGCTTCAGGGCATAATAAATTGCGAAAAGAATTGCGTCTTTTTTTACCGCAACTCTTTCGGTTTTTGGTGTCAAAACGGACCACATTTTAAATTATTTTACTGTATTATATTTATTGATTTAAGTTAACATGTGCTTATTTTGCAGCGTGATTCAGATCACTAAGAAAAGCCAAAATGCATCACTTGCCATCAGCTACAATCCACTTGCTTTCCAGTTCCCAAGTAATTACCTCAGTGGTTAGTGTGGTAAAGGAACTAGTGGAAAATGCCTTAGATGCTAGTGCGACCAGCATTGAAATTAAGTTGGTAAGTAGCTCATGCTTAATATTGGCATAAAAAATATAAGAGAAATTGATAGAATTTAATAGATTTTAATAGAATTTAAACTGTTAATAGTGAGGTATGTGGCCATGGATGCTTTTCTCCAAAGCCAAACTAAAAGAACAAGAATAGTTATTGATCATTCTCCGATATTAAGATAACCAGAAGCTACTTTTTTGCCCCAAAAAGTTTATGCATATTTGGTGTCCTTCTAATCTTTCTGTTTGTTGGGTGCATGTTACTTAAAGATTTTTGAAGATTTGTGTTTATCTCATTTGGAAATCCAACTGTATTTGAACTTGCATGCCACCTGAACTGGAACTGCCACTTATACTGTATGTCCGTGTCGCCTACTGTAACTTACAGCACTTAATAACTTATTTGTGTCTGTAACTTACCCTTCCACATAGATTGTAAACTCTATGGGGCAAGGACATCTATCCTCTTGTCTTTTTGACACTAAGCTCTTAATCTTTATTGTAACTTTATGTTGTCTTTATTTTACTGTATTTTATTCTTATTTGTATTTATTATAATGACCCCTTTTTGTTCTATTGATTTACTGCTCTGCTGTATAGAGATTTGCTTTCAAGTAGAGCTGTATAAAAAATATACATACATACATACATACAAGTCCATCCAGTTCAACCCCCCCCATACAAACTCCAGTGGACATATATACACATACTTATACAAATACTGGTTCGCTGATCTTTTCTGTTCCTTTACAAGCACCTTTTTTCCAGAGAGAACAACACCAACCTTGACCATCTTTCCTCATATTTTAAATTTTCCTAGATAATTAATACCAAATTCTTAATAATGCTCTGAACATTGGAAATCATTTTAGAGCCAGGTAAAGGAACAATCACTGAAACAGAAAAATAATTCATAAATTTGCACCCAATTTGTACTGACAAAGACTGTGAGTAAGCTCTCTTATGTTACAGTTTGATCTCCTGCTCACAGCGGCAATGTTTAATTTCTTACTATAGAGTAACAGGATAATGCCCTCAAAAGATAGCTAGGTCTGCACCAGAAGATGCCATATTTTTCCTTTTGCTTATCATCTCAGGAAAATTTTGGATTTGACAAAATTGAAGTTCGGGACAATGGAAAAGGTATCAAACATGACGAAACCTCTGTCATGGGCATCAAGCACTATACTTCTAAAATTAACAGCCATGATGACTTGGAAACATTAGAAACATATGGTTTCCGTGGGGAAGCTCTTGCTTCAATCTGCTGTGTGGCAGAGGTGAGTTGTACGATTTTCAAATTTATTTTTGCAGTAGAAGGTATATATACACCAGCATTTACGTATATATATGAGCATATGTGGAGGGTCATACATTGATAATAGGAATGTTATGTATAGGCATTTGGTAGAAAGAGTATGAATGGGATTGCTCATTATAGCTGACTTCAGAATGCTTGTATTAGATCAAATGTACTTTCATTCATTTATCCATAGAAGCAAATTCATTTAGGCTAAGGTTGGGAAATAACTGGTGCAGAAAAGGTTTCCATTAGCTATTTTCCTTGACAAATATTTCCTTGATCAATCAGGTTCATATTACTACGAAGACTCTTGCAGATGAGTTCAGCAAGCTGTATGTCTTAGATAGCAGTGGTCATGTTGTTTCCCAAAAGCCTTCCCATCTTGGTCAGGGTACGTAATATTGTCAATTTGACTCATTCTCTTTTTTTGAATTGTCTCTAATTGCTCATTTGAGAAATATATACAATGAAACCTCAATTTTACATGCCCTTATCTTTAGTTTTCCTGAATTTTACACTGTTTTTCAGTGGCCCGCCAATATAAAAAGCGTAATATATTTCCCTTATTTTACTTTTTCCATATTTTACACCATTTTTTTCTGGTCCCTTGAAAAACATAAAATTGTGTTTCCAGTGTATTTCGTATTGAGAACAGTTGTGTGTTTTCTTTCACAAAATGTAATTTATAATTTTACATATAGAAAGCATAGATCAGGCCTGAGTGTCATAGAAATATCAGTGAGCTAGTTAAGGTGGCCATAGAAGTCAAGATTTTAAAAAGATGTTTTTGTTATCGTAAGACCAAGCTTATCCTGAAACTATTGTGATTTTTTCCATCAACTAAAAAGACCATTGCAAGTCATATTGACTAATTTAAGCTAGGAAAACTATATAGGTAGCTGCCTGCTTGGCCCTGCAAACAGTTGGTCAATGGATAAATTCACTTTGAACGATGGAAATTTTCTAACCTGACCAATCAATTTTCTGACTGATGTCTGGCTAAAAATCATTAGATGTATGATCGTTGGGTTACATTGCATAGTTACATAGTTAAATCGGGTTGAAAAAAGGCCAAAGTCCATCAAGTTCAACCCCTCCAAATGAATCTCAGCGCCCATATATACACACACTCACATCGATCCCTCCATACACTCACAAAATATATATACCAATATCTATAGTAATTTTAGATTTTAGTATCAAAGTAGCCTATAATATTATGCTTGTCCAAGAAATCATAAAAGCATTTATAGAATGAGCCTCCACAACATTGTCCACCAGACATTCAACAACCTCACTGTCCTCACTGTGAAAAACCACCTACGCTGATTTAAACAATAGTTTGGTTCCTCTTGTCTAAAGGGGTGGCCTCTGGTGCAGTGATCCTTTTTATGGGGAAAAAGGTCCCCCGCTATTTGTCTATAATGTCCTCTAATGTTCTTGTAAAGTGTAATCATGTCCCCTGTTTTAATTGTGGTTCTGTGAGCCTCTTGGAAATAATTGAAACACACCAGCTACGTATAAGCAAAGGTTTATTACAGACAATAGATGAAGAAGATATACATTACCAAATGAGCAAAGTGTGCAAGCAACCCATCTCTGCCTCCAAGACTGGGAGATCCACAAAACAGTCTGCAGATCGAGGCCCAAACGGCTTCAAAGATCCTATGGCTATACCACAGGTCCTTTGGTTGCAAGCGTAAACCCCACAAGCAAATCTCAACTGACCAAATGGTGACCCCCAGTTTATATATGCTCTAAAACAGTAAGCTCATTTAGTGATTTATTTAATAACTCATATAATGATTTAAATAATAACAGATCCTGTTTCCCATGCGCTCATCCGAAGTAGGGTTACACCGAATCCAGGATTCGGTTCAGGATTCGGCCTTTTTCAGCAGGATTCGGATTCGGCCGAATCTTTCTGCCAGGCCGAACCGAATCCTAATTTGCTTATGCAAATTATGGGTGGGGAGGGAAATCACGTGAATTTTTGTCAGAAAACAAGGACGTAAAAAATTTTTCTCCTTCCCACCCCTAATTTGCATATGCAAATTAGGATTCAGATTCGGTTCGGTATTCTGCCGAATCCAAAATAGTGGATTCGGTGCATCCCTAATCATAAGATGGCCACACTCTTATCTTATCTTGCTAACTAGTGGCTGAATAGCATATTGTGCCCCTAGCTACAATAATGGAAGATCTGATGAGGGCTTCAGAAATCATAAGCATATAAGATAATACATATTATAATATCCAGAGTAAGAATAAAGAACAAGTATTAGGTCATCGAGTTGATTAGTTCCCATGATTTCTCATGCACAACGCTTCATTATACAGGATTATAGATTATAAAGCTGTCTTGTATATTATATTCTGTTCAACATTTGCCATCGGGCTCTACAGTAGAACAGTTCTTTGTATTATATCTTTATACAGTTCTTGCAATTAGCTATTGTGTAATGTATATGTAATCAGAGTATAACCACGAGCCATTATTGAAAAAAAACTCCTATTATTACATCCATAGTCTAAAAAAAATCAACTAGCACTTGAATATAGTAATTTGTACTTATACAGGTATATGATAGGCCTGGTAGGGATTGGAGGATTGCTTAACTAGATGCTTTCTTAAATTGTTTTAACCTGGGTAAGCTGAGAAGAGGTAACATACCAGGTAGAGTTGAAAAAAGGCATGCGCCCATCCATTAAAGGAGAACTAAAGTTCAACTAAAGAAGTAGCAGCCCAAGGCAGCCACAGCCCTTTAGCAGGGAATATCTGTGCCTATGAAGATGCCCCAGTAGCTCCATATCTTCTATTCTGCTGATTCACTGCACATGCTCTGTGATGCTGTCATTTACCTTGACTTAGGTACCAACTCACAATATACTGTATATACAGGATAGGCAGGCCAATTAGAACTTAATACAGATATTTACTCCGTCAGCTCAGACGCAGGAGGTAGGCTGGGTGACAAGTCTGTTTTCAAGCTTGTGGGTGGCACGAGCTGGTTTGGAGGAGGGGCACAAGTATGTGAGGCAGTGGCTGTGCATGCAGGGTCCCTCCGAAGATTTTTTTTTTGCGGTGGGAGAGGCTGGCGCAGGGTTGTTCCACCACTGAGCACAAAGACTATATACAAAAGTCATTTTTACATTTTTACCAAAGTTTTGTTTATACTTTTCAAAATGATCTGTAAAAGAAAAGTAAGCAACAGTTGATAATAGCATCTACATACAACCATAGGTACTACTGTCAGTGTGCATAAACTGTTCAAGAATTTACCAGTAAGAAAGCAGTATTATTCTACAAATAAGAAGTGTAAAGAGGAGATTAAAAAGATTCAAGAACTACTGATGGCTTATGGAATCATAATACCGGATTTAAGGATTCTTTTCACCCATAATAAGGTAAGAATTCTTACCATTACATCATTAACTCCATATTTTAAGTGTATGGTTGTTAGTATATCAGAATACTATGTGTTTTGTGTGTTTCATTTATAGGAAGAAAAGAGCAATTCAATCCACTTTATTATTACAGCAAAACTTTTTCCCTTGCCCACATCTTTGAGTTGGTTTATCAGTGGGGAACAGTATCAGATACTTTAGGAAAGATGAGCTTTGACTTGATCAAGTTTGCTACTTCCTATTTCTAGTAAACATATCAGCAGAGGAAATGCTCTCTGAAAGATTAATGCTGGACTATTTAAGGGCCATTGGGGTGCCAAAGGTTCGGATACCCCATCAATGACCTAAGACTGTTTCGACCCAGGCTCCCTCTGTAGACGCACTGTAGAGAAAATCCAAGACGAAGAAAAAAGATGGTGGTGCTCCATAGAACCCTGGACTGGTGCCGTTTTTAGCTAACAAGAGCAGCATTCTGGGGTCTCAGATAAGCGATTATAATTACTGGGGAGTGTTTTAACATTTTGGTACCCACTAGTGATTATACCTTGCCTTATCCTCTAAGTGTTTGTGTTGGTTGCACATTTTATGCCTTCTTATTCTCTAGTCATTTGCCCCATTCCTATAGGATGATCTCTAGCAGAGTAGCAGCATAAGTGGCATTGAAAGGCAATGTTTGCCCCAGACTTGACGGCATGAATGTCAACTAGCACTACAAATGAGGTACTTGAAGTGTGTTTGCTTCCTGCAGCAAGGCTGGCAATCTCCACAATCTCAGGTACTGGTCCTGTGGAGATCGAACCCCATTATGAAAATCTTACATGTGGCTCAGTCAAATCGGTAGAAAGAGCAGATGTGATAGCTTAAAACATCTGGAAGAATTTTGTATACAGGGTTCAGAAAAAACTGAAGTGATGGTTTCAGTTAAATAAGTCAAGGATTAAAGAAACCGAAGTCACACAGAAACCATATTAGGACTGTAGAGACACAGAGGCATGTAAGCTATTCTGGCATTTGGAACCAAAAGTTGAATGCAGCGCTCACATCTGGTTGTCAAATGTGCCATGTTGCACACAAAGAGAAGCTTCCCATCTCTTTACTGAGCAGAGCAACCTTAGAACACTTCTCTGTTTTCCTACTGAAAAGGAACTTTGACTGTAAAGTTACAGTAACTGACCAGCAGGTGGTGATGTGGTTTAAATAGCTTTAAACTGAAAACATAAATTGCAAAATATCTAGTATAGGTCAATCTAAAAACAACTGGACTTGCTGAGTAATCAATGAAGACGTTTCACTACTCATCCGAGCAGCTTCTTCAGTTCAACTGACTGGTGTGGGAAGTTCTCGGCATATAAACTCTTCCACTAATCCATTTACAATGGCACATTGTAACTCTTCAAAGAGGTGACATCTGAAGAAACTCACAGAGGTGTTGATTCTGTGTAGTTGTGATAGGATTATCCAATGTGTCATGCAACTCCTAGATATAGGTGTTACTTGTGAGAGTTACATGAATGGATGTGTGAAGTGTTCTGAATCCGCCGGGGTACAGATGTTAGAACAGCATTGTATGTAGCAGACAGATGGTGTCGAAGGCCCCCACCTCTGTTCAGAGATGGTCTCTCCACCTTGACATGAATCGCCTCTTTCACGCCTCGTTCAAACCAGCGGTCTTCTTTCTTCAAGGAAGGTTTGACCTAAAACCAAGCAAAATTTACAACAGCCAAAAAGACAAGGTCCTTTATTTTTAACAGATCACAAATCATAATTTTATTTCTAAACTGGGTTTTTGCATTTTAGAAAAGTTTAACATTTTGTTAGTTTGCAGTTCTTGCTTTTAAACATTAGAGGTCATCACTGAGTTGTGGTGCTACATTTTGTTTTTAAGTTATCCTGACAGTTTAAAGGAGAGAATGCATACAGGTGCACCAATGAGAGAAAAATCCATGAAGTGGATTTTGGCAGAGCAGGATAAGGATGGTTAGAATATTAGTAATATAAATCATATGATAACTGCAGGCACTGGTGCACATGAGGTGCCAAGAAGCTGAACGAGCATAAAGTTCAGCACTGGGTTCCAATTCCATCTGTGACTTAGGAATCTTGATGGGGAAGCTGTCATTGCAGCCGTAGGTCAGCATTTACTTGGGGATCGAATCTTGTGTCAGCAGGACATAGCTTCACAGATAAGTTGCTCTGGATTTATGATAGACAGAATTATAGCTAAATCCCAAAGTACAGGTACGTGCAGTTCTGTGTAGTTTTCCCTAGTAGGAAAGTCATGTCAAAGTGGCAGAATATACAGTGCTAATTGTTGGCTGGTAACAACGCTAATGCTGCATAAAGAAATAGTTTTGTTTATTAAAGACGTCTCTTCTCAAAAATCGATCATTTATTTATCCATTGATTTAAATCCTAGGCTGTCACTTACACTAAGGCACATAGGAAATTGTAGCTGCTGGTGCAATTAGAAGGCACTATCTGGTTGTCCGCAGAAATGAATGGTCCCCCAGCTACTGAGCCAGGAGAAACCTAACCCCCAGGGGTCATCAGTTATTAGTCTACCACCTGCCTGCCCCCCCTGGGTGGAGGGTCCTTCCAACTAAGTAGAATAGGAACCCTATAAAAACAATGGCTAACTAAATTCCTTTCCTGGGCATGCCCAGTTGGTCTTAGCCATACACACATACATACGGCTTAAACCACACTTACTACCTGCAAGCCCCTTCACAGACTTAAAATCAGACTCTGAACTCTGAGGAAGTGCCCAGCTTGTGGGACATGAAGCGCGTTAGTTTATCGCACACTCACTCTCTATCTACCACTGTGTATGTTCAAATAAAGCCGCATATTTATATTAATCCTACCGCCTCCCGTGGATATGTCCGCCTGCGCTGCCAGTGGGTATTTCTTCTACCTTGCCACTAAGTCCCTACACAGTATGGAGTAATTTACAAGTGCAGTGAACAAAGTGCAGTTTCAGGCACAATCTCCATGTTGTTTCTTAGATGTCCAGCACTGTTGTGCTGAACATGCTGTCAGGTTGGCATAATTTCCAGCATCTGGCAAGTGACATGTGCAGCTGCACTTAAGTGATTGATACAGTCCTCTGTGGGAAACATGGAGCTACCACCAGGTTCGAATGTGAAGGTAGATTCCCTTACAGCAATTGGATCAGCTGCACTCAATTTTGAATGGGAGGCAGGAAGAACTGATCACTGTAAAGGTATAAAAAGTGCAAGGAGCACTTTTTGACTCTAGGACCTTTAATGATTTCCGCAATTGCGGAGAAATTGGTGGTTATGTAACTTTGTCAGCATCGTAAAGGCCCAATTTTTGTGTCCAGCTGTTACACCGATATTAAGCCTTTACTGTCAACAATACACAGGATACTGAGTGTTCAAAGCATTCATGCACAAGTCACCCTGGGCAATAGCCCATTTATATGACAATTAAACAAGAAATACAAACAAAATTTTAAAGGGGCAGAGCCAAGCTTAACACACGAGTGGAGGCATAGTCCTTAAGCTCTCCTGCACACAGCCAGACCCAGATTTGTGGGAAGGCCAGAAAGGCCCAAGCCTGCATGGGCAAGATCTTAGGCGCGGCCTGCCGCCCAGCTCTTTAAATCTCTTGTGTGCCTAGTCCCCGGTGCTCTGGTTGGATTCTGTGCATATGTGCATGGTCTCAAGGCACAGTTTCAAGGGGTTCACACAAACACACGGGGGTGGGCAGGCAAGGGGACCTTCGGCCTAGTGGAGGCCAAATTAAAAATCATACTGCACACATACCCAGGGCACATTAAAGGTACAAGTGAATCCAAAATGGGTAACCATATCTTTCTTCTTTATCATTCATATATATGATAATGTGTTGAGTGAAGAGAACCTATTGTATTTGTATGTATTAATCTTGTGGTCACAGCCTCATTGCACCACCCCTTGTTTGTTATATTTTATACAGGAGCAGTGGCCAGCACCATGTTGTAGCAAACACCCTTTCCAGCTTAAAACGGCAACCATGTTTGGGAGTTTTGACCTTGTAAGCAAGTGAGCTGCAGGTAAAACTGCCTGTGTTAAATGTATAACAAAGCCGTACAATTCTTAATGAATCAGATGAAAGTTGAGTGTAGGACTGGCCAGACCAGGGATGACTTTGACATAGTTTGCCAGCTTAAATATTTTGCAATATATGGACAAACAATCCCTTTTTTGTTTAAAGGGGATGGCATTTTTAGTAGTCAACTTCTGCAACATTGTTAGTCAGGCCCACTGTAAAGAATAGCAAGGGACAGCCAGATATTGGTTCCAATAACAATGACATTTACAGATAACTTTAAAACCATTGAGAAATTATAATAATGTATGTACGAGTTGCTCAGAATTACATTTTCTTTCAATATTTACTTTTAAGTTGACTTCCCCTTTAACTTGAAAAATAAAATTGTAAATTGGTATTCAAGCAACCAAAAATGCATAAAAACTATTTTTAACCATGTTTGAATACTGCAGTGGAGTACAACTTTCAAATTATTTAAAATAATTGTTTGTACTAGAAGAGCCTGAGCCTGTATCTTTTCTAAAACTTGGCATGGGCTTCTTGGTTTAAGCAGGCATGCTGAATAGTAATAACTATTGTCATGCCAATTTGTAGCGGATTTCACAGTGCGTTCTTGGTTAAAATCCGCAGTTCATTGTAAGGTCGTAAGTCACTACTGTGTATATAAAAGACACCTGCATTTCAGTGGAATAGGAAGTACCGCTTATTTATTTGCAGTGACCAAATGGTTTTGTACAACACAATAAAGGTGTTGTTATTGTTTGACTTAGTTGGTGCAAGGTCATCTAAAATTCATTCTAACTATATTCTTAAGGTGTTAGGTAAAGTTTTAAAGTTTTGGTGTTTCCCAAAAACAAGAGAGGATAATGCCACACTATAATTAAAACAAATTAAACTCAACTTATATTATTCTTTTTTTATTATTAAATAGTATATGGATGTCTGATGTTATTCTCAAAGGTTGCTTAACCTTGGAAATATTTTTCTTGCCCTAAGGTGGAATTATTTTCTTTTGCTATTCCAAGTACCAGAGTAACAATTTATGAACATGGCTTGAAAGAAGATTAGATGACGTAGCACAGGGAAAGCTATAACATATTTATGTAAATATAACTAATAATTATACAAAATGATGCTCCATATTTTCCAGTTAATAAAGGTAGCCTGGGCAATATAATACTGAGGGTCCAACAAGCAGGAGAGCGAAAACAACAAATAACATAGAGCGCTCTTGTGGTGTCATGAATAGATTAACACGTGCATAAATATTATAAATAAATGCAGGACGATCCTTTTTATTAGGTTTAAACAGATACAATTAAACCAAATAACCCCCTTTTAGTCAAAAAAAAACTCCACAATAGCACTCTTTCCTACTTGTCGTGTTAGCATTTTTGTTTTGTAACAGTTCACATTAACCAAGAAATAGTAGCAGCAGAATTATTGATATTTAGCACATTATAAGTATGTATTATTATTTTTGGTAGTACAGGTTTTTGTCATATCATCATTATTATAAGGTAATGGAAACTTAAGGCGGTGCACTCAGTATTTTTATGTTTTTGTAATGCAGGACAGCTGCTTTAAGCTGCCATAGACTGTTGTTTTATACTGGGCCTTTGTGTACTTGAGATGCCTGGGAGTGTATTGACTCTCTGTCCAGACATGGGTTTAACTAGGGCCCTTTGCTGTGACTTAGCCTGAGCACATACAAAGTATAATAGTTTTTGGCAGCCTAACTCTACTGCACATACAAACAACCTAAATTACTTGGGAGCATTTTCGGACTTTGATTCCTAATAGGCTTTGGCATTTCAACTACACAGAGGCCCAACCAGCCCAATAAAAAGCAACTCTGTTACGGCAGCCCCTTTGTTGTATGCCAGTCAGGGTCTGTCTGGGATCACAATAAAGATGGCACAGATGTACTGTGCAGCAAGGTATCCTGGAAAAAGGTTATTTTACAAAAAAAATTGCACACCAGCCTGAAACACAAGGTCAGCAAGTTTTATCAATAAGGTAAGGCCACACTGGGCGTTTTGGGGAGATTTGGTCGTCTGGCGACTAATCGCCTCGTCTTTGCGGCGACCAATCTCCCCAAACTACTTCCCTGACGGCTAAAATAAAAAAACCTCGTTGCCTCACGAGGAAAGTTCGGGCGACTTCGGAAAACGAATCGTCACGTGTGCTTCGGGCGATTTCTGAAAACTAATCGCCGCATGTGATTAGCGCTGGCGGTTTTTCATTTTAGCCAGCGCAGAGTCAGGGAAGGCTTTTGGTGAGATTGGTCGCCGCAAAGACGAGGCGATTAGACGCCAGGCGACCAAATCTCCCCAAAACGCCCAGTGTGGCCTAACCATTATTGGAACCTAACAGATTGACTCCCCAATTATTATGGTTATTTTCTATTATAGAGGTTTTTGTTGTATTTTTCACGTGTCTGTCTTTTAAGCTTCTAACATTTCATTTTATGGTTCACAATTTTAGAAGAGCAAGGCTTAAATACGATCATACTCATAAATATTTTGTTAAGACTGAAGTGCTTTTGTGTGAAAATATTTTCTCTGTAGCTATTTTGTTGTCCACAAGCAAGTGAGATTACATATGTCATGCAGAGCTCTACTTCCTGTGGATAAAGATCTCCTTCTTGGAAATGGAGGTTTTGTCACCTAAAATCTGCCGCTCTCACTTACAAGAATCATACTGTTTAGCATTCTCTTATATCAAGTAGAGCACAGCTGTGGTACAGCTGCCATACACAGAGTTCCATTTTTTTTTTCTTTCTTGTCTTAGTTCTGAATTCTAAAAAAAGCAATAATTGTATTTGTTGCTTTACCAGTAATATGCATACTTAGAATACTGTTTTTTGTATATATGGTTAGCTAGTACATAAAATATGTTAAACCAGCAGTTGCTAAATTCTGTATGTTTTTAATATTTGCAGTAATGGGTTAACATTTTCATAAGTGTAATTTGTACTCGAATGTTCTTCAATCTACAGAGCCTAGGATGCAACTCAGTTTGGTCCTTTCAGGCTTTTAATTAAGGATTATAGTATTTTTTTGTGTTGTTAGGCTACACAATGTCTAGTAAGGTGGTAGGTGGCTGGTAGGTGTTGAACCCATTTGCTGCCTGGGAGTAATTTCTGTGTGCTAAAATATTACGCTAAAAAACTGAGCTACTGTTAAGTGTAAGACCACCTTCTTACTATGCAAACACACACACATATATATATATATATATATATATATTTATAATTCTATAGCACAGTCTTTAGTTTAATCAGTGCAGTCCATAAGTCCCATGTACTTTATTCATAGTCAAAGCTCTGCCTCATGATGAATGATGATTTCATTATATGATGCTTGCAGGATGGTGTCATTTCTATGTGCTGCCTGGAAGGATGGTGTCTTTTTCAAGCCTGTTAGCTAGTATATGATATATGTTAGAATGGTTAGAATTCCTAAGCACTGCCGGTTAGAATGGAAAATGTAATTTGTTGATTATTAGCAGATGGATGAAGCATTGATAGATGAGGACCCATAGGTCCTCACTTTTTTTTGTCAAATCTGCATCTTCAGACTATAAGCCTTTTTCTTTTTAAAAACACAAGCTTTGCCTGTCCTGTTTACTGTGGCTTGATTTCAGTGTTTTTGGGGGTTGTCTGACAAACTGTTTGTGGTCCCTAGACCCAAAAAGAACAATCCTGCTTTCATCAGTCCATAAAATGTTGCGCCATTTCTCTTTACGCCAGTCGATATGTTCTTTGGCAAATTGTAACCTCTTCAGCACATGTCCTTTTTTTTTTTCCAACAATGGGACTTTGCGGGGGCCTCTTGCTGATAGCTTGGCTTCACATAGGCATCTGTTAATTGTAACTTACAAGTAACTTTAGACCTTCTTTGATCTTCTTGGAGCTGATCATTGGTGGAGTCTTTGCCATTTTGGCTATTCTTCTGTCCGTTTCAATGGTAGTGTTCTGTTTTCTTCCATGTCTTTCTTGCCATATGAAAGCATTTGAGATCATTTTAGCTGATCAGCTTATCATTTTCTGCACTTCTTTATATGTTCTCCCCTCTCCAATCAACGTTTTAATCAAAGTACACTGTTCTAAACAATGTTTGGAATGGCCCGTTTAACTCAGATTTTCAGAGAGAAATGCACTATAACCTGCATGCATAACATTTACTGACTTCCTTCCTTAAATAAGGGCCGTAATTGACACCTGTTTTTGCACAGAATGAATGATCTCACTAATTGAATTCCAAACTGTTATTGTTTGGAACAAGCCTCAATTAATGATTCTGTTACACAGAACAGCAGCATGCATGTCATGACTTTTGGGTCTGTTGGTTTTCTATTCATCTACGTTGCCTACTAGTAAATTATTTGCCATTTAGAAATATAATTTCTACCAAAAACAATGATTGATCAGGTTAGTGATGTCGGACTGCTATTATTCTAAACTCAATTGTGCATAAATTCTGGCAGAACAGTATATGGTAAGCAAACATTTCAAATTGTAGCATAACTAGAAGCTACAGGGCCCTACAGCAAAAATAATTTGAGACCACGTAGGAAATAAAGCATATTGGAAACTGTATTTATTTAAGTCGGTGTCTCAGTGGGCTCCACGTATCTTCTGGCCTTCCCCCCAATAAGGCACATGATATTCTTTCTCTCTAATTAACCCATGATTGCAAGGGAACTTCTGTTCTCTGACACTTTAACATGCTTACCGGAAGCCTAGATCTGTCATTCTGGACCAGGAAAGTGGCATCCTCCAGGGGATAGGAATTCATATGTAAACAATACTCCTGTGTATTAAAGGATCAAATTGCCCCTGGCCTAGCCTGATTGCCAATTTCAGTGCTTCTGGAACTACTTGGTAAAAAGTGTCACAGAGAACAGATATTGCTGCACTTGGGGTGGGGATTGAGTTAGGGTGTAATTAAAAAAAAATAAATTCAACTCACCCTTCCCTGTTGTCACATTTCATAGCACCGACACAGTGTCAGAAGGACTTTAAAAGAATCCAGTGGACTAGTAATAATTATAGTTTGTGTTTTATGTGGCATATGTACAGTAAAATTTTATGTAAAACCCTGTTTAGATTAAAGTCCTATTCTGCATCAGTTGAATTTTATTTTGCAACTGTTTTTTAGCATTGCTGTTCGCTTCCTAAATAAAGGGCTTGTCTTGGCAGCTACCACTCCAGTCCCCCCTAGTTTATTTAGTAGCATGTCTCTAATTCAATGAATTTCCTTGTGTGTGACTACATTGTTGAAGTCAAAATTGTTTTAATAAAATACGAATCACTTAGAGTGTACCTGTTTAGATATAAGAATATTTGCTGGCAGTATAAACTGTACCCAGTCTGCTTCAAATCCCAAATTTGCTTTGTGAATTGATAGTTCAGGTGGATCTGCAACTTACATAAACATGTGCTTGTTTATTAAGGCTTATAGGTTGGTGGATGAGTGAAGGTACAGTAATAAATCTGGGTTGCTGATTAATGCAAGGATGTTATTACACTGCCTGACCTCCTGTGTAGCTGATATACATAACAGTAAAAAGATCACTTTAGTAAACAGCTTTTCAGAAAGCTGCGAAACCTGAGGACATATTAAATGCAAACTTTGTGATAGTGGACACCACTAATAATTTTCAAGCATGGTCCTTGTTAATCACTATGTTTTTCACGCTCTGTGGAAACTGAGCTTTTGATATGTATGAAAGGGTAAGTATAAGTTGAGTACATAACCAGTGATTTTAAAGTTGCTGTTGCTGTTTTTAATTAACTGGATATAACAATGTATATTTTAAAAATACTTTGGAAGCTGCAAAGTTATAAACTATAAGAAGTGTGTTTCAATACAAGTGATGCACTAACCCCTCACATTTCTTTTTTCATAACCAATAGGATGCATTTTATATTGTTAGCAAGACTAGTTAAATACCAGTATTTATTTTTTATTTTATGTTACAATTTAAACGAGGTCTACAGTGCTTATTTTTGCTAAACAGTTAATCCAGCAACATATACAATGCGATCTAGGCACCATATATTTTAATTTTCCAAATGACTAGCTCCCTGGACCAGCAACTCCAGGGTTTAAGTGAATAATAGTGTATTAAATATGTGCAAATATAAATATATAATTATGTTTTCTCTAATTTTTAGAGCTTTTTAGAAATATAGGAAAATTATTTAAAGGAAGTACGATTGTTAGCAAATGGGCCCCTTAAAGGGTTAATTCAAAGTAAAATAAACTTTTAATATGATATAAACAATGTGATATTCTGAGACAATATGCAATTTTTGTAGCTGTCTGGTTGCTATGGTCCACTTTACCCTGGCAACCAGGCAGTGGTCTAAATAAAAGACCTGAAGATGTATAGGGTAGGGATAAAGAGTTATTTATAAAGAGGATATTTGTAAGAACAAAAACTGAAGTCCCTGTGTTTTAGAGACTGTGGTCTAATTGTTTTTTGCAGTACACATTGAGGGAATGTAATATTGGTTGCTAGCACAAAAATCATTCGCAAAGTGAAAAATGTTGCGATTGAGAATTTTATATCTTGCAATAGTGTGTAGTGCATGTAATAAAATTTGGGAATTGCAAACCATTTTTTGCAACAAAATATTTCACAAAACTGAGGAGCATGTATTAAAGGTTTGCAATGCACAATTAACAATCGCAATGCAAAGACAGCCTAATAAAAAAGTATTACATTGCGTAGGCAAATTTGTATTCGCAAAGTTTTGCTCTTTGTGAATTTTATTGCTTTTCCCCATTGTGGGCTATTAGATACTGGACAATGGTTTATGCTTTCATAACCACTGTAACTGGTTTGCGAGGGTTTGCTGAATAAGTTGATTTATGGTCTGTTTCTGGTGAAAATAACTATTTAAAGGTACGTTAACTACACTTTCTCTGCTGCCAAGCAAGTTTTATGAACAGATTAAATAGTACAATAGTAAAAAAAAAAATTGTGTAATATTTTACATTTTGGAGAGACTAACAAGCGTATCAGTGAATAAATGCAGTGTATACAAAACATGTGAATACATTAAACACCTAACATAAATACACCCTGGCAAAGTTAATTAAGACTTCCCATTTGTTTGGCTGGCGACTCTCATCTTCGTCAGCAACCCTATCTGATCTGGTGTACCCCCACTGCCTTTACATAAAGTATACCAGCATAAGTGTTGCAGTGAATGCTAGAAAATTGCCAGTAACCCCTATATATGTCCATTTATTTGTTTATTTTATTATTATTATTATTATTATTATTAACATGTATTTATATAGCGCCAACATATTGCGTAGCACTGTTATTATTATTAGTTCTGTATTGATTATTTCATGTATGCCTGTTGAAACTTCTGGTAACTTCTGTTCCTGTAATTGCAGGCAAATTTTTACTTGAAAAAAAATGGATGTGGCTGATCATTTAGCAAAGTTGAGTAGTATGTGTGTGCTATTGTGTCGAGGGGGAAAAAACTGCATGTGTAAAACCATTTAAGGCAGGCGATGAACCACTGTAGTGAACAGCAGATATCTCTTGCAGTAAAGTGCGTCTGAACCTGAATTGTAGAACAGATCTTACAAACTGTGGCACTGAAAAAGATAATATGCTGTCTTGCTCTCTTGGTCAACTATGACTGGCAGCCAGAAAGCATATTCATTTGGAGGCTTCATTGTTTAAAAATGTTTCTATTGTTTCTCTCTCTACTCAGGCACAGTCTTATAACATCACTGCCTTGTTGCAAATATAAATAGGACGTCAACAACCAGATTAAATTTTAAAGAGACTCGTGAGAATTCATTGTTGAAGCCTTTGCAGTACTGCAGAGAAATAAAGAATTACAGTAAACATGACTGTAAAATACCACTGAGAATTATTGTAGTGGACTCAATTAGAGTTGTCAGGAGATAGATATCTACTGGGCATCCATAACTGAAATCAACACTCTAGCATGAGAACTGCTAAAACCCAACAGATGCTAGTGTTTATGAGCATGTATTATCAGATGTTCTTTCTGGTGAATACTTTACAAGAAATAAAGTTGGCCTTACCAGGAACCTAGTCAGCTGGTTATGTGCGAATATATCCTTTGTAACCTCTGCATTGCTGAGTTTAGCAGGGCCTTAAAAAAAGTCTTATCAATGTGTCCATTTTCACAGGGCAAAATGTATAATGTATTTCTATAGCTTTATACAATTGTGTACATTTGAAAAGGAAAGTTATCCCACTTATTTCCTGCATAATTAGAAAAATTGTATTTGCCAGCAACTTAACACTGACTCATTAAATCAAAATATCCAGTGGTTTTAGTTGTTCATAAATATAATTGCAATAAACAGCAGTGTTTGTCACTGTTGGTCCTGACTTTTTCAACAGCATAGCCCAAGCCAGCTCTCCTCCTTCCAAGTCTCCAATTGCCACAGTGTCTTGCATGTTTCTTCATTTGTCTGTTAATCAGCTGGCTTCCTGCTACATTGTTTCATGAGTCAACTCAAAATTGTTGTGCAGAGAATAGAAAGGATCAGGCAAATACTGCTTTCATTGAACTTACAAATTAATTTAAAACTAAGTTTTTCTCAAACAGGAAAGCTGCATCCCTTGAAACCATTATTCCTGTCCTTCAGGGTTAAATGCCACAGGAGATTTTGATCAGATTTTGGGGGTCAGATTTTATCTGATCTTGCCATGCAACTGTGCGCAACACCACCCAGGATATGTAGTATGCTTCAAAATCAGATCCTCTATAGCTATAATGTAAAGTCAGGGCCAGAGTAAGAAAAAGTTATCTCATGGTTAGTGATGGGCAAATCTGACTCGTTTTGCTTTGCAGGAAATTTGCGAAACAGCGGAGCATTCACCAAATGCACTGAAGTCTACAGGGGACCATTTTTTTTTGACGCGCAACAATTTTCAACCATTAAAGTCTATGTGCATCTTTTACACGGCAAAACCTGGCGAAAAATTATCACTACTCATGGTTTATCATGTGAAAAGGCATGTACGAGATTCAATTCGAGGAGAAATTCAGTTCCATTTTTTCACCTTAGACAATATAGTTTTCACATGATAAACAATGTGATATGTTTTTCTGAATTGAATTGCATCTCAATTTGAATCTCATCCATCGGTTTTCATGTTATAAACTAGTGAAGTGCGGGTCGGGTTTAACCCCTCCCTCGACCTCCCTCCACTCGTGCCCGCCTGCGACTTCCAGGTTCCTTTTATAGACCTGCGCCACCCCGCAGATGATGTCACAAAAGGGGCGCATGCCTATAAAAAAAGGAAGTCGGAAGCCGGTAGACCATCAGTGCAAGGTGGCGGGCGGGGAGAGCAGGAAGAGCCCAGCAACCGTAGGTGCGAGGTCGGTGCAAACCCGTCTGACCAGTGGGTTTTGGGCTGGCCCACACATCACTATTTTAAACCACTGAACTGAATCTGGACTAAAGTTAGATTGTAAAGTTTGTTCATACATCTGTATGCAACATTCAGGGGATTATTTACTAAAACACTAGCAGTTTAAAAATCTAATTTATGTACCAGTCCCATTATATTTTGACCCACGCGACTATATTTGACTTGTAGGATGTAATCTGTCGATCCAACACCATCCTACAGAATCTCCTGTGGAGTTCAGCCCTAATGGCAGCCCACATATTCAGTCCAGTCCTGATGGCCAAGCACAACAGAGAGTTTATATAATTTTGTGTTTACAGCTTTACGTGTAAATTATATGCTAGCCTTCCATTTTAAAATTTATTTTTTTCAGTATGGTCTGCAATAAATTTAGGATAGGAACAGCCAAACATGATGTTGTTGACTACTGCAACAAAATTTGCAGTTGTACATTTTCATACACACATGCACAATTACAGTCACACTGTGATATGCACATCACATTTATACTTTAGATACTCACATGTTTGTGATTCCCCATGCTGTTACACTCAATGATTAACTCTCACATTGCCTCAAGTAAATATTCGCATTTTCCCACTGCAATGTCTAGTCAACAACTGATCCAGTTGCCAATATATTATAAGTATTTCTCCAGAAGGGACAAGGCCCATGAAATTTCAATATCAAGTAGGAAATAATATTTTTTATATATTATTATATATATATATAATTTTCATCATATGACTAATATATGTGTGTGTATATATATATATATATATATATATATATATATATGTGTGTGTATGTGTATGTATATATATATATATATATATATATATATATATATATACACACACACACATATATTAGTCATATGATGAAAATTCCTTCTTATATTTAAACAACCATTAAAACCAGCACTCTTGGACAGCTTATTTCAGTGTTAATAAATCAAAGTTAAATAGAACAGACCTAAAAATATAGTAAAGATAATGTTAATGAATTTCGACAAGGTTTCCGCTATATTTAAGATTGATGGCTGACTTTGTGTTCTACTTAGATTTATGGAATATTGGACTTGACCACAATATTTCTTCTTGGATAGAGAACTGTATGATGAATTGATTACAAAGAGTGGTGGTATATGGAATATTTTCTAATTAAACCATAGTTATTAGTAAAGTGCTTCGGTGGTTTCTCCTTTTTCCTTTGCTATTCAAGGTTCGGCATTGGGTCTATCAATGTAAAAGCACAACTGAGTTTCCTGGTTTTAAACAGTCAGATATGTATGGTTTTACTAGCGATTACATTTTCAGGTGAAAAAGACACTGAAAATTTGTATTCAGTGTATGTTGGAAAGTTACCTAGAATTGCATTTTCTTTCAATTTGCAAAACAGATTTTCTTAAAGGGGTTCTCCACCAAAAAACTATTTCCCATTGCATAAATTAGGTAGTTTAAGTAGTGAAAATACTTTTTACGAAGATCTTTTCAGTTTCAAATAGCTTGTAGGACAAGACATTTAAAATATATTCCCACTTACAAATATTTTCCCAAATTTATGCGTGCACACAAGGTTCATGAGGGCCTTTTAGAATGCTTCCTGTGTAAAAAAAAAAAAAGCCTGACTCACACATCACTAGTTTATAACTTGAAAACTCATGGATGAGATTCAATTTGAGATGCAATTCAATTCAGAAAAACATATCTCATTGTTTATCATGTGAAAACTTTATTGTCGAAGGTGAAAAAATGGAACTGAATTCGGAGAAAAGTTTTTTTCTCCTCAAATTGAATCTCGTCCATGCCTTTTCACATGATAAACCATGAGTAGTGGTAAGCAAATATTTTTACCAGGTTTTGCCGTGTAAAAAATAGGTGGTACTATATGTAGTGACTTTAAGAATTTCTTTTCTGATAAAATTCTGCACAGTGTGATTTTTGCCCACAAGAAGTATTAGAGTTTTGCTTCAGCTTGGCACTTTCTTTCCCCAAAAACATTGCTGGACAGGGAAAGAATTGATAAATGAAAGGAATAAATGCCAGGAAGTGTTCAGAAATCCCCAACTGACCTTTGATAAAGCTTCTGTGTGTGTTATGTGGCTTTATGCTGAGGCTTTGTATTACCAAATACGACAAAACCATTGAAGGGCCATTCTCTTATCCAGAAGAGGTCAACAACTACTTGTTTGTGCAAAAAAATACCTGCATGCCAGATACCTTTGTAAATCAGGCCCCTTATGGCAAAGGCCATTGATCAGACTTTAGCGTAACATACATTAAACCAAATGCAACCAAACATGTATTTAGGGTTAAAGGTACTGAGCCTCACTCTGCCATCAGTTTACTCCAAAATCATAGGCTTGGTCTTCTGATAAATTAGTTTGTGCTATTCCATGGTATTCGAGAACTACTCCTCAGTTCACTTTGGCAAAGGACAGAACATGTATCAAGAGGTTTTCAAGCGTACCAAGTTTGTAATTATGCAGTCCATTTGCTAGTAAATCTGATAAGCTTCGTAGGTACAGGGTACATGCCTACCAACCTGTGGGAAAAAAAGAAACCCTCCTAGGTGTGTAATATATCATTACTGAAATAAAAGCATTCTAATTGATACAGAGCATGGTAATGCAACCATATTGAACTCAAAACACTTGTATTGTCTTTTGTCTTGTTTCTCATAGTTTTCATTAATCCAGTTAATACCAGTTTTGTTTCAGGTCAAATCTCAAAGTTGTAACATGAAATTTCCAACAGATATATTTGTTAAACATGCGTTTCTGCCCTTCATTTAAACAATTATTTATATACTAGCAGAGGGTCTGCTGTAACTAGGTATTTTTCCTTTTACCCTCTCCCACTTGGTGATGTCATTTGCATGGCCCCTCCCCTCTGTGACGTCACCTGTGCATTTGGCTTCAGGAAAAATTATCAGTATGTGGGTTCAGGTGGGTATTGTTGATCTGCACATCAGCATTTGGTAGCTTATTTTTTCAGTAGTACATGTCTCATTATGGGGCAAATTCACTAAGATTCGTAGTTGCGCCAGGCGTAACTTCGCAGCACTTCGCCAGGTGTAGTTTCGCCAGCGCTCCACAAATTCACTAAAATCCGAAGTTGCGCTCAGGGGTTGCAAAGTTGCGCTAGCGTTAATTCGCGAAGCAAAGTTATGCTAGCGATGGTTAATTTGCATACGGCGCCAAATTCAAATTTCAATGGAGGAATACGTAGAATCACTACAAATGCCTGGGAAACCTTGAAAACATAAAATACATTTTTTTTTTTGCCCTACACATGTGCCCACTGTATAGTTAAGTTGCCATGAGTTAGGAAATGTAGGGGGAAGGAGGAGAGCCCCAAAAAAATTTTCAATCTTTTTCAGCCTATCACCCATAATATAGAAAAAACGCCAGCGTTTTTGAACTTTTTTTTTTGAAGCAATCCCTATCTACTCTATTGCGCTTTGCCTGGTCTGAGGTGGCGAAGGAAGTCTAGCGTAAAAGGTAGCGTTCAGTACAATGCGCGCGTTAGTGAATTTACGTAGTTACGTCCGTTGCGCAAATTCGCCAGGCGTAAGGGTGCGAAGTAACACTAGCGAATTTACGCCAGCGTTCGTTAGTGAATTTGCAAAGTAACAAAAATGACCAACGCTAGCGAATTGACGCTAGCGTTTGGCGCTTCGGCGCATAG